>OX403632.1:2277500-2877500 GCA_948107755.1 Campoletis raptor | reverse complement strand
TCTTTTATCACGACGATGCCGAGATGTGGCACGTTCGCCCAGGAGGAACGCGTGTAAATTTTAAGAAGTACGAGAGTTAAAGGAGGCAAGGAAGAGAAGGAGGAGGAGGAGGAGGAGAAGAAGAATAAAAAGAGAGTGATACTAATGCGCACTCCGGTATCAATTACAGTCACGACATTGTCGCTTTGACCCGACGACGCTCTCGATCGAAATTTTTATTTCTTTTTTCTCCCCCTGATTTTTTTTTTTTTTTTTTTTTTTTCGTCAACGAAGATCGACCACGATAAGCAGGTGATTCCCGAGTTAAAAGATCCGCCCTTGGCCCTGTGCCTATTGTCCTCTTCGTTTGTTTTTTTTTTTTCTTTTTTTTCTTTTTTTTCTTTTTTTTTTCGTTTTTAGTTTTTTTTCTCTTGTCCCCAATGTCGAGTCTGATTTCGCCTCGTTAAATCGATTGTGCCTCAATTTGAAGGTCCATCCAATTCCTCCTTCTCCTTCTCCTCCTCCTCCTTCTCCACATCCTCTCGTGGTCCGGTTAAACCATCTCTCTTTCTCTCTCCCTCTCTTTGTCTTTCTTGCCAATCCTTTCTCTCTCTCTCTCTCCCTCTTTTTTTCTTTTTCACGCCCTTCTCTTTTTTTTTCTTTTCCACCAGATGGATTGGACCATCTTGGTGCAAAATAACACGTCACTAACCAGCCATAACTTGGCCTGAATAGTTCGTTCCAATAATCACAATAATAATGACCTCCATAATATCGAGCAAGATTTGTTTCTTTCCATCCTTTTTTTTTTGCCTTATTCTTTTTTGCCTTTTAAACTCGACATTGACCCATGTGACTCCAAATTTCACTGCTGTTCAGTGATTTTTTTAAGAATCATCGTAATAATGATGGAAAATTATTGAATAAATAAACGTCGTTATTTCTGGACCTAATTTACCAGATTCTTCGTTTATTTGTTGATTTTTTTTATTTATTAATTTTTTTTTCTCTACTTATAAATAATCATTTTTTTGAATCGTCAAAATGACATTTAAAAAAATATTCAAAGTATTGAGAAAAAAAGAATGATTGCTTAATTGATATGAATATTATTCACGATTTCAACAGTGATAATTAAAAATGTATAAGTGAAAAAAAAGGGGAGAATTCAGGGGAGAAGATGCTGGAGAATCAAATACGATCGAGATGCTGGTGCTTGGCAACGTTTCGTCTAGACATCCCGTGACGTCACGAGACAAGGTCGAATGCAATTTCTCACAGGGGAAAAAGAAGAAGACAAAAATGTCTTTCCAAGGGGGTTGAAGAAAAAAAATGTCGAAATTCAACTTAACTAGTCCGGAGCAGCTTTCATTATCTGTACTTTAGAATCATGCATAGGAATGTATTCTCCATGTTTTTTCTTTCTATTTCGAAAAGCTGCTGAATCATTTATGAGAAAAGATCGGTTGAATTTGAATTTGGAGTTTCACGTCGTTATTTTTCCTTTTTAAAACTTTCAAAGACTAGAGGAATTCGTATAAATTATAGACTTTCTTTTTTTTTTTCTAAGAAATTTTCCACTATCATAGTTCACTGTAATAATAATTTTTAAAAAAATTTCAAGTACTGGCGACTTGTGAAATTAATTGAATTAATTGGAGAGGATTTTTTTTTTTGAGATGCAACGTTGCAGATGCAGCTATTGGCCAGTGCTTGTGAAATGTGTACACAGTTATTTATTTCGACAGTCGTATTTCCAAGAAGACAATTATGGATAAATCAGTTAATTAAGTAATGGCTAAGCTGGGCTGGGGTAAAAATAATGCGTTCTCTTTTCTCATTGTCCAAACTAGATTGGAATCTCAGACTTGCATTTATTCTTGTCTGGTGAAGACAATACTAAATATACAGACATACGAGAAATATTGGCGAAAAAAATGCAGTTACTTCATCTGTTTTTTTTTTTTTTTTTTTTTTTACTAGGAGTAAAAAATTATTTATTTTTCTAATAAATTATTTATTCATGTCAATTGGCGTTCATGAGAGAACAGGGTTCATCGCCTCGTGCATATGATGACAAACAAATTAATTAGATTCTCTACGAACGCTCACTTTAGACAACTGCATATACTATTAATTCTAATTGCAATCTTGTCAAATTATTTATTCGAACCGAATGAATTAATAGATGAAAAAAAAAAAAAAAAAATTAATAACCCAAAACTATTTTTATTCTAAACCGATCGGTCGGTTTTTCTTTTCGTTCAATTAAAATGCAAGCTATTTAATGTGGGCCAGACGATGATAATTATTCAACATTTCCTGATACGTCATATATGCACAACGTTTAATTGACACAGAGAAGCCGACATTAATATGTATTACGTTTTTTTTTCTTCTTTTTTTATTATCTTGCTTTCGAGTAGTTGAATAAACTCGTTTCGTAATAAGGGCCATTAATGACAGAAAAGCATTAAGACTAAATTTAAACACCTAAAAATAGCGAAATTAAAAAAAAAAGCCCAATAATACTGGCTGCAGTTTGTTCCACAGCAAGAGTTACGTCACGTAAGGTTTTGGCTTTTTTTTTTTTTTAACTTTTCGACGTATGAATTAGTAACTTTTTTATGAGCTTACGGTTGCATTTACGTTCTCGACAATGCGTTATAACGACACACGTACGACGCGTTCCCAAAGCCGGGCGTTGTACTGTACTAGGATGTACACGCAAACTGACTACCATCCCTGAATGCTAAACAATTGCAAATATATCTTTCTCTCTCTCGCTGTCTCTCCCGTTTTTATTTTTTCTCTCCTTTTCTCGGTACTGGCGTGAACTTCCTCGTTCATTTTCCGGGTTCTAGGTTTACTATTATATTATCTTTTTCAACTTTTGTCAGTGCTGATAATAGTTCATTTTTGGGTACAAAATTTTGCAGCCAGTACCGATCATTTAGAAGAAGATATCGCCAATATTAATTTTTTTGGTACTGGCTGAGAAGTTTCGAACAATCGGCAAATACTGGGGCCAGTATCAGTCAATCAACGTTACAGTGTCCCTACAACCGAAAACCACAGTACTGGCTGATGAGCGAAACGTTTTCACTGAACATTTGATTGAAAAATAAAATACAAGAATTGAAACGACATGGCTACTGTCGTGTTTATGAGCCGAGAGCTGGTAATTCATGCTTTAGAAAACGGACTGAGAAAAAATGAGAAATCTTTGGCACTGGCACATCTAGGGCGCGGGCACGCTTCGGACAATAATCGTCGACAGGTCGGAGCGCGCATGGAGAACGCGCACTGTACGGGGTGGCTTGCTGCTTGGTGTCTCGTTCGCGTTTCGTTTTCGTTTGATGGCTAGAGCTCCCCTCGGTGTGAGCTAGCGTGGCAGGCGGGGCGGGAGGGTAAATAAACGGGGGGAGAGAGAGAGGGATCACGCGAGCTCAGATGAGTTAAAGAGAGAATACCCGTCCCCCCGCACCGTGCAGTGCGGGTTGATCGACGCCAGTAGCACTCTCGGCCTCAGTTGCCCGCGGACTGCAAAGCCGCGAGCATCGATCGCGGCCGGGGAGTCGAATAAAAGTAATATTGGCCTTTTTTGCCGGCTCCTACCGAAACGTGCTGTGTATCATTTCATTTGACAAGTTTTTTAAATTTAATTTGAACTCATTCACTATTTCGTAAATGCATTAATTGTTGAATACATTAAGATTATTTCGTGAAAACATTCAGTGATTAATTCAACGTCTGCTACAATTTATAAATCAACAAACGTCTGCTTTTATAATCCAGTGAGTTTTAACCCTCGTGCTTCTCGTCGCTATACTTTGTTTACACAAGAAACACATTTATAAAAAAAAAATAAAACAAACTCCGTTCTGTCTCGATGGCCAGTATCGTCGACCTCACAATATTCATTCATTCGGATTCATTCGGCTAGAATATTAAAAACAAAATTTCCTATTAACAAAATTAATAAAAACAAATAACGATAAATGTTTGTTGACACTTATTTGAATTTCAACGAAAATTGACATTTAACGTACACGTGTTACTGTCATTGAATGTGCGCGTTTGTTTTTGTGCATCCATCTGAACACTGGGCCAGTGTAGCCGATTTAAAAAATGTTGGAATAAAAGTGAATATCAACAGTTGGAAAGAATTGCGTCATTAATTTTTTTTTTTCCATCGCTTCTTTTTTCTGTATTCTCCAAAAGAAGAGATTCGTTTCGTAGGGTGAAACAGCGTCGAATTTTTTATCTCTCAGGGGGGAAAATCGACGCTATCGCCAAGTCCATCCAGATACGGTGCGCGAGTGTTACACGTAGTCTGTGTTTGGTGAAGAAGACGGGGGAAAAGAAAAGAGGGAAGAGAAAAAGAAAAACACGAGTGGCTGGGAAGGCCAAGGGGATATTGAGGAGAGTGGAAAAGCATCGACTGTATTTCGTCCATCCTTGTCGTGGTGTTATATATATATGAATACATATATATATTTGTAAATATATGTGTATATGAATGTGGACCACGTGATCTTGAGCCCTGGCACGCCGGTCCACCAAATTCAGGGCTACGTTCCTCCCGACAGGTAAGCCTGACGTCACTACGTTTTCCCAATTATCCCTTCGAATCATTCTTCCACTTTTTCCTCGATTCCACAACAGAGCGTCAAAAAATTCCCCAAGAAAATCGACACGATGTCTAGCTAGTTTATTTTTTAATCAATCTTAACAACATTTCGTACAAAACAAGTTGGAAAACGATTCAATTCTCTGTCGTAATGAAAATCTAATCGCCTAGGGAATTTTCGGCGCATTCCATAGCTAGGAATTTTTTCACATATTCCCTAGCTGGGTTTTTCTTTCTTTTTTCCCCACTACGACTAAATACTTTTGCTCAGACTATTGATCATTGGTTTTGGGAAATTCAAGCATTGAAATTAAGGTTGAAAACAGCTGGAAATTTTTTCCCTAGCTAGGGAATTTTCAATATTTTTTTTCATTGGGCTGCTAAAATGAAGAAATTCTTTTCTACTGATGAAGAATGCAGTTTGGGGAGTTGAAAATTGACATTAAGGTTAATTCCCTAGCTAGGGAATTTCTGTATATTGTTGTTTTTTTTCCCAAAAATTCTATTCAAACGATTGGGAAATGGGTTTATCGTTTTAAATAACACCTTCATAATCCTATTTGGTGACTCTCTGCCACAAATAATTAAAAACTATATTTTCAAATGCAATTCTGATTTTTCTACTGGCCCGAAATTTCTCGGGCGTTGGAAAAATAATATTTTTTCGTTCGTATTGAGACCCCCGCTAGGGGGAATTTGCTGCACCATGCAGCGAAGGTCGACCGGCCACTTATTCTCATCTCTCGACCAAAGCGGACCAGAGATGCTGCATGAGTACGGTGCACGGGTTTGAGAGATTTTGAGCTCGTGAAAAGTGGCAGCAAAAGTGGTCCGGGTGCATCGACAAAAGATGCACGTTGAACCTTTTTTTGGTCACCCCTTATTTCATGACGTTGAGTTTTATATCTATATTTTTTTCAATATCCTTTCGAAACTGTTGAACATAAAATTGAAAACATTTTTTTTTTTTTTTTTTAATTAACATCCCGGAAATGATTCCCAACAAGGGGTAAGATTTTGTTTTTTTTTCCCCCGTAAAATGAATAATCTCATCGAATTTATAATATTTTCAAATTTTTCTGCCTATAAAATTGTGCACAGAAATATCTTTAGAGTGAACGAGTCAAATGTCCCTGGACCATCGTTAAAATAACTCGAATTGGAATTTTTATTTTTTCGTATCTCATCCATGTATTTATGTATACATGTATATATTTTCGAGGATCCAATTTGTAAAAGTCACACGTAAGACACAAAGTTCGTGAAATCGTGGCCAAAACGAGTTTCGAAGAGAAATAACGACGGAGAAAACGAAAGATGTGATCTCAGATTGAATCTTTTTTTTCCTTCAGCCTTTTTCTTCCCCTTCTTTTTCATCTCTCTCGTCGTATTTGAATGACCATTTTTATGCGGATTAATTTTTTTAATAATTGTCCACCAAAGAAGATTTAAAAAAAACTATAACTTTGAATAAATAAATAATTCAATAACTACGTATTATTATTATTTTTTTTCTCTCAAATAACAACAATTAGGAACAACAAATTATTTAATAATGTAATAATCATTTGAAACAATCGTATCGAAAGGAAAGGAAAAATATACATATTTCTATATATATACGTTGGCAGCACATACATAATCTTATCGGCTGGGAATGTCAACACTAATACCGCAACGACTTTACTCATTTATGATAAAAAAATTCATATATAATAATAAATAATAAAAATTTGTGGAACACGTTTATTAAAAAAGTTTTTTTTATTCAACAATATCATATTTCTATATTAATTTTTATATGTTTATTCGTATTTATATTTATCTATGTATAAATGAGTTGGGTCGTTATCTCGAAGTTATTTCGTTGCATTTTATACTGAGAATTCCATCACACTCGATAAATATGTCTATTATTATTATTATTTTTATTATTTTTTTTTTATAATACATCTCAACGTATTGAAAATTTCGATTTTTTCTTTCCAGTGTCGATTAAAAACAACAACAAAAAAATTGACCAATTTTTTTTTTTTTTTTCCATAAAATTATTTTGTTATAAATCCGTTTTTTGACAATCGAATTAATGAAAAAACAGCACATTGACATGGTTTTGATAAATTTACCGTTTAACAATGTATTTCGAACTTTTTTATCTCCTTTTTTTTCTGCTTCATCTTTTTTTTTTTTTTACCTAATCGTCGCGATCTTTAATCGAGAATTGGTAATTAATTGATCAATGTGTGTCGATGTATTGATAGAAAAATGGAAGGCAAAAAAAATTGGCTCCAGCTATGACGCGCGTGTTATAAATTATTAGTCTCGTTACTCGTACACCTGTTTCAATATTCTGAAATTCCAATTAAATAATAACATATTTATTCCCCATTTACACGTACTGTCACTCTGACGACTATTTTTTTATATCTTTTTTTTTTTTCTTTTGGTCACGCAACACTGGGCTTTCAGACGTTGCGTCATTTATCTACGTTTGTTTTCTATTTTTATATAAACATATAAAATATGTTTATGTATATATTTTTTTTATTTATATTTTGAATTTTTTAAAAATTCATTATTATTCAATGCTATGACGCAATTTTTTTTATTAAATAACACTATGAATAATGATGGCACACAAAATTCAAATTGTGAAAAAAAAATTTATCGAATTGAAAAATAAATAAAAAATTTTTTGATCGCTTAAAATCACACTCGACCTTCAATCTCTGTTGCCCACTTCGTTCGTGTTACGTTTCGTATCTCTTTTTCGACGTCCTCGTGGCTCTTTTTTTGTCGTTTTGTTTTGATTTTTGTTCATTTTTATTTTTTCTATTTTGTTTTTTCTTCGTTTTTTCTCTCTCTCTCTCTCTCTCTCTCTCTCTCTCTCTCTCTCTCTCTCTCTCTCTCTCGCTCGTACATTTTATTTATAGAACGATAAGTAACTTTGCCTCTTCTCAACTTTCCCCCCTCATCCTGTTCCGTCTTTCATCCACGATGGATCGCCAACGACGAAGAAAGTGCGCGTGGAGAAAGTGCCAGATAAAAAACTCGTACCTCCTCGTTGTTATTGTTTTTTTTTTTTTTTTTTTTTTTTTTCATTATTATTTATGTATGTTTTACCACCAGGATTGAGGCAATTGTATGAAAAAAAAAAAAAGTTTAATTACGCTATAAAATAAATTGGAATATTGTTGCAAATTTGATTTTGTTTCTTATTCAATTTTTAATTTCTTTTCGTTTCACAAATTATTGTTGTTCATTTATTTCCATTTTTCATCAAATAAAATACAAATTTTTTCGAGTTTTGAATTCCAATATTTCCATTTTCAATTCGTCTTCATATCAACATTACGATTTTTAGTGAATTTCCTTGGTAAATAAATGAAAAAAAAAAAAATTGGAAAATGATTTCAAATTAAACAAAATTAACAATAAACATTTTTGGTTTCTTTTTTTTTAATCTCAACTATTTTTTCATCCAGGAAGAATCTTAGTAAAAAAAAAAAAAATACAAAAAAAAAAGGGCAAAAAATGGAGAGGGGATGATGTTCGTACGTGTGTGCGCTCCGATCTCTCTTATATTAGGCACGAACTTCAGGCTTTGAACCCCGAGTGTAAAACTCGTTGACGAACCACGAGCGTAAATAGCACTCGACCCCGTCTTCCATTATATCTCAATACACGCAGCCTTTATTTTTGTATGTGTGTGTGTGTGAAACACACACGCACACGCACACAAATATAAACATATATAAATTTTTTTGTTCTCTCTCTCTCTCTCCCTCTCTCTCCCTCTCTCTCTCTCTCTCTCTCTCTCTCTCTCTTTCTCTCTCTCTCTCTCTCTCTCTCTCTCTCTCTCTCCCTCTCCCTCTCTCTTTCTTTCTCTCTCTTTTCTTTCGCTGCGTCGTCGTCGTCGTGACCGAAGAGGAGTCATCGTCCCGCGAGGTCGCGCTCGTGTCTCGCGGATCGATAAGGTAAAAAATAAAGATCGACGTGCGAACGAGAGAGAGAGAGAGAGAGAGAAAGAGAGAGAGAAAGAGAGAGAGGGATAGATTTTTTGATCTTGTTTTCTTTTGCATTTTTTTTTTTTTTTTTGGTTAATCTCATATCGTTTTTGGGGTTTTTGTTTTTGTCGAATTGCATAATCTTGGCACAGATTTTGTAATCCAAAATTTTTTAAATGTAATCGTAATTAAAATTGATGTTTTTGATTATTACGAAATTTTGTTAATTTACGTAACATTTATGGGCAATTCGATACTGATGATGAATTAATCCGAATTTTGTGGGAATGAAGCACTCGGATGTGAAAACATTTTTTTTTTATTTGTTGAATTTTCAAATTTTTTTAAATTAATTTTCTATTTTCTTTTCCTTTTTTTGGATTTCCTTAATTTTTTATTTTTTTTTATTTTCATTGTCTTACTTGGACGGTGATTCGTTTCGGTGATTTTTCCACTTGTTTGTATGTTGATTTATTTGTTTTCTAATTTAAAAAAAAAAATGATAATAATAATAATAACAACAACATGAAAGATAATCGAAATCGAATAATGAAATGATGAAAAATTTCTCTGCTTGTTTCAGAAATAAAAATTTTCATTTTTATTACCCATTTAACTTTAGACACTTATATATATATATATATATATATATATATATATATATATATATATATATATATATATATAGTTATCGAGATACTCAGTTTCCTTCAAATGCAAGTACTTTCATTGGTGTTATACAATAAAGGTACCGCGACTCGAGACACATGTACATAGACAAATACACATAAGAACAAGAAATGAGAACAGCCAGTGGCTCTCATGTAATTGAAATAAAATTAATAGTTAATTAAAATGACATTTATTGTGATTATTTTAAATTTTGTTACCTTATTAATTCAAAAAAAAAAAATTAATTTATTGAAATTCGTGCATTTATTTCCTGAATATAAATGACGATAAAAAAACAAAAAAAATCCGAAAAATTAATTTTTCAGCATCTGAAAAAATGTCGAGGAATTAATTTTTAATTTTTTTTAAATTACGAAATAAAAATGTTTCATCGACATGATTTTTTTTTATTTGATTTTTTTTCTTTTCACGTTGTTTTTCAAACGGTTTTACAGTTTTTATTTCTTTTTTGGCGAAGTGAAGGAAAAATTTATGTGGAAAAAGACAGGATTTTAAAGAAAATGATAATGACGGAGCCTGCAATCGAGAACCGTGACCGTTTGTGGTGCTCCAAGGCTTCGAGAAGCCTTCTTTTCTCCCTCTCTCCTTTTTCTCTTTCTCTCGGTATCGAGATCTCGGCCGTGTCGGAGAAAGTGGAAAAGTGTATCATGTTCGTACTCTTTTTGTTGATCGTTTTTTTTCTTCATTACTTAGTTGTTGTTTTTTTTTTTTTTTTCCATTTTTTTATCATTACATCGTAAATGGGCGTTGACTTTTTAGTCGTGATTTGAACGTCATTAAAAAAACAAAAAAAAAATGAAAAAAAAAAAAATTATTCATATTTTGAAAAAATTTGGAATTATCGAATTATCAAATGTTTGACATTTGATTGTGGGTCATTGATTCTCCGGACCTTGAATTTCCGGTACACGTGCACTTGACATAATTGACATTACGTGGGTGGGATAAATTTTCTTTTTCTCTCTTTTTTTTTTTTTTTACGTCCACGACACATTTAAATATGAATAACGAGACTGATGAAGGCAGGAAGTCGTTTTTAGGCAAGCGTCAAACAGCCAAATAGATCCATAGAATTATTGCGCTATAGAACTTTTTTTTTAATGCCCACGTAACGTCACTACTCATTTTTTTATTATCGCCTATTTGATCTCTATTCTATTGTTTGTCAAAAATTGTTTTGTTCACTCGTTACGTCAGGTTAACACTATTCTATAGCAACAATTATATTTTGTAAGGAAATTCAACTTTTGTTGTTGTTGATTTCGTATTAAGTACGTTTTGTTGTTTTTTATTTTTTTTAAATATTTTTATTTTCTTTTATTTTTTTTTATTTTTATTATTTATCATCGTTCGACTAGTTTTACTGGTCCTAAGCAACAGAGGGATGATTGTTTTATATCCTGGCCATGCAATCGTTTAGATATTTTTTTTTTTTAAGTCACAAAATGGTCAAATGGCACCTTTTTTGATCCCTTCACCGATATTAGGGTATTTTGGAGAGGAATAGAAATTTGGCATGGAAAAATGAAAAGGTGATGAAAAAACAAAGAAAATCGTTTTTTATTTATTCTGATAACTCAATTTTTGACGAAATTACAGCACTTTCAATATTAATTCGCTTTCAAGACCCCTCTGCATGGAGCCAATTCCGGAAAATTCGAAAATGCAGCATTTTCAAATCGTTATAACTCGCTGGAAAATTATCGTACAGGAATTATGTGGGGGAGTTTTTTGAAGCTTTTTAGTAGACTTAAAAAATGGCGTTGGATTTATCTCGATAGCTCAATTTCTTGTACCCGAAAATCGTCCTTGAAAATTGACGAAAATAATGCAAAGGGAAATTGCTCAGGAAAATTGGCGAAAATCGATGGAAAACTTTGAAAATTCGGCAAAAATCGAAAAATTTAGATAACTCGATAAACCGAATACCATTCGCAAGGAATTTCGAATACGAATCGAATAAGCACTGGGTCGAGTCTTAATTCTCAGTAGAAAAAAAGTTAGAACGATTTTTGTGAAGTACTCCAAAAAGGTGAAAATTTTTTGATTTTTATTATTTTTCGTAATAGCCTATTTCGATGTATTTCGATCCAAAAAAACCGAAAACACCTCTCATTTTTATTCCACGTCATTATTTGTATGGGAAAAACACAAAAAACCACTATTTTAGTCACTTTTTCGACATTATCGCAAGTTGTCACTCAGATTTGAAAATTGTCATAATTTTTTTCGAAAAGTATATTTAAAAACGAAAAAATTAATTTTTTATTTATTATAATCCGTCAATTTTTGAGGAAATCACAGCATTTTGAATCTTCAAAAAAAAAATTTTTCAACCTTCGGTTGCAACCGCTTGCACTTTCGACAATTTTCACTATAATCGCATCAAAAAGTGTTGACAGAGTGCAGCATCGAAATACTAATTTACGACGACAATTTTTTACTCGATTAATCTTGTGACTTCCAATTCATTGATCAAAAGTTGTGGTAATAAAATTTTTCAAAAAAAAAAAAAAAAAAAGAAAAACAAAAGGAAGAGGAAAAAAAAAGTACAACTGAAGGACGAGTTTTGCGTCGAAATATTTTTATACCTGGGAGTCTCACGAGGGGACCGGATGTAGATTTTCGTGGCCGTGACTTTGCCAAACCCGAACCGGGCGAGGCAACGTCCTATGGAATTTTTACAACTCTCAAATACACACACGCAGATACTCACAGACTCACACGAAAATGTATGAGGCTCACTAAGAATTTTTCAACCTTCATTATTTTTCAGCAGAGGTAAATTTTTTTTTCTTTTCAGAAATGTCAAAATTGTCAACTATTTTGGAAATCTTAATAAAATTAACATATGCAATCAAATCTAATTGACTTAACGTTTAATTAATCAAATAATTTAATTAAAATATCATTGAGTACAATTTCAATTATTTTTATAAAATTAATCAGGAATTTTTTTTTTTTTTTTTTTTACATTTTCCATGCCATTTTTGATGACACTGGAAAAGAAAAAAGAAAAATAAAAATGTTGAAAAAATATTGAAAATTAAAAAAAGATCGAAAAATTGGTAATTTTTGGTTAAAAAATAATTTTCAAATCCAATGAAAATTTTCATTTAACAACAAAACTGCTATCTTCTTCTCGACACTCGAAAAATTCTTCTCCCTGTCTCGCCACTTTTACCCTCCCCTCCTTTTTTCGTCATCCTCATGGCGGAGAACGTTTAAAGAGAGAAAAAGGAGAAAAATCGAGAGAGAGAGAGATGAAAAGATATCGTTTTCGTATGCGAGACGCGAGTTTATCCTGCGAGGACGAGGGGGAGGGGAAGAAGACAAGTCCTCGTCGTCATTTGGGCGTTGCCCAAATCTGAAGAGGAACCACAAAAAAATCTCTCAAAATTCAACAAATAAACGAAAAAAAAGTATTTTTAAAAAATTAAAAAATTAAAAAAAAAAAAAAAACACATTTAATAAAAATAAAAACGAATACAGGATAACAATGAAATTCCAAAAATGATGAGCCGTTTTTTGAAAATCCTACAAAATCAAATTCCATTTTTCTCTCCCTCTTTCATTCGATGTAATTTTTTGAATTTGTTTTTTAAATTTATTTGATTATTATTATTATTATTATTATTTTTTTTTTTAAATTGTCTTCATCATGTGAAAATCTCGACTCTCACTTGACGTCATTCTTCAAATATTTACCGATCGAATTCGTCGAGATACAGACGCGACCAAACTGGGAAAAAAAAAAAGAAAGAAAAGTCGTGTTGCTATCTCTCTCTCTTTTGCGCATTTTTTTTTCTCGAGGAACTCCACGAATTTGGAGTGACGTGGGTGGCCCCCAAATATATATGTATGTATAGGTGTTTAAATTTATGCATATGTATAAATGAAAAAAAAAGAAAACGAAAAAAAAAAAAGAAAAAAATTCTCGAGGGTCGTCGAACGCGAATCCAAAACGAGAAACGGGCTTTCACTCGACTCTTTCACTCTTGTATTTATCGCCTCTCTCCTTTCGACGATTTAAAAAAAAAAAAAAAAAAAAAAAACTTATTTTTGTAATTAAGAAAAATAATTTCGATTCATTCGGAGAGAAAAAAAATGTAATGCATTAAGAATAATTGTGATAATTAAAATTCTGAAAGACTTCTTTTTTTTTTCGAAATATCTTTAATCACGTTTTATTGTTTTATCAACAATTTTTTTTTTTTTTTTGTAAACGCCATTTTTTTGTCAAGCCTTTGTACAAACGTATGTGAAACTTTGTCTCTCCGATGTGTCGTTTGTAACATTACACGAATACACTTTCGCCCTCTCTCTCTCTCTCTCTCTCTCTCTCTGTCTCTCTCTTTGACTTACACATTCACGCAATTCGTCTCACTCTTTCTCGTATGCACGCGCGTTTAATAGCCAGCCCCCGAGACAAGTGTGTATGATGATCACGTTGACCCAGTTGGGAAAGCGATATCAAATCGTCTTCCATTTCCCACCGCCGCATCTCCCCCCACCCCCTCCTTCACTCTATGTTTCAAGCTCCCATCCCTCCATAAATGTGTATAGGAAATTGTAGCATCGTCCAATTTATCAAATAATTTTATACCAATATTTCAACGTATTTCGAGTATTTTAGTCCATTCGAAAAATAGCCAATACACCAATACTTCGGTATTTGGATACTCTGATGTTCAATTGATTTAATACTTCAATTGCCGAGTCGTTTGATACCCATGAACACCATCTTACAAATACGTCAATGTGATTACGTTCCAATAACACAAAATACTCCAATACTCGATACTTTAGTACTTTAGTGACTTAGAAGACTCAAATAATTCATAAGTTAGTACTCGAGTTACTAGGAATACTTAAAATACTTTCACGGTGTAATCCCATCACTTAGAATACTCTAATACTTCCACAAGTCATTACTTGATTTAGTTCGAGTACTCCAATACTTTGGACGCTAGATGTCTAAGTATTTAGAAGTGTCCAATACCTCATACGTTAGTACTACATGTGCGAAGAATCCTCCGATGCTTAAACGTCACATACGCCAGTATTTCAAATACTTGGAATACCTCATACTTTGGTACTTGGAATACTTGGAATACACCAACACTTCATAAAGTGTATTTCAGTTACTCAGGATACTCCAATTCTCCGAAACGCGAATGAGCTAGAACATGTCAGTCATTTTGAATACCCGAATACTCCAATTAATACGAATATTTAGTTCAACACTACTTTGGACTTAGTTACGTGGCAATAAGTATTGCATTTTTTGTATTACAATACTTTATGATTTTGAATGAATGTAATAATCGAAAACCATTGATACTTTCGTATCTTCGTGCTGATTAACACTTGAATAATTTTATCATTTCATACTCGAATTACTTTGGACTTTTGCCAAATACTCCAATACTTTTGTGCATGAATACTTTTATGCTCCAATTATTTATAATGCTCTGGAAACTACAACCACTTTAGGGCAAAGTACACGGTTACTGAATTATTTCGATGCACGAATACTCCAATACTTCGTATTTGGAAACGTTTTTTGTTCGATTTTTAACAATACTTTGTATATTTGTGAGATGGCTATTACTTTACGTAAAAATTTGTATGATATGATGAAAAAAATATACAAAATTTGTATTGTTCCTTTAAAATATATACTTTTCCTTGCTCTCGGTGAATTTTCTTCTCGACAATGTCAATGACTCGTATACGACCAGTAAGCAATACCCGAAGTGCGGGAGGGGTTATACGGGTCAACTGGTTGGAACATAAGTAAATCCCCATTACGTTATATACGGTTAACAACTTTATACAACATGTATCTACACATGTGATACATACATATATATATATATATATAAAAGTATAAGAGCGCATGAGAGTCGCACTCGACGACGACGTATAGTCTCTTTACCGCGCGCGCGTGTGCATGTGGTGTACGCTGCGCTCGATGACGTTGTTCTTCTCTCTCTCTCTCTCTCTCTCTCTCTCTCTCTCTCTCTCTCTCTCACTCTCTTTCTCTTTCTCTTTCTCTTTCTTTCTCTCTCACTCTCTCGCTCTCTCGTTGACCCAGTTGACGATATAACTCGACAAACTCCTCTCCGGGCCTCGCCTCGAGCCTCATGCCTCTCTTTACGTATCATACATTTTATATACACATATATATATGTACAAATTTTTTTTTGTACCAATTTATCGATGTTCCAAGACGAGACTTTACTCATCTATTATACAATAACAATGGCTCAAATAAAAATAATGATAATGCCAATAATAATTATTATTATTATTGCAAAACTAGTTGAAAAATTAATTGGAATTTTTCAAATATAAATTCAACACCCACGAGTCGATCAAGGTGGGGTAAAATGGCACAGGGTGAATTTTATTGAAAAAATCGATATATTTTTTTTTTCAATTTTGACATTTTAACGAAAATTTTACTATCCTTCGGGCCAATGGCCGATTTGGCACTCGTCATTAAACTTTTTGTTCTTTCTCCTTGCAATTGTTCTAATCAACCGTAAAAATCGATAATCGATATTTACTTTAGAATTTTCTGGATCATCTGGTTTTCGATTTTGAATACGTCTGACGAGACACGCGGCTAACAAATTCGTTCCAATTTCTTCAGATTCATTTTTTTTTCTCTTCATTCATTATTCACGTCATTTCAAAATTAATTGGAAATTTAGATTTTTTTTTCATTAACTCGTTTTTTTTTTTTTTTTTGTATTTTTTCTTGAAGTGATTTGAATTTTTTAAATGATTTTTTCTAGAATTTATACTCGACAAGTCCACATTTCTTATTTCAAATATCACGTTTGTCCATTTGATTTAATTTATGTAGGCATTCGAACGCAACCATAATCCGACATCTTGTGGTACTCTATCGTTCTTTTACTGACATTGGGGACAAGGCGGACTTGAAATCATTAAAAATATGAGCGCAATAAAATACGAATAACATAAATTAATTTATATTTATATAAATAGGAAAAAAAAACAATTGAAATATTATTTCTTCACGTGCTCGATTAAGAGATAAATATATTATTATACAAAATGGAAATTAATTAAATGCGACGTAGTTTGCAATGATAATTGAATAATTATTGTCAAAAAAAAAAAAAAAGTAAAAAAAAAACGAATTTTTAAAATAAAAATTCAATGAAATTGGGAATAAAATATAAAATAATTTTAATTTGATGATTTTTTTTTTTTTTTTTTTTCAATTCTGTTACAGATCGAACCTCAGGCTCTCGAGTTCGATAAACTCTGATCTCCGTGAAATCTTGCCAACGTTTAAAAATCCCGTTTATTTATCGGGGGGCGAGTGAGGAAGCGAAAATATTTTTAAAAAATTGTACATTTTTTAATTTAACGTAAAAAAAAAGAAAAAAAAGAAATTTTTCAAAATGGCTGGCGAGGACACTCAAATTTTGGCGAACGGAAATGGCGAGGCTCTGACGATTATACCATCCGGTGATAAAGTTACCAATGGCAATGGTTTATTATGTACGAAACATAACAATAATGGTACTATACCAAATGGCAAAGTTTTGGACATAACAAATGGCGATAATGGCAAACTTGTTATTCCTGTTGACGAAAAAATTAATGGCATTCACAATGACGTCGATAATGACGATCCTGATATTTCCTGCGGTTGGGGTCCTTGTCGACCTCGATGGCTACAATTCTTCGCCACCAAACAAGCCTTCCTCGCTACTTTTTGTATCACTTGGGTAAGTTTTTCAAAATTTTATTATTGTTTTACTATTTTTCCTGGGCTTTGAACTTCAAAAAATGGGATAAAAATTCATTTTAAACGAAGTAATAAACAACCTCGAGTCCGGAATCCACCCCTAACGAGGGGTGACATTTTTCATATTTTTTTTTTCCTTTAATAAAAGTTTCAACCAATTTATTTTTTTTCTACATCTCTTCGGGGTCGTTTTAAATATATTTCAAAAAATTTTGAACCAAATTCGATGCCTGGGACTCACCCCTAAAGGGTAGAATTTTGATTTTTTTTTTTTTTTATCGTAAAATAAAAGTGTCACCTCATTTTTCATTTCATACATTTTTAAGGAGGCTTTTCATAATTTTTTTTTTTTTTTTCAATTTATAAACAAAAAAATCGAAAGAAAAACAAAGATTTTTTTGTTTTGGTTTTTAAAGGTTCTCCAAGGAATGTACTACACGTATTTCGTCTCAGTGATAACAACGATCGAAAAATTATTTCAAATACAGTCAAAAACGACAGGTATAATAATGTCAGCGACCGAAATCGGTCAAATCGGTTCGTCCCTTTTGTTGACCTATTACGGAGGTCAAGGTCATCGACCGAAATGGATTGCATGGGGAATGATACTGTTTGCGGTTAGTTCCTTTACGTGCTCGATGCCTCACTTCATATTTGGCGAACAGCTGATACAACAGAACGAGATGTTGTTCAGTGGCGTTGGACCCGCTTCTGCACTTAATCCTGAAGCCGGTGGACCAAATACCACCATTCCCGTTCCTGCCAATCTTTGCCGTTTGCCTGGCCATGAAAATTCCACCGTTGGGCCCAATGGGTAATTATTATTTCATTTTTATTCTGTATTTTTCAAAATTTTTTACAATTATTTTCATTATTATTATTTTAATAAATTATTTTTTTTTTCTCGTATTTATTGATTTCTCAATAATTTTCAATTTTTCTGAAATGTTAACGAATTTATTGTTATTTTTTTAAATAGTTTTTTCTGCATTATTTTGCCCTTGTATTTATTTATTTATTTATTTATTTATGCATTTGTGCATTTTACGCCCTGGCGATTTATGGAGAATTTTTATTTATTTATTTTTCACACTTCTGACGTCACAAGGTCGCAAAATATGCGGGGACCCGCATTCCTCAATCGTACATCATTATATTTTTTACTCCCCTTTTTTGTTACAATACTTTATTCACTGATAAAACATTGAGCAAAGGAGGAAAAATATATCTCGATGTTTCTTATTGTGAAAATGGATTTTTATTTGTGTTGTTTTATTTTTAAACATTTGTTTTTCGGTTTTTTGAGATTAAATGAGACATTTTTTTAAAGATGGATTTACGCGACCAGCACCCCGAATGTTCGTACCGATTCGGCCGAATATTGCGAGGGTGAATTTCTTAAGGAACAACGAATTCAAAGCAAAATTACCACCGCCGTCCTCGGGATATTTTTTGTCTCGTTACTCGGCGTTGGTATGGGACAAACCGCTGTTTATACACTTGGAATTCCATACATTGATGACAACGTCGCCAGTAGGGAATCGCCGCTGTATTTCGGTGAGTTTTTCTATCTCCAATAAACTTAACATTTTTTAAAGATTTTCATTATATCCTGTAGGTCAGAGTTTTCCGTTCTCATGAATCCTGATTTTTTTATGAAAAGCTATAAATGTCGCCGTCAAAATAAGCCAGGGTAAACTTCGATATTACCATTTTTCACGGAGTTACGATTTTTTAAATCGAAAATGGTACGAAATCAATTTCTCTTTGATTAAAATCGCGCTGCCAGCTAATTCCTTCCGTTTGGAGCAGTCTCGATTTTTTTCATGATAGTTGTAATTTTCCCCTTCAAAATAAGCCTCACTAAACTACTTTATCACCATTTTTCACCGAGTTATAATTTTTTTAATTGAGCCAATGCATTAAAATAGTTCTGGAGGCCAACTTCTTTGAGGTGGAAAATTCCTGATTTTTTTCATGATACCCATAACTGTACCCTTTCGAACGAGTCTAAGTGCGTCAAGATATGACCATTTTTCACTGGGTTATGATTTTTTTAATCAAAAGTACCATTTTTACCATTTTCATAAATTCGTAAATTGCACCCGCAATAGACGTTACATCGTTTTGCTAATTTAGGATTAAGTTAATCTCATGTATTCACATCAGATTTCATGCTTTTAAAAAATGGTACCTAAGTACCATTTTCGTGAAATTAGAAGAAAAACACAATGCATTTTTTTTTGTTTCTACAGCAATTACGATTGGAGTGAGAATTTTGGGCCCAGCGCTTGGATTCATTCTCGGCTCGGTTTGCACTATGCTTTACGCCGATTTATCAGCCGAGCCGCAAATCACACCTTCCGATCCAAGATGGGTCGGCGCTTGGTGGCTCGGTAAGTTATTTTTGCTCAATTAAAAAAAGTCACTTTTTTGTAATAAAATTTAAAAAAATAAAAAATAAAACAGAAATAAATTCATCGACTTGTGACCTTTTGTTGAATTAAATCACAATTGACCTTTTCTAGAAAATAATTTATTATAAATCTCATCGTTATAAATTGTACGTTTACTAATCAAATAAATATTAATTAATTTATAAACTCGTTTAAAATGATAAATAAGATAAAAAAAATATATTGACCAACAATTATTTTGGATTCAAGGCCTCGTGCTTATTTCGGCGATGTTGATGCTCGTTAGCATCGCGATGTTTGCATTCCCCAGTCGATTGCCAACCAGTCGATCACCGACCAAAATCGAAGACTCCAAAAAGCCTAGTCTAAAAGGTAAAAACAACGAAAAAAAAAAAACATTCATTTCGCATCGTATTTCGTGTAATTTTAATTCTATTAATTTCCTCTTTTTTCTACTTTGATATTAAAAAAAAAAAATTCTTAAATGTGGCAGAAAAAAATAAAATAAGAGACTGCACTACGAACGAGAATTTCAAGGACAAAAAATTCCACAGTTTTTCAACGATTTTATATTCTTTCGTCAGAATTCATCGCTTCTTCAACAATTATCACTCATTTGATATTTTATTTTTGAATAAACTTATCAAAAAAATCATTTTTTTAATTTTTTCTTTACGTTTTTTTGGATTTAGATTTTCCAAAGGCTGTCAAACGATTGCTGAAAAATGATATTCTCATGTTTCGAACGGCGAGCAGCGTTTTACACATTCTTCCCATTGCCGGATTATACACATTCTTGCCGAAATATCTCGAGACCCAATTTCGACTTCCTGCTCATCATGCCAACATGATTTCGGGTAACTGACACTTTTTTATGATTTTCAATTTTTTTTAAAACCTTTTTTCAGTAAAATCCAAAATGGAATTTAAAAAAAAATGATGAAAATTTACAATGAAACATTCAACGACAATAATAAATAACGATTTTTCATTATTTCAAAAACCAATTAAAACAAATTTTCATTTAAATTCATTAATTCACTAATTTCACAATATGACAATTTTGGAAAATAATAATTTATGAATAGACAAATAAAAAAATTTAAAAAACGTCTAAATTCGAATTGAAAATTTTGAATTTAAGGAAAAATCGTTTTTGCTCAATAACCCAATTATATTAAATTTTTCAAAAAAAATCTTGAGGACCAAAGTTGTTGTAAATTCAATTCTCTACAACATTTAATTTTTACTTATATTTTATTTTTGATAATTAATCAATTATTTTTGACACTTGATTTTTTTTTTTTTTAAATTGATCTTTTTTTTTTTCATTTTTGACATTTTACAGGTGTCGGAGGAATATTGGTGATGGGTTTAGGAATAATAATAAGTGGTGTATTTATCTTGAGATGGAAACCAAACGCTCGTTTCGTAGCTGCTTGGATCGCCTTTACAGCTGTTGTTTATGCGGTGGGAATGGGAGTTTTAATGTTCGTTGGTTGTCCAATGGATGATTTCGCAGGTCTGACGACCAAAGATAATGGGCAAGTAAAATAATTTATTTTTCGATTAATTAAATTGACAAAAATTAACAATTTTGTTTTTTTAACGATTTTTTTTTCAACATTATCCTGTTTTTTTTTCTTTTTAATGATTTTTTTATTTCGTTTTTTAGATTATCGGGTTTCGAGCCAACCTGCCAATCGACCTGCGACTGCGATCCAAACAAATTCAGTCCGATTTGTGGTGCTGATAAAAAAACTTATTTTTCGGCTTGTTTGGCTGGTTGCTCGAATTACACGATTCAGGATAACAAAGTTTCTGGGGTGAGTGTTTTTTTTGTCATCAAAATTATGAAAAAATCAATTTTTTTGAAAAATTCAAAGAAAAAATTGAAAAATTAATTTTTTATCTTGTTTTTTTGTTTTTTTTTTTTGTTTAGTTCATGGACTGTCAATGCATCGCGAATAATTCGACGATACCGGAAATAGCGGGATCCGCTGCAATCGGATTTTGCGATCTCGAGTGCCAAAACTTTTGGGTCTACATGATATTATTCTCCTTATTTGTTTTTGTACATTCGACGAGCGAAGTTGGCTCGATGTTACTTATTTTAAGGTGCGTCGATCCAAGGGACAAGGCTATGGCTCTCGGCCTCATACAATTCGCCATTGGCCTTTTTGGTAAGTTTTATTTATTCATTTTCTTCTTCTCAAAAATTTTAACAAACAAAATTAACGTAACGTAATAAAAATTAACAAAAATTAACAAAAAATGACAAAAAAAAAACAAAAAACGACAAAAAATAACGAAAATTGACAAAAAACTAACAAAATTATACAAAATTAAATAAAATGAAACAAAATTAACAAAATTAACAAAATTATACAATTTAAACAGGATTAAAAAAGTTAACAAAAGTATCAAAATTAACAAAATTATACAAAATTAAACAAAACTAACAAAATTATCAACATTTTAAAAAATTATACAAAATTAAATAAAAATAAACAACATTAACAAAATCAACGAAATCAACAAATTTATACAAATTTGAAAAGGATTAATGAAGTTAACAAAAGTAACAAAATTAACAAATATATTATACAAAATTAAAAAAATTATACAAAATTAAACAAAACTAACAAAATTATCAACATTTTATAAAGTTATACAAAATTTAATAAAATTAAACAACATTAACAAAATCAACGAAATCAACAAATTTATACAAATTTAAAAAGGATTAATGAAGTTAACAAAAGTAACAAAATTAACAAATATACACAAAATTAACAAAATTAACAAAATTAACTGAAAATTACAAATTATATGTACGATTTTTTTTTTTTTTTTTTTTTTTCTAGGTAACGTTCCATGTCCTATAGTTTATGGTGCGGTGGTCGATTCGGCGTGTCTAGTTTGGGAATATTCGTGTGGTGAGCGTGGTGCCTGTTGGCTGTACGATTCAAATACATTTAGAATGTTTTTCCACGGTAAGTTTGTATCAATGGAGAAGAAAAAAAAAATTTGAAAAAAAAAAATTTGGAAAAAAAATTTGAAAAGAAATTTTGAAAAAAAATTAATTTATTTTTTTTGAAATTTTTAGGAACGACCGGAGGAATTTTGATATTGGCGTTCATAGTTGATCTCGTTGTTTGGTACAAAGCTGGAAGTATAAATTTTGTCGACGAACAAACCGGCGACGAGGAAGGTTCGGCCGAAGAAATGACGACCCTCAAATCTCCAGATTCACAAACCGTTGAGAATGATTATCTCTGAAAGAAAAATAATGAAAAAACGAAGAAGGAGAGAGACGAAAAATGTGACGACAGAGAAAAAAACAAAAAGGTTGGAGCAATTAATTGCTAATTAATTAATTAATTAATTAAATAATTAATTAATCGATTGATAAGAAAATAAAACGAAAGAATAACGAAAGAAATAAATCGACGAGGCAGCGCGAACGCGAGAGACGAAATTAATGTTTCGTTTAAAGAGCCGCCTCGTCGTTGGACAAAAAACCATTTTTTTCTTCTGCTCGTCACCCCAATTAATTGATTTAATTAATTGATGAAATTCACGTGATTTCTGGGAATTAAATCACGTATTTAAAAAATCCAGCCCGGTGGGTGCTCGAGGAAGAAACAGAAAAAAAAATGAAAAAAATTCTCATCGATCGATTTTTTAGCTTCGATCGTGGAATTTTGAAAATAAACAAAAAGTAGAATGGAAGAGAAAGAAAAAAAAAACAAGAAATATACAATATTTTTCGACACTCAGCGATGTACGAATAATAATTGCCATATTTACGTAACGTTAGGCCTCGAAACGACGTATAAAAGTCTTTGCATCTGTTTTTTTTTTCATCTTTGAAAACCAAAAAAATTGCATTTTGAAAAAAAAAAAACAATTTATTTGCAATTTTTTTCAATATAGAAGAAAAAAATACAATTTTTTTCAATATGGAAGAAAAAAATAAAATTTTTTTGTTTCCGATTTTAGCACAGATTTATTTTGAAGAAATTTTAATTTTATTTAAAAATAATTTTTATTTTTTTATCATAAGCCACTGTGAAATAAGCTCGAACGTATTTTCGAGAATAGCAGACGAAAGAAACGAAAGAGATTACAAAGAAGAGAACGAACGAATTTTCAAAGAAAAGACAGAGAAATAAAAAAAAAAAAGAAAAAAAACACACACACAAAAATAACAAAAAACACATCCAACATATTTTTTAAAACATTTGACGAGAATAAAAACATTGATTAAAATAACACAAAAAAAAGGAAACCAGTCATTAAAAAAAAATACGATAACGAGATTGTAATGTAACGAGAGATTTGAGAAAGCAGGATAATAGAAAATAAAAGATAAACAAAAACTAAAAAAAAAAGTCAAAAGTAAGAGATCGATACGAATGACAGAACAAACCAAACAAAGAAATTACAAAAAAAAATAGAGCTGTATTTTAATATAGTACACTTTACACAAACGTAACGTAAATAAAAAAAAGTGTCGATCGATTTGTGTTAAAAAAAAAAAAAGAAATTTTTTGGTCAAACTTTTGACGAATAATTATCGACGATGTTAAAAAAAATGAAAAATCGTGTTAATGAAAATAAGGATACAGAAAAAATTCTATTTCAAATTTTCGCTTTTTTGTGTTTTAAAAATTCGGAACTCTTTATCGTCAATAATATTTCGCGATTTTTTCAACCTCTCGAACAAATTTTCTCGTCCAAATTTCTCAACGATCTCTGGGCATTAAAAATAAATAAATAAATGAAAAACGAATAAATAAACTAAAATCGGGCGACGAATCCACGATGTACAAAGATAAAAGAGAGGAAAAAACGAAACGAGCCTTTGAATTTTCGCAATAGCCGTACAGAGTCGATTTTATTAAAAATAATATTTAACCAAAAAACAAAAATAACAAAAGAAAAAATAATAATTAATTTAAAAATCGATCGAGAAACGCGCTCGTAAAAATTGTATTTTTGTATCACAACAGACAAAAAACAGACGAATATTCCCGAATATTTCCCTGGTGGCCGAGCTAGAAACCACAAGAAACAAAAGGCGATCGTAAAGCCCGAGACAAAGAAAAATCGCCCGCGAAATTTGAATTTTTATCATTTTTATCGTACATAAATTTTTTATCATTATTTTACAAATCGACATAACGATCATTTTGGAAGTTTTCTTTTTCTTTTTTGGAAACTTCATTCACCTGTCGAGCTTTTTTATCAATCAATTTTAAGAAATATTTTTTAAAAAGTTCAATTTTTTTTTTTATTCATTGAAAGCAGAAAATTCCAAAACGAGGCATTTTTCTCTTTCTTTTTTTAAATTCTTTTGTTGTTATTGTCTGCCGCTGCCACATCGCTGCCGCTAATTGTTGTTGTTGTTTGTCCGATATAAACCGAATATTATTTTTCCAATTTTAATATTAAAAAAAAAAAAAAAAAAAAAAAAAAAAAAAAAAAAAAAAAACACATACACAAATATGTATAAATATATATAAATATATAATAATCAGATCAAATCGTGATTACAATTTTTTAAAAGTTACGTAAAAATATTGGGCCTGATTCGAAGTCCTTGCTCATTTAACAATTACCCAATTTTCATCTGACCGTAAAATTTTGAACAAATTTCAAATTACTCGATCAATTTGACAATAGGAAACAAAAAAAAAACAAAAAAAAACAAAAAAACCTACTTTAAGTACTGTAGACACACTCGAAAAAGCCCGGAAACGTGGTTTTGTTATAAAAAGTATAACAGTGTGCACCTTGGAGGCAAAAGTCTCACTTTGGCTCCTGGGTCGACGCAACGTACTGTTTTTATTCCTTTTTTTTTCAACTTCCGTCTCAATCATTAAAAAATGCTGCCACGCAATTGAAAAACTGCCGAAACCAGTGATTTCTACATGAAAAGCTTTCAATTTTACTCGAAAAAAAAAAAAAACTGCCGAAAAAACAATTTTTAAAAAAATTCCTCCATTTACAAAAACAGCCAAAAAACTATTCACTATCGCGTCGTTTTCAACGAGTTCACACTAATTCCAAATATCATGTAATTCATTTTTTTTCTATTAAAACTCAAAAACAAAGGAAAAAAATCCAAAATATTTCCAAAAAAAAAAAAAAAAAATAGCAACAAAAATACGATTTCATGTTTTTACGGATCGCACACTCACGTTTGATATTTCGTAGGACGGATGATTTAAAAAAAAATCTTTTCTTCTTATTGCGGAAATGTAATCGACGAATCACAAAAAAATCACATAAAATTTATATATATATATATATGTATATGACTCGATATATATATATATATATAAATATGTATATTAATACTATATTTTAGTAAATCAATTTATCGAAAATAAGTACGAATAAGATGAAAAATAAAAATTAAATAATAACGATATAAATAAACAAATATATATATATCGTAAAAATACAATATTGCGAAAGCGATTTTACCCAATAACGATAAAAATTGATAATTTTTAAGCGAAATGTAATTGCTAGTCTCCCAATAATATATAATTAGTAATAATAAGTAAGAATGCATTAATCGCATTGATTTACGAATATACATATATATATTTTTTTTGTTATATAGAAACCGCACAATAATCATTGATTAATGAAAAAAAAAAAAAAAAAAAAAACATAGATACAAATATTACGGTGAAGAGAGACTGGAATGTGAATGAAACTGAAATTCAATGACGTTTCGAAAAAACTTTGAATTTTTAATTTGGAACAAAAAAAAAGCATTTAGATCCAAAATTGAGTTAAAAAAAGTTCTCATTTTTTTCGAATTCGTCGTGAAAGTAGAGAGAAAAAAAAACCCGAGTGAGCCAAGTTACGTACACCATCACAATTTTCATTTTTATACAACAATTCTCGTTTTTTTTTTGTTTTGTTTTTATATTTCTAATGAACGTTTGAGCGACTAAAAAAAAAAAAAAAAAAAAATGATACGATTAAAAAAAGAATCGAGGACAAAGTGTATTTTAATAAGAAGTAGAACGTGTGCTGTGTATTCGTGTGTATGTGAGCGTGCCCATATATATAAAGTTTGTGTGCAAATGTGAAAAAAGTTAAAAATTCTCGATCCTCGATTTTTTGCAAAAAATTAAAAATTTTTTCAATATTTCTTAAAATAATTTGTTCCTCAACCCCCTTAAGACAGTGGGCCTTAAGGCTGCACTGCTTAAGAAAAGCTTTTAATATCCGGTGATTGTTTTTTTTTTCTCGTGTGCAAATGCAATATTTGTTTTTTTTTTTTTTTTCGAAACAAAAATTTTGATTTAAACAACATTTTTGATCAAAGGGATTCACCGAAGTCTCGAAACGACCCCACGAATCAGAAAAATATATGTTTGAATGTCATCACTTAATTATTCATTATAATTATACACATAAAAGAAAAAAAACATCAACAAGAAAGAAAAAAAAGCATCAGCACGTAAATTACGTATTATGATTATATATATATAAATATATATATTGTACAGTCGATATATATACATGAAATGCATCACTAATGTACCTTTTACACGTCCAATAGTTAATTTAGCCTCTGGATTACCGTTCGATTAAAAAAAAACGAACTCAAGCTCAAACTCATCCCAGTTTGTCAATTTTTAATTGAAATTAAGTGATTGAACGATAAATAGGGAAAAAACGGAGACGAAAAGAAGAAAAATAGAAAATAGATCGAAACAATCGTGTTGTGCATTTATTGGAGTAAATCGTTCAGTAATCCTTGGGTTAAGACTGATTCAGGAAAGAAATAAAATAAAATAAAGAAACAGGCAAAGGCAAACCGACGTATTTTGTAATTATACTTTTAATTATTATCATTATTATTAATTATTAATTATTATTATTGTTGTTTGTAATTAAGAAAGGATAATGAATTTGTTTATAATAGACGGCAAGTGCCATAATTATTATAAAATAGTATTTCTTATTAAAATCATGAATTTTGTCCTACACGATACATCAACCATTTTTTTAATCCTTTTTCCAGACAATTCTTCTTCTTCTTTTTTTTTTTTTTTTTTTTCCAGCGAAATTGACAATCGTGATGATATTTTTATTATGCATTTTTATTATTGACACATATTAGGATTACACTGTTTTTCGATATATTCGATTGTTCATTCTGATCGCTTTATCATCAGATAATCAATGATGAGAATTCATCATCGGCCATATGTTTTTTGCCGGTGTCAATGAACTTGACAGCGCTGTCACGTATCTGCAAATTTGTCTCGTACTGCAGAGCGTTCTCAAATACGAGGTCACTGAATTTCATGAGAAATTGATAAAACGCCGGAGTCGCTAAACTTTTCATTCTTTTGCATTTGTTCAAGTGTACATTGAGGTCACGAGGTTGTGACAAGCCTTCAAGGTCGTGGTTACCTCGTTTAGCGGGTTGTTCACGCTTGTTTGCAGTTACGTACGTGCTCTGGTTGGGCTCGGGTGTTATTTCGTGTAATATGTCAATCACGAGACTTGGTTTGAAGCTTGTAACATTTGACTTTTCAAGTTGATCCTTAATACGATCAACTTTTGATATAGTTTTGGTAATACTGAAAAACAGAAAGTAAGGTCACGTAAAGTTGACGAATAAAGTCGATCGAACCGATTATGTGAGGGTGAGCACGAAATGGGACCGATCTGGGCAGGATAGAGTCAAAATGGGACCAATCAAATTAGTTTGAGGATGAAATGGGACCGATATGGGCAGGATGAGGTCAAAATGGGACCGATCTGGGCAGGATGAGATCAAAATGAGACCAATCAGATTAGTGTGAGGTTGAAATGAGGCCAATCAGGTCAGTGCAAGGTCGAAATGGGACCTACAAGGGCGAGTTGATGCTGATGAGGTCTATGAGGCCAATTAAACAAATAAGGTCAAAGATTTTTTACGTCTAACATGAAACTATATGTTTACCTGTAATCAACCTTAGACTCGAGATTGATGTTGTCGTTTAAGACATCACGAGGTCGCTCCTTACTGAGTTCATTGATCGGGCCCAGAGGTCGGTTGACCTTGAGACCCAACAGGTTGTTGGGTAGCATAGATTTTGTGGGACCCATGTCAGTTGAAACATCGATACCCGATGGATAAATTGGAGAATAAATACTGGAAGACTTGGATGGGGCCCAAAAGCTACCAGTACGGTCGACCTTAATAGCAGGGAAATTAGCAATTACCGGCAACACAGCGGATTTAAGCCTCTTGTCCGAACCAACGGAGCTCAACTTGATTTTTGATTTCTTAGCTTCTTCACGTTTCTTATCCTTCATTCTTGACCTCATTATTGTGGCAATAACCTTGTCGTGATTTGCAAGGTCACCTCGATGATGCTCCATCAGGTCATCGACGAATGCGTGGGCATTCAATTCCGCGCTACCGATCGATGAAAAGTAGTCCACGAAATCCTTTCTGTCGTTCTCTCCGTACGCCAGTCTCCTTGGACTTGCCAAGGTCAATAAAAGGTCAGTGCTCCTTGGGCCCGAGTGGCCCAAATCTTTTGAACCAATTTCTATCATGTTGTGACGAATAATTGGCACGATCTGCGACCTTGATGTTGACCTTGACATCTCCCAGCCACGCTTTGGATGATGCGGCTTTTTTGTAAGGTCGTCCTCGCTGCTTATCGGGTCACCGACCTTTTCCAACCTGTTGGGACTTATAACGTCCTGAGGCGAGCTCTTTACGACCTCTAATTTCGACGACCCAGATTCATCTGGTCCATGATCACCGAACGATATTATCTCGTAACCCGAATGGCTTAACCTCAATTGTGATGGTGTCCCAGTAACCTGGAAATTGATCTCAATTCACACTGCCCACTCTTAAGGCCCAAAACTATTTTGCAATATTTTTACTTACACATAAACATGCCAGGGGCATCAACGACCACAAAAACCACATCGCAATCATCGAATACAGATATCAATGACCCAAAAATATCAAAACTTGACGATAAGTCTGTAAAATCGACTAAAAAAGTCAAATGTAGAAATCGAAATTTGCACGAGAGCTCCTGAACTCTTCGGCTTTCCCCGTTACTGTACCGATTCTCAACGCAATCAAATTTCACTTCCACTGATTTCTGAACAATCGATTTGTTTTGTGTTCGAAAAAAAAAAAAAAAAAAAAAAAAAACATCAATACTGGCGATACTGCCGGAATAATCGTTTTTTTACTGACGTGTAATGAGGCAATTTACGAACGATTCAATAGTTGGACTTATTATCGTTCCTATGTGATTTTTTAAATCGGGTTTCTCGTTGATTTGTAATTTTTCAATTTCTCATTAATAATCGACGTTTACGAAACTACGAGAATTTTTTTTTTTTTTGTTTAATCATGTTTTTCGATAAATATTACAGTCCTAATGGTTCTAAAAAATTGATACATCCATTTTTTTCACTATTTTTTATTTTTTTTCTTTCAAATTCGTTTTAATTGATTTTTTTTTATTATACCATAATACGGGTTGATTTTTCATGTAACAACGACGCGTTCTAAAATTATTCCTTTTACAATAATTAGCACTTTGATGATGTTCTCGGTCGAAGCTCAACTCGGATTCCATTCGATTTCGAGTGAGTTGGCCATAAAATTTCACACTTTTACGCGAACAACGCTCGATATTGTGACGAAAAAAACTTGGTGCCGAAAAAAATCTTGGACTGCTTCTCGCGAATTTGATCAATTTTGAGTATCTTTTTTCCAACAAATATTGCTTCAAAAGTCTCATAACTTCGTTGATTTTTCGATATGCTTCGATCTCGTTGATCCGACCTCGTGATAACAGCATTATTTTTAAAATACCACCCAATTCCCTGTCGATACAGTTGCCAAATATTGGTCTCCTGGCCCAAACCTTATTTTGAACAAAATAAAAAAAATTTTATCACTTTTTATAAGCAATTGTTTATATTTTTTATTTTTAAAAACATTTTTTAGACTCACGTGTAAAACCGAAGAATTATTGACTAAATACCATATCAATAATATACTGAATTTCTTCCCAATCGTCATTTTTCGAGCTGCACGTTTTAAAACAAAAACAAAAAAAAGATCGGTTGCACCGAGTCTCGAGCAATGCATAAAGTGTTAAAATTCTAAGCTCGAAATGTTAAATATACGAATCGACGTATAAAACAGTGATTATTTACTCATTCGATTCTTTAATCTCTGACATTTTGAAATTGAAGTGAAAAATACCGTGAAATTGTTTACAAAAACAAAAAACAATGAACAATGAATATTATCTCTGACCTTAATTGGAATAATGAATTTTACGACTAATTATTTTGCTGTGAAAATTTGATTAATTTATTTGTCACTATGGCAGGTATAAATTTTATTTACGAGCCTGTTGAAAATGATTTCACTAACAAATTCCTATGATTTACGAGTTCGTAGAAAAATAAATTGAAAAAAAAAAAAAAAATATGTCTGATTATCACTGCTTGTCATTTTAGGTGAATTTTCAATCATTATTTTATAGTTTCTAAAATTTATCATTTGGTTTTATTTCATAATTGGCTTATTTACTCCATCTCTGTTATATTTTTCATTTGCTATTTTTCTTGCCAAGGGATCGAGCGAACTTTTTATAGATAGTTCTCTAATCGGCCGCTAGATGGCGAGGGCGCGCGTTCTTCACGTTCTCGTTCAGGCGGAGGCAGACTATAAAGGTCGTAACATTTCGTGCAGGAAATCATGCACTCGATAACAACTTTGATATTTTTATTTCATGAAATGAAGCTCTTTGGATTATAAAATTATTTTCAAATAAATAATTTGTTGTAAAATTGCCAAACATTATTATCGAAGTACTTAGGATTTTTATTGAAATTTTCTTTTTTCACAAATGTACACATGTAATGTGTCAATAATTTGACAACGTTTATTTAATAGGAATTTGTCGTTTTTAGTTGTATCTCGGGTTCAGGTGTTTTCGATTATAGCGCCTTGAGTTTAGTCCCGGATAATTCATTTTCGGGGAGTTAAATCGACGTCGGAAGTTCGTATTCGAGTTGAAATTGACGTTCTCGTTGTAAGCTTTTTCGGCGCTCGGTCCATTGAGATCCAATGGATCTAGAAATTTGTCAACTTTTGTTTTTTCTATTAGATGATCTGTCGTTTTGTAGTTTCGAAATTACAACCACCATTTTGTTGGCCCAAACTGTGGCGACAAAATGATGATTATGATTATTTTTAATTAGTTATTAATTTACCTGTCCAAGGACGACGCTTCGTTTCAAAACTTGAATCCATTTCTGCTGGTTTTGCGAAACCTTGGTCCATGGGTTCAGAAAAGGCAAAGCTGTCGCGAGCAGGTCTTACGAAGTCTTCATTATTGCCAACTCCTTTTTTCTGTTGGAGAAAAGGAAATGTTTTTTAGTTCAGATTCAGGTTGTTCCCTCCAAAAAAATCGTAAAATTAATCAAATTCATCGTGATGATCGGAAAATTATTTTACTGATTTTACCAACCGTCGATAAATCAGGAAATATCTGTTATCGACCACAGTAAAAGTAGAAAACAACAATAAAACTACATTTTGAGAGGCAAAAGAGTTCAAATGGAATATTCCGACCAAGAAAATCATGAAATTTTGATTTTGACGAAAAATCTTGTTAAATTTTTTATTTTCTTACCACGCCCCATAAATACTTATCATCTGTTGGGTAGGGGGCAGGCATTTTAACCGGAATCCACATTGGTCGCGGCATCTTCCTGGGGTCCTTCGGAGCTCTTTCGTTCGAACGTAATAGGGACTGCAAATAGAAAGCATTAAGGGACTAATTCCATAAATAGTCGAAATATTTTTTTGATAATTCGTAAAAATGATTTTATTCATTTTTTTTAGTTGAAATTCTTGTTTTTTTTTTTTCTTCAATTATCCTTACGAAATAGGACTTTTATTTACAAGCTTGGCTCCACGCAACATAGACGGACCCGACGACCCACGCCATCCAGAACTTTGTTTGGCTCCATTACAATCATCTATGAATGCATCACCGTTATCATCATCATTATCATCATCATCATCATCATCCTCTTCGGAATAATGATCGTAGGGAGTATCCATTCCTCCATAATTTCCGTATTTTGATGCACGATAATATGATCCCTTATTCGCGGATTCCCAATTTGATGGTCCTGGCTTTCCTATAAAACGCTGAGGCCATCGATCTTCTGGAAATTCATATTTACTCCACTGTAAAAAAAAAAAACCAACGAAATGTTTATGGTCAGATTTTGAAAAAATTAATTCTCAAATATTCAAAATAATTGAAAAATACTTAGCTCGCGTATAAATTGACATTATTTTATTTCTATAATTAATTATATCGATAATTTTTTGATTAAATCTAAATTTTTTAAATTATTCTATAATAATGAAAACAATAATGAAAATCTTACTGCAAAAGTTGCAAGGACCGTTGATAAAAGCAGAATGAGCAGGTGACGAAACATTTCGAATTTTTCAAAAATAAATTTCCCGCTCAAACGAATTGAAAAAAAAAAAGTAAAAAAATCGGACGTTGAAATCGACAATCCGGAGGTCGATCTCGCTACTGTCTCACCGTGCGACGATTGTTATATACGTTTTTTGTCCGGCCCGTCAGCGTACAAGACTTACGACACATGGAGCCTCGTAAATTCATCGAATGTCAAACATAAGAAGAAAAAAAATGAAATAAAGAATAATTGTCAGAAAAAAGAAAACATGATCGATGAATTAAAAGTCAATTGAAAGGCCTGACGTTTTCCAAATGAGCACGTCAATCGCACGATCGTCGACTCCACCAATAAATAATAAAACATTAATTGAAGTTGTACATTTTTATTATTCTACATAACTCGATTTTTGAAGTGCAGTAATTTGAAAAAGTGCTTTCGTGAATAGTGTGAGTGATTATTTGGTGAAAACTTTTAAAAACCTTCAAATCACGATCAAATTTGTTCATTTGAATAATTTATTATTTATACTTAATTATTAAATAACTCGAAGGTAAGTGGGTGATCGGAAAAAGAATATGCCATTGAAAATGGTACATTTATTAGTTTTTTTTTTTTTTACATTTATTATTTTTTTATTATTATTATTAAAGTATCGTTACAATATTTTTATAATTTTAAACAATACTAATAATTCCTTTTCACAATTTTTCTCGTGGTCGTTGATTGTGGGCGAGTTCGATTTTTTTCTTTCCATTGGAACATTTAGAATCTCAATTTAGTAAAGTAGGTACAAGGTTTTATTCGGGGATGAAGAAAAGATTTGCTACCCCGGTAGCCACTGACGACGTTAGAAACGGACAGTTGTGAGAATAGCTGGGTGGGGTGGGATAATGATCAATTTTTTTTAGGGATATAGGATCTTCGATTATTATTGTGAGTATTTTGATTTTGGTTCATGTTCCTATTCTTCGATCGTCTGGCTGGCGTTGGCTAAAAAGAAAAGTGTCATATTATTTGAGAAGGTTTTTTTTAGAAGTTTTCTAAATTTTTTGATGACTTCTTAAACCTTTCTCAAAAATTATCAACGATTTTAGATTCATTTCGAACATTTTAGAAATCTTTTTACGCCTCGGAATAATATTTTAAGTAATTTAGAATGATTGTAGAAAATTTTAGATGATTTTAGAATTTTTTTTAGACATTTTTAGAAAAATTATAGAAACTTGCTTCAGAAGTCGTTGTGTCGTTTAATTCTAAAAAGAGTTCCTTGTCGATGGTAGATTCCTTGCCACCCTCCATAAATTCCTTGTCGTTCTCGAGGTCTTCACCATTGAAAAGAAAATCCGAAGTCGTTGACTCTTCGTGTTGCTCACTCGCAAGATCGTCCATAAGTTCCATTTTAACAATTGGCCGTTTACGTCGCATACCGCATGATGAAGATTTGTATGTGCAACTTGGTTTCCTAACCTTCCTATCGATATCGTTCCTCTCATAGTCCCATTCTTGTTCGCTAAAGTCAGGCTCCATCCATTTGGAGCGGTCTAAATCTCGACCAGGGAAAAGGATGTATTTCGAATTCAGGTTACCCGACGGTTCTATGTTGATAAATCGTTAAGCAAAGAAAAAAAACCAGTTAATGAGGAAAAAAAGGAAAAATTTTAGAATTTTTTTAGAAATTCTAAAAATTTCGGAATTTTAGCAATTCCGATATTTTAGAAACTCTTAAAATCAGCTGTAAACCTTGTATCACCCCGCCTCGCAATTCTTGCATCACCCCGCCTTGTAAATCTTGCATCGCCCCGCCTTGTAAATCTTGCATCGCCCCGCCTTGTAAATCTTGTAGCACCCCGCCTTCTAAACCTTGCATCACCCCGCCTTGTAAACCTTGTAAACCTTGTAAACCCGCGGATGCTGAACCTTGCATGACGTCATGTTCTAGAAGCGGCTGAGGCTCTTGGTTATCAGTTAAACTCGATCCGCCAAGTAGGTTTAAATTGTAATTAGTATTGATATTAGAACTTCTTCGTCCTAAGTCTGATCGTCGTAAACGGAGCGTCAGAATTCTGGCGACCGCGTCACCAACGGCAATGGCTGCCGCTTCGCTCATGTCATTGGCAAGGTTTTTTGTTACCGCCATTGCTGCATCCGCGGCCGCTGTTGCCAATGCCGCAATCTTCGTCGAGTCGCCATCAACAGAACGACTGCTTGGATACTTCAAAATTTTTTAGAAATTCCTATTTATTTGCTGTTCGTTTGGGAATTTAGAAGAAAACAAAAATCATTTTTTTCAGACTCGAATTTTTAATGCCCAGTCACCTTTTCCACGGGCGAAAAATACTCGATGTCATCGTCGAACGCCGGTCGGCGCGGTGGTCGACGGCCTCGTGAATCCGTGTTCGAGTTCATATTCATGTTCGTATTCATATTACGACGAAACATGTTCGACTTCATGTTTGTATTAGGGTTCCGATGACGTGCCTGCTCGGCAACGAAACCAGTGAGTGATATATTGAAAAAAAAAAAAAATTTAGAAATTTTAGAACGATTTTAGAAACTTTTAGAACAATTCAAAATCCTTTCTATCATCTACGAACGTTTTTTCAAACTTTCTAGAAGTTTTAGAATATTTTTAGAATATTTTTAGAATTGTTGAGCCATTTTAGAACGTTTTAGTAAGTATTTTAGATGAAAAAAAATACTTTCTTTAATCTTTCAAATGTTTTGTTTGGGTTTGTTTGTTACCTGAATTAAGACGACGCCGAACGCCAGTATCCATAAGATTGAGCGTCTGTCCATGTTTTTTTTACGTTTTTAACACGAATTAATCCGCGACTAAATCTCACCTCTGGGTCACGCTTAGTCAAGACTGCCGGCCGGAATGTTTTATATATACACGGTTGCTTGGCTATTCTCAATCTCGAGTGTCGTATTTCAAAAGAAAAAACGTACGAATATCAAACCTGTCAATTTCCGATGTCACATGTGTCACTCGTACGAATCAAAAAAAAAAAAAAAATATTGCTTGATTGTACGTTTTTAATTTAACGCCTTTGATCACGTCGATTATTCATTAGTGGTGACTAATTAGCGATGACGAAATTAGCCACTATTCTCTGGCAACAGGAGAAAAATGTATTCTAGAAATTTGAACAACTTCTAAATAATACGGATTCTAAATTCATCACAAGATTTGAATAAAATTATAAACTGCTCGTATTTGACAGCTAAAAACTTGGATTTTGTAGTTAATTTTTGATTTAAGTTCTAAAATAATTGAACTAAACCGAAAAATGCATATTTTAGAAAAAAATGTCGAAGTGTTGGCAGTTGGTTGAAAAATATCGAGTTTATTTATCTTTTTATTTTTATTCATCGGTTACAATTAGTCGGCCAATGTAGATGATGACATTTTTTGAGGAGATGCATCAGTGGACGTCCTCCAAGGAGGAAGTTCTTTGGTGAAATCGTCCCAATTGTCTTTGGTCGTTGGTGGAGTGGAATGCTCATTGGTCTTTGGGGCAGGGAACCAATTGCGTTTAGTCGTCGTGCTGAAGAACCAATTTCCATTGGTCGTTGAGTTATGAGGCCAAATGGGCTGACGTGTTGGTCCAAAGTCCCATTTGGGCTTAGTCGTTGGTCCAAAGTCCCATTTGGGTTTATTCGTTTGTCCAAAGTCCCATTTGGGCTTATTCGTTGGGGGAAAGCTCCAATTGCGCCGAACCGTTGTTGGGAAGCTCCATTTGGGCCGGTTCGTTGAGGAGAAGCTCCAATTGATCAGATTCGTTGGGCCGAAGATGTTCGGCGTTTCCGATGGTTTTGGAAACCAGTCATGCGCAGTTGGTCCATCGGATTTCGGTGTTCCGATATTCCAATCTGGTGTATTAGCTGGATTCGAGGTCCAAGTATACGTCCATGAAACACTGTTCGGTGGTTCCGTAAATCCGATTGGATCGTTTTCAAAGTTTTCTCCAAAACCGATGCCGGGGATATGACCGCTAAGCGGCCCATTTGACGTTGTTTTGTTTTTCCATGTGGATTTAACCGTCACAGGCCCAATTCCTCCTCCCACTCCAGCCCAGATGCCTTTGGGCCCAGCGATTACTCCTATCCCCGCACTTCCCCCAAGAAGAACTCCTGGATTCTCGCCGAACCATGCACCGGGATTCCACCAAGACATCAAGTTGCTTCTCCTTGTTCCCAATTTCGGACCCCGTATGAACAAAGTCCACTTTATCATCGCCGATAACTTATCGACCTCACGATCCGTTGCCATCCTTGACATTTGACCTTTGTCCGAATCCAAGGTCACCAGCTTTCTCAACACTTGTCTTAATCTTATTTCCATACAGTTTTCTTCTCTCTGCCACCATCTTCCCACCTGGGAAACGTTATCAATTGAGAATTAACCATTCTAGGATTTTGTTTATTTCTTACGTAATCAATTAAGGTCTTCGACGGTACTCACCTGACAGTACGATAACTCGCTAAATAACAGTGATACCAATAAAATACTTATACTCGTTTTTCTTATCATTAGCATCACAAAATCTCCCCCACGAACCCAATACCAATCATTTCAAAATTAAACTTTTTTTATTAAGTTAATTTAATTAAGGGGCCACCTCCAACATCCGACTGAGAAACACTTTTTCTTTCGAATCACTCGCGATTTATATTGCTCCTCCAAATCAAAACAATCCTTTACTACCACGTCAACCACTTTACTTTCAAACACACACACACACACACACACACATTGTTTTTAAATTCAATGTTGATCCCATTATTCAAATAACAATTAACGCTAAATTAGCGAAACTTGTTCGAATGCTTTTGCCACATGTTTACGTGTCAATTTTTGACAACCTTTCGTGACAATACACTTTTGTTGGTCACACCTTAACTACGTGACAATCATTGCTCAATTTTTTTTTCTTTTTTTGACATCTGTCCATACGTCACTGTTGACAGTTCGTTTATTTTTTTTTTCTTTCAAGCATCGATATAAGCTCCTTCGAAATCTCCGGATATCTTATTCACGTTTTAGACTACTCACTAAATATTTACTTATTTGTTCATCAACGAACTTTTCTCGACGAAAAAAAAAATCAAATTTTTCGTTTAAGGGCTTACTACACCTGGAAAGTATTTAAATATTTCATAGTGTCGTTAATCAATTTGAAAAAAATATCAAAATTAAAAAAAAAAAGATTAATTATTAAAACATCACAATATCCTGGATTTTGATGAGGTGAACGACTTGAAAATTAAAAAAAAAAAAAAGTAAAAAATCAAAGATAAATAATTAGAGGAGACAGAAATTGAAAGTTGAACACGAGAATCCATTTATTTAAAATTCCAGCGCATGAAATAATCGATAATTACAAAATTTTGCAATAAATTTGTTAATTAAATAAAAAAATTGATGACCAATGGAAAAAAAGGATCGCAAGCAGCGATTGTCTCGCTAAATTTTTGCGGGTCAAATGTCATAAAGATCGTAACTCATTAATCTGTTGACTGTGTTGACATTCGTGTTGACATTAGCGTTGACATTTTTGTCGACTTTTTTTTCAACCTTCATTTTGGGACTTGCAGCTGCTGGAGTTTTTAAAATTCCTGGATTTATCGGCGGCAATGAACTTCGTAGGGTTTTGTCAGTTGCTTTTTTGACAGCTGACAAATTAGCGTTGACATTACTGTTGACATTTGTGTTCTTGTTTGCTGTCTGAACTTTTGGCTTTTCTAACGATCCACTATTTTTTGAATTTTTTGTGAATCCACTTAGTGGTCCGTTCATTAACGCACCTTGATTTTCTTTATTTCGTTTTAATTGCTCCGCTTCATATCGAGCTTTCAATTTTTGCAAATTTGCTATATTTTGATCGATATATTGCACTCGATCGTAATTCGATCCCTGCTGAGGCAGAGATTTCTGAAAGTTTCACAATTATTATAAAAATTAATAAAAACTAAAAATACAAAAACTAATTAATTTTTTTTATTAATTAATTAATTAATTTTTTTTATTAATCAATTAATCAATTTTCTTATCAATATCCATTATTTCGCTTTTTACAAAAACTGTTCGACGCTAAACTTTAAAATTGACATCGAAAGGAAGTACAGAATGATTGAAAAAAAAAAAAAAAAAATTGCAATTAAATGAAATTCGAGATATTCGAGAAATAGTGAAAAAACGAATAAAATAAATTGCTGACAATTACCGTCATGAAATGGCCACTGGAACCCTGAGAATGACGTGTCATAACATCTTTTTTGCCTCGCGAGCGTGACGATGAACAGCAAAGATTTGGTCGACACGTTTCTTCCAAAAGGTTCTCGATGTTTTTCACTGAATCGAGAATCTCTTCGGCCACTGACGCGCTTGTAAAACTTGTGCATATTTCCATCAGCAACAGCGTCTAAAATATTTCGTATAAAATTTAAAAAAAAAAAAAAACCGACGTATTTTATTAATTTTTTTTTTTTCAAATATCAAATCAATCAAATTCATTAAAAAATTGACAATTTGTAAAAGATTTCTTTAAATGACAAAAAAAAACATGATAAATCTTGGAATTGAAAAATTGCAAAGAAACGATTTGAAAAATTGAAAGGAAAAGAATAAAAAGAGTGTTTTTTTTTCTTTTTTTTTTTACCAATAGTCTTAAAAATTGACGTTTCATATCTGCTCGAAATTTTCGAACAGTTCTTTAAATGACAAAAAAAAACATGATAAACTTTGGAATTGAAAAATTGCAAGGCAACGATTTGAAGAATTAAAAAGAAAAAGAATAAAAAGAGTTATTTTTTTTTTTTTTTACCAATAGTCCGAAAAATTCTCGTTTCATATCTGCTCGAATAATTTACGAACAGAGTAAGTAAGATGTGAGCTACGATTGATTCTCGAAGAAATTGTGGCCATTTATTTAATCCGCGCATCCAGAAGATCAATTAAAATTAATATCGATCGATACGTGGAGCAGTTAAATTTTCTTTACGAACGTGTTGTATTAGGCCAAAGTAAAACAATGTAACAAGACATTAAGTTAGTTAGAGTGGGTCTTACGAGCTCTCAGAATTATTATGATAAACAATAAGCCAAGCTTGAAATCACATCATCGGATAGCAAAAACGTTGAAATTAAAGACAAAATAATGCGCTTCTGTCAGTTATAAAAATATTTTTATCGCAATAACTAAATTTCACGATTATTAAACCGTTGCATCGCACCAACGCCAAATGGCACTTAAACCAAAATCGTCTATAACCTTGACGACATGTTGCGATTGAACTTGACACCAACTGGTGAACGATTCGTGATTTTTTTCCTTTTTTTTTTTTATTCCGATTAACACCGATATCGATCTCATAGAAAAATATCTAAAATTCCACAATTTTAGAATTCTAACATTTTTTCAACAACAATATCATCGAATTTTTTAATGCCAGACTTTCTAACGATAGAATTTATTTTTAGAAATTTTTTAAAGAAATTTTTCTTTTTTTTTTAGAATTCTTTTTTTATTTATAGACTTTTAGAAATTCATCTTAATTTTCTAAAATTCTAGAATTTTTTAAAAAACGAAAATTTGAAACTTGGTTCATGGAAACGCGGACTAAATTTTAACAATTTTAGAAACTCTAAAAATCATAAAATTCCGATGACTCTAAAATTCTAAAAATCATAAAATTCTAAAATTCTAAAATTCTAGAATTCTAAATTTTTTTAAATTAAAGGTAGGATCGAACCGTGATGGAGGTTGAAAATTTGGTGTACGGAATGACGAATTGAAAAAGGCAGTAAAAGAAATGAAAACTCGTAAATATGTTGGTGGTATTTTTTTTCATTCTGATTCTCTTTGGATGTGGAAATGCGTCGTAATAAAAAATGAAATAGAAAAAGAAAAGGTTTCGTTTTTTTTATTATTTTTTTTATTAATTTTATTTTTACAGATCGGATGAGAATTTAAATTGGGTGAATAAAAAAAACGTCGGAATTTTGAAAAATGGAAATAAAAAAAAATTTCAAAAATTTTCTGTTGCGTAGACCACGTTGCCTTGAAGAAGCGCTGCCTTTTTAAGTTTTAACGTAATTTTAACAACATCGCTGTCGCTCGTGTCGTCGATTGTTACTAATTTTTCAATGTTACGTGGAATTTTTGGTTTTTCTGCAATCTTGAGCTTGCTCTCGTTCTCTTGAGCCTCGAGAATGATTTTTAATTTCGATAACATTCGTGCCACTATTTCTGCCGTGTCGATCTCGTCTTCGATCGCTGGATTTTCTTCACGATTTCCCATCAATGCTTGTCTCGTCACGTGGTCAAGTGCTCGAGAAACTTCAAACGCATTAAATGGCTCTTTATTTCTTCGACTTGGCGACACTACTGGCCTTACTATTTTTTCTAATTCCTCTATTGTTCCCTCGTTCGCCAACGATCTTCGCGTCGGTCTGTCCTCCAAACGCGACTGAATTAAGGCCCACAATTCTTTCGCCACGTCCTTCGGATCAACGTTCACTATTATGTTCACGTTTTTATTCTCGATCACCGTTTCACCCTTGAAAAAAAAAAAAAAAAAAAAAAAAAAAAAAAAAAAAAAAAAAAATACACACTTTTTTTTACATTCATTCATTCGTCATTCAATTTATTTAATTTTATTTCAATTTATTAACATTTTTTCTTGCATTTTTCACATTTTGTTGTTGTAATTATTGGATATTTTTTTTTATTGTTAATTAACATTATTTTTGACAGTTTTTTGAATTTCAATTAATATTTATTTTATTATAAATTATTGACTGTTTATCAAAATTAAATTCAATCGTATGGTCTCAAATTTTCGTCATTAATTCGTCGGTTTTAGAAGAAATTTAACAACGACAATTATTTACTTTTTGGACCGCTGGCCCTCCTCGTTGAAATTTCCAATCCGGCCTTCCCGTCGTCCTTTGCAATCGAGGATCGATGGCCTAAAATTACGAATTATAATTAAAAATTGACAGTATTTAGAAAATTTTTAATCGATTTTTTAATAAAAAAATATTGAAATTTATTTTTAAATTTGATATAAAATTTTAATTGATTGATAATATATTGAGAAATAAACTTACTCGATTATATGCAGTTAATGTGGCAAAACTGGCGAAAAAATAAACGAGAAAAATCATGATCGAGGATGCAGACGAGATCTCGAAACGATCTCGACGAAAATCCAACGGGAGTTAAAAATAAATAAAATTACGTTTGTTCTGTTTATATACTAGAACAATAATAATTTTTCAAGGAATCGAGAGTGGGAGTGCCGAGGAAATTTCATTTATAGATTTCCTCGGTCGTATACGTGAAGTCGTTATTAAATCTGCCGATCTCTTGTGCTCGGATAAATATTAATGATCATCGTTATCTCCTCGTTATAATTCACGCTCCGTTTAAACCCGATACAGATGACGAATCGTCTCCCCATTTTACGGGAATTAATTTTTTTTTTTTTCCCACTTCGATCTTTCGCTAGCGATCAGTGTCTCGATTTCCCTTAGAACCGATGTTTCTCACTTTTATTAAAAACTTAAAAACGATTCCCCTCGGCGGTGGTGAATGAATTTACTAAAAGAAAAAAAAAAAAAAGAGAAAAAAACCGCTGAATTCGCGATTCTCGATCGAGTCAGTGTGCCTTGAATTAAAATGGGCGTAACTCCACTTCCATGACGTTAATTTTAACTTAAAACCAGTGTTTGGAAACCACCGTGAGTTACTCTCGGAGATGACCTTGAGCTTGACCTCATAACCTCATTTTCTTAACCTACAGAACGCTTCAAACTTTGACACCATTGAAATACAGTTTTTGAGATCGGTTGGCGGAGTAAATTTTTTTTTTTTTTTTTTTTTGAAAAATCGGTTCCGCATAACCGGATTATTCGCAAGCCATTTTCTAGGAAAATTTTAGAAATAGAAAAAAAAATTTATCATCAGGTGAGGAATTTTTTATTCTAAATTATTTATTAATCCAAAAGATTGTTCGATAGTTGACGTTTATTTCAATTTTCGTCTTAATTAATCGACCATCAATGGTTCGTTGAAATTTCTTTCAAGCCGTTTATTCATCGTGGTCGGTGGTATGAATCCGTCGTGAACATGTTCTTGTATCAAAGGTTCATCAGGAAATTCTTGTTTGAGGGCCCGAGAGAGAGCTTTGTAAAAATTAGTTTTAAACTGGATGTCGTTGTTGCTTCGTCGAGTCATGGGGATTGCATTAGTTTTGTTCTGATCGCTTAACCGATTTTTTTCATCCTCTGCAACAGAAAAATAAATTTAATTAAATTTCGATAAAATTTGTTAACTTAATTGATAATAATAAATAAAATTTTTTGCCTTCTTCAATGGAAAGGTCTTGTTGGTCAGTTTCAATGTCATCAATAAGTTTGCGAGCTTTTCCAATCGTGGCGGATGCAGAGTTCAAAGTGTCCTCATTATTTTTCGAATTTAAATCCAAAAGATTTTTTTTTTCGTCCCGATAATATTGTTGGACCAACGAAATTAAATTGTTCATATGACAAACGTCAGATTTGAGCCTCGTCAAAAGATTTTCCCCAAAATTCGATCCCTCCTTGAAAAAGAAAAAAAAATTATTTATTCAGTGATTAATCGGAATTAATTGTTAATTTTAGGATTTAAAAAAAATGTGATTATTAAATAAACTCACTCGTAAGAATGTGTTAATTGTTATTTACGAACATAAAAAAAAAAAAAAAAAAAAAAAAAAAAAAAAAAAAAAAAAAAAAAAAAAAAAAAAACAATTGTTTGTTTACGAGCAAAAAGCAAATATGTTGGAACAGATAAATTGAAGAATTGACACTGATGAGACGATAATTAATTAACTCACTATATAACGTAACAGGGTGGCGACGAGAGTAACGATTAAAAAAAATTTCATGATGGGGGCTCGTCTCGGTATTATTTTACAAGTGCAACAAGATTCGAAACAAGTTTATATAGAAAAAAAATAGTGAAACAAAAAAAAACAAAAGAAAAAAAAGCAAGTGATTTTTTTCGTGTTTCAATTTGCGAGCGATCGGATTGAAATTGTTTATTAATATAGTTTAATAACAACAATAATAGGCGATAAGACGCGATTCATTTGACTCAGTGGTACGTAATCTTCATAAAATTGTTACAACGCTCGCCATTTTGTTTCTTTTATGCAAATACACGCTCGAGAATAATTTGTTTATTGCAGCGGCACTGATTTTTATTTAAATGCCCAGGCAGCATTAATCCTCGGGGTTTTTATGCTCAGAGAAAAGAAACATAAAGCATTGTTCGCGATCGATTTTTTTGATGGGCATCGCTAAAACACCAGGCCACAATTACCAGCTCTTAATCGTAACTAAAACGACTTGAGAACGAGGTGCAACAGAGTCGTAGCGCGATAATTGGTGCAGCATGATTTTCTGCTCCAACGTATTCATTTTAGGTTTATTTAATTTTTATTTTTTCAATTTAGATAGGAATGAATGAAATCAGATCGTTCGGCCAATTGGGTTCCGCCATTTTGAATCGAGAAACGTGCAGTTGGAACGAACAGATGCCTTTGAACAACAATGTTGTGTTAATTGGATGAAAATTTCGTTTTTTCACCTTGCTTAATTATTTATTATTTATTTAAACTAATTACACAAATGCTGATCAATTTAATTAAGTTTATTCAACAGTTGGACCATAAGATGCGGATGTTCTGTCGGAATCTAGAGGTCGAAGAGCGTCTAAAAATTTATTCACGTAATTGTGCAATTCCGACTCGAGCTGCTTATTATGGAAAGCATTGGGCGCAGTTGAGCCCAATTGGGTTTTATTAACAGCTGTCCCAGTTTTCCCAAAACTTTCCGCAGTTGCATTCACAGTTTTGTTATTCTCGTTGGACTTGTTTTCATGTTCAGGAAACGATCTGAACATGGGCTTGATGCCTTTGATAAATTCTCCGATCATTTGATGTTTAGCGTAGTTCATTTGGCCCATCGCTTGTACCGATGGGTCTTGTAATATCATAGTTTTGGGGTCGTTGGGATCGCCAGGGTTTTCCGGATCAACTAACATCATCTTTCCCATTTTCTCGTTTATATCCTCAATAGAAGCAATCATTTGTTTTGCATCAGCCGGTGATTCTAGGTTATTTGAGACAGTTGTTGGGCCGGATGGTGGGACACTAGTTGTTGAGCCAGATGGTGGGACACTAGTTGTTGGGTTCATTAGGCTGGATATCGATCTATAAGAAGGCACCGCCCCCGTTAACTGAGCTCCAGAGTCAATTGGTCCTTTGGTATTTGAATGAACTTGTCCTGATGGAACTTGGGACAAGCTGGATGCAGCGCCGTTGGGTTGTGCAAGAAATTTGGATCCTGTTTCCCGACCCAATAGCAATAACGCGCCGATTGTCCCATTCACAATACTCGGAATTGATGAAATCACTTGATTGGGATTAACTGGTTGTCGTGCATTCATTGGGACACTTGTTGGGATATTTTTTGTTGTGCCCAATTGTTGGGTACGATCGCTGGTCAATTGTCCCAATGGAAATTGGTTGTCTCGTGGACTTTGCACAGAAGGCTTGTGCATTGTTCCTGCTGTTCCGTCCCCAATTTTGCCAGTTTGATGATTCACCCCAGAATGAGTTTTTGAATCTGAATGTTGGACAGTTGGCATATTGGGCCGTCGTCCATTTGGGACATGCCCAACGCCTGAGCTTGGGACGATAGTTGGAGGAGCCAGAGTCCTATTTCCAATCTCTCCACCTCGATCGTTCAGCACAGACTGAGGCTTCGAAGTTGAACTTTGGACAGTTGGGATGTGGGACAGTTGTCCAATTGGGGCTTGACTGACACTTGAATTTGGGACAACGGTTCGTGGGACCATTCCTTCAGTCCCATTTTCAACTTTTCCACTTTGTCCCACATTCCCAACTGTCCCATTAACTACATCAGCCAATTGTTTCTCTGCTTTCGCGGACAGCTGGACGGTACTTCCTGGGACGTTTGTAGCATTTGCTGCCTCGTTTTCTTTGCCGTTTGCCGTTTTATTTTCTTTGCCGTCCAACATCAGTCGGCTTGCAATTTCGATTGGATGATCCGGAGAACTTTCGGTGTTGCTTATCCCATTTAAAGCAGTTGAATTCTTTGAGTTCACCTTGACTTCCAAGCCAGTTCCAAGGTCATTCAATCCATTTTTTTCACTAACTAATACTTTTGTCCCAATTGCAGGTTTGCTGCAATTCAAATTATGATCGTGATGAACATTTATTTCTCTTTTCAAACGAATCAAGTGATTCGCCGTTTCCGATGCCAGTTGTATGAAAAGTCGTAGTATTTTCTCGTTTTGGGCTACGGAGTCTGGGTTGAACGAGAAAGATCCTTCGCGCAATCTTCGCGACTCCACGCGAACCTGCAATAATTATAAAGTCACTATATTTAATTAACCAATAATTCATCAAGAATTTCGATTTTTTTATTCAACAAAATAATTAATTGTTCTTGTTTAATATACCAAAACGACAAAAACGACTACAGAGACGAGAACATTATTGACCAACGCCATTGTACCATTTGGGAGTGCCGTTTAATGAAAGAGGTCTTAAATATAGTCGCTCGATTAGCCCCGGATCATCGATGCTAAATGTACCTCGACGAAAGCCCAGGCAACTATTTTAACGACCTTTTACCTCTTCCTCCTTTTGATTCACCAATCAATCTTTTTTGCCTGTCGCCACCTACTGTTTAATCATTTCATACCAACACCAATTTAATTTTCTAAAACAAAAATCACTCTAATTGAATTATTTATTTGTTAATTCGTGAAATAAAAACTCATATTTATACTTTTTTGTTCTTTTTGCGATTCTCCAAACTCTGTTGACTTTAATAAATCGATTAAATGTCTTGGTACACGCAAACTTGATTACGAAACAAGACTCACTCTCTCTCAAATTGAGCAATAAAAAAAAAAAAAAAAAAAAAAACAAAGAGAACTCCACTCAAAGAGTTGTTAAACACTTCGCTCTAATTTGATTCTCAGTCCGCGTTCTTGTTTCACGTCGTTTTTTTTTTTTCCTTTTCTTTCATCGCTTACTCGGCGAATTAAGCCAAAGCACATTTCGCCCCCTCCCCCTCTCGAATTCCCCTTTAATATTAGACATTATCGTCCCAGATACGTTGCAATTCCATCGGTTTTATCGTCTTTCGTCATGCTGCTCGTGGATAATGATCCTTTGACATGCCACCAAAAGGCTAATGACGTTTTCATTCTTATTCTCAATCTCAGAACCATTTGAGTAACAATTAAAATTACGTTTAACAATTATCAATAAAATTTTCACTCAATTCACCACTCGGAAATTTATTTCCAAACTAATTATTTAGTGCAAACATTCTCGCAAACAATTCTACTTACGAAAGGTTCGGATTATTTAAAAAATTAAACAAATCGACTTTTCTTGTAATTATTATTATTTTTTTATTCTTCAACATTAAATAAATAAATTTTACAATGTTTTTTAATACTTTTTGCAACGTATATTAACAATAATTGTTTAATAACAATAATTCGATGAAAAATCATTCAGTTTTTTTTTTATTACAATTGTTTTATTATAATTATTCGTGCAATATTGTTATTTTAAATATTATTATTGTTAAAATTGAGGAATTTTTTTTTTTTTTTTTTTTTTTATGGTTGTAACGTTGTTAAAAAGGCTTGGCAACTTTCTTCGGTTGGCAAACATTGTCCAAACGCTTCGAGCAGCAACGGCTCTTTTTTAATCGCTGCCTCGTAATCTTGATAAGAAACTTTGCCGTCGTGATCAACGTCCAATTTTTTCAATGCCAATTCCGACAAGTCACGAACACCCTCGTCCGGATCCTCTTCGCCAGGTTGTTTGATTAAACAGTTTCTAAAATGTTTCGCGTAATTATCTTAATTGTTTTTTTTTTTTTCTTTTTTTTTATTCAATTAAAATATTTATATTTTATCGAACTTTTTTATTACTTGAATAATTGAAACATTTCGTCTTTGGTTATATAACCATCGTTGTTAAGATCGTAAACACGAAAACAAAATTCTGTCCTGTCCCGGATGTTGCCACGTAAAAAAACGTCTAAACCCAATATCCACGAATCGAGACGTATCGAACCTTCGCTTTCACGATCCCAACAACAAAACATACGTTCAATCAACGTATCTTCCGTTATTACATCGAAAGTATTGTGCAACAATTCACGAAAAATCGTTCGATCGATTCCCTGCAAATGAAAATTCGTTAAAAAAAAAAAAAAAAAACAAAAAAACATTTTTTTTTCCATTTTTATTAAATTTACAATTCTTTCATTCTCCAAAAAATCATAAATTATAGATTTTTTTTTCATTTTACAAAAATCGTTCTATTAAAAAAAAAATAATAATAATAATAATAATAATAAGTTATTACTTCGACCGATGCTGTCGATTGAGTTACAATTTTTCCATCAAGCGTTGAAGCTCCTCGTTGACCAGGAACTGTTGTTAATCTTCGATATATTTTACACAACGCTTCGAGCTCTACCCTTGAAATTAAATAATTTAATGAATAAATAAATAAATAAATAAATAAATAAATAAATAAATAAATAAATAAATCATTAAATAAATAATAAATAAATAACCAAATAAATAAATAAATGAATAAATAAATAAATAAATAAATAAATAAATAAATAAATAAATAAATAAATTTTTGTAAATATGAAAAAAATGAAAATAAAGAAATATCGTACCTTGAAAATCGTGTTTTTTTTTTTAACGAGTCAATAATTTTGGCGTGATAAGCAGAATTTTTGGTGTTTAGTTCGTCCGGCATTTTTTTTCTTCTATGAAGTCGTCCGGAGGTGGAATTATCAGCGTTGTAAATTGACGACTGTTGTCGCTTCGAATTATTAACTGAGACTCTTCGGCCGCTCGCGAGAAATATGGATACGGTTCTCATAACAATAGCTCCTGCACGACCGGTTATAGGATTTCTTCCGACCGCGCCGACGTCGATACTCACCCCACCTGTTCCTTGCATTATGTGCGACGAGCCTCGTTTATCGGGCATTCTAATACCCTGAAAACTACAGGAATCAAGCAAATAACACATTCTCAAAACATAAAGACGATGTTCCTAAATCTTGCTCTTTTTTTCCACTTAATTAATCATTGAAATGTTATTTTATCAAAAATTATTAATTTTTCACAAAAATTCCACTGTTTTTTTGAGCTTTTACAAAATCTAGCAAAAAAATGTCATTTTTATTTCTATTATTAATTAATTAAAAATGATTTTTGAGAATTTACTCAAAAAATTCAAATCTAAAAAAAAAAAAATTAATTTCCATGAATAAAAAAACGATTTTTTTTTCCGTTAATTCAATGAATTAAAAAAAAATGGCAAATTGAAACTGCTTTTGAAGCAAAGGATTGAACAAATGTGAACAAAAGATATTTCCAATTTAAGTTCAAAGACGTTTTAAATTTCGCGAAGATCGATCGTTTGCAAAATGATTTGGTTTCATCTATAAATTTGAGGCACAGAAATAAAGTCATTGAAATATTATCAGTGCCCACGTCCATGATCGATAAGTAATTATTCGAATAATTTTTCGATCCTTTTTTTTTTGTTTTTCTTCTTATTACATTTTTTTTTTTTATTTGGCGAGTAAATCGGTCGAGCAATCGATGGATGCTCGTAAAATGCAAATTAGTGTATTTTGTTTTTTTTTTTTACGCGAAGTTTGCAGGTAAAAAACCGATTCGTTCACGTGACTTTTGTTATTACAGTCAAATTCATAGCGATTTGCATAATTTTATTGAAATATTGTTGTCGTGTCTCTTGATTTCTATTGGTTTCTCAAATATTTCATCGTTTAAACAAAATCGTCAAATTTTCAAAGGTTTTTTTCATTCTTTTACAAAATCTTCGATTTTTTTCGGAATTTTATCACGAAATTATAATTTTTTTAAAGAATAATAACAAAAATGAATTTTAAAAGGAGTCTTTAAATTGCAGTAAAATTGCATGTTCCAAGCTCGTTATTATAAACCTTCACGAAATCGAAATAAAAACTTTCCTCGTTAAGAAATGCACGATTACCGGCTCCAGAAAAAAAAACGTTCTAAAAAGTTCGACCCCGAGAACTTGAAGTGAACGAAATTTTTTTTTTTTTCTTATTTCGAGTAAAATTCCACCTTTGAGCATGTTGCAATTTATCTTTTTTATCGAAACAAGAATTTTGCAAGAAAAAAGCATCATTTTTTATATTAATTTGATGGTAATTTTGAAATTTAAAAAAAATAATTTTAATTTCGAATGGAATTGCCTGTATATTTGTGAATGAGGATGAAAAGTTCATACGATTGTGCTGCGTGTGTGAACGATTATTTAAACTTTCAAGTGGGCTCGAGAAATCCAAATAATTTAGGATTTGAAGATGAGTCACGCAAATGGCTTGTGTAGAAAAAAAAATCGACGCCTGTGGAGATGCAACCAGACTTGCTTACGTGCACGTCTGGTCTCAATTTGCTAGGCGCATAAATTTCTCAATTTGTTTTTTCTTCTTGTACTCCAATAAATCGATCATTTGCATTCCATTTTGAGTCAAGGTCATTTAATTTTTTATTGTGTTTTTATATTTAATTACTTTGTAAAAATTATAATTAATTGTAACTTTCGAATTGTGTGGGTTTTCATGATTTTTTTTTTTTTTTTTTTTTTTTTATATTGTTTGATTATTTATTTATTCACTAGTGACTCCAGTTTAGAGGAAAAAATTAATTTTATTTTCTGTATCATTTGAAAATGATAAAAATCAAAAAAATTAAAAACAAATTTTGAATTTTTTGGTTTTAAGCTTAAATTTTGATTATAAATTATTTTAATTCTATTTTAATGCCTTCGACATAACCTCAAAACACGTCGAACACTTTCGAACAAATCCTAACAGTCAGCAAAGGAAATTTTGGTTTTTGAAAAAATGGACATTTTCGATGATGGAATAATTTTTCAAAAAATCTAAACGAACATAAAACATACCTTTTTGGAGTGCCAAACTCACTTCCGTTGCGAAAAGAACACTCTAACCAGATTAGCCAACAGTCGTCAAGGACGACCTCGTTTTATCGATCAAACACTCGACAAAATCGTACAAAAAATTCCGAACCCCACACACTCGTCATTAAAATTTTATTTCCAACATGATATCAATAAATCAATCGATTTTTCATTCGAATCGATAACAAAAAGTTGACCTAATTAAAAATCGTAAATAACACATGAAAATTGGAAGGAAATAAAAAAACCAAAAACTGTTCAAATATTTGTTTATTTTTCGAATATTTCACAAAAAAATATCATTTTTTCCTTTATTCGAAAGTAAAACAAATTTTTCGAGGTTTTGATTTTCGAAAATCAAATTCCATTGCACCGGTTCGTGGATTCAAACGTCCGCGAGGCCTGGAATTATTTAAAAAAATTTTTTTTTTATAACGGTCGATTTTGTCAAATTGTTTCTTTTTTTTTTTTTTTTTTTTTTTTTTTTTTTTTTTTTTTTTTTTTTTTTTTAGCTAAATTAGGAATTTTCTTACGATTTTCGTTGACTGGTTTCCGGTGCTAGAATTTCTTGAATATTGTTGTTATGATTTTGGTTCGTCACTGTGTTTTGTATTGTTGGGTTAAAAAAAAATCGTCGTGCTGGTGGTGGAATATTTTCCAGAGGATTTTTTCCCTTCGTATGGTCAGGTCTAGTGAAAATTTTTTTAAAAAAATGTATTAATTTTTACCATTTAATTCATTTTAATAAAGAAATATCAGTAAAAAATAATTTTACATAAAAATGATTTTTTCAATTATTTTTAATCGATCGTCGATTCGTAAATTTGTATATTGTTTACAAAATTGGATTCTTATATTTTTTAAAGTGAAAATATTTTTAATGCTATTACGAATTTGTGATAAAGTGATCGAAATTTCATGAAACAATGGAATTCTAAACGTTGAGCTTTCTAATGGATAGCTGTTACATTTTATAGCACGCAACGTTTATTAGAACTAATGTAAAACTTCATATGTCAATCTCTTACGTCACTGGACTAATAGGATTTTGATCTCGGCTATTTCCACCCCAATTATCAACGTTTTCCCATAATAGTTGAGTCACGTAAATCCCAGGAAATTTCGATGTCATCATCTGCAATCGAATCCTCAATTAAAACAGAATTGAAAAAAAAAAAAAAAAAAAAAAAAACGATGTATTTGACCTCAACAAAAAAATGAATAAAATTCGATTCAATTTTAATAAAAATTTTTTTTTTAAACATTTTTAATCATTCAAATCTATAAAAATTAATTTATATAAAATAATAATAATATCAAAAACAAATTTCATTAAAAACCAATCCCCTTGAAATGACGATATAAATTAATAATTTTACAAAATACCTTATTTACCGACTATTACAATTCAAGAATAATTCTAACCCCAGATGTCACTGCTATCAAATTTAATGTTTGAAAAGTTGTTATCGCGATTAGTCTCGATCGATTCGAATAGTTTTGACAAGTGTGAAAGCATAAATAACGATAAAAAAAAAGTCGTAGCACGATGTATTTTTATTTTTATTTTTATTATTATTTTTTTTTTAATTTTTTTTTTTTTTTTTTATTGTTAGATTAAATTCAGAACAGAAAAAAGAACAGAAAAGTAGGTTGGATTATATAATTTATTAAATAAACATTTGAACTAAATGTAATAATATCGTTTTTTTTTTCGATCATGGCAACTATTTTGCGAACCGAAACTGAAGAGAGATTTATTTGTTTTCGAATACCTGACAGTTTGTGATTCCAGCGACATAAACAATAACAATAAATAAAAATAAACTTGAAGACAGCTGAGAATTTAACATTCCAGTCTCTTTCTATTTTTTTTCAATTCTCATCGACTAAATTTCCACTTCGTTGTTAAACGTTACGACTGAACCATAACACTTTGGCTGCTTTATCACGAGAGCAACGACTGTGACTAAATCACTCCACGAGCGATGATTCTTTCCGGTCTACCAGCCCCGATTTTATTAATCAATTTTATCGTACCTCGAGCTTTAATACATTTTTTTTCTATTCATTTTCAGCCGCACGATAATTATTAATTATAATTATTGTTTTTTATGGTCCTTCGCACACCTTTTCACGTTTTTACGAGCCCATCTCATCGCTTTGACCCTCTTTGACTTTTTTAATCTGATACTGTATCGCATTTTTACGAGGGCTCAGGGAAACTGCAGAAAACCTTGTCGGTACATAAAACTATTTATTTATTGACTTTCAGCTGCTTGCCACCGTCAGAAACTCACAAAAAAACTGTCTCCTGCTTAATGATCGATATGCAAGCGATTCCACAACTAAACGGTCACCCAACCAAGTATTGACCTCACCGGAAACTGCTTAACTTTGGCGATTCTCATCAGAATTCATTACCGTACATAATAAATAAATAAATAATTGTCATTTCTCGAATAATCATTACATTGTGGAAATTAGTTTGGAAATTGTTATTTATTTTTATTTATTTGTTACATTCACGATATTTTATTATTATTATTGATATTTATGTTCATAATTTTGTTTTTTTGCATGTTATTTGATGATGTAAATTCATCACAGTTTACAGATATTTTTGTTGTAATAAAAATTGATATAAAAATCTTTTTCGTTGTTCTTAAATTTTTATTAATGTTTTTTTTGTTTTTTTTTTTTATTAGTTATTTGTGTCGATGCTGTAGACACGTTGGTTTTCGGTAAGTTGTTGAACAGGCCACTCCGTTGAGGAGATCGAATGATGTTTGCTGAATTGTTAAAAAATAAAATGAGTCGATTAATTAACAACGAATAATGAAAATGTTTTTTTTTTTTTTTTTGAAATGAGAATTGATTATTCCAATTTTGTAATGAAATTTTATTTGGCATATTGACCTGCACAATTTTTCAAAATTCTTCCGAACACGTTCGATCTGAACTTGAATGTCAATGAGAATTTTGTCTAGCTCCAGAAACTCCTGTCGATCGTTCCGATCGACTTCGTTTTTATTAACTTCGGAATTTTCGTTAATTAATGAAAATAAATTTGACGAATTCTCGTAGCCTGGAAAATAAAATATTAATTACAAATTAATTATTATTGTGTACCATTCGGTGGGGGAAAAAACCATGAAATTAAATTTACGAGACTTGACGTGGCTCTGATTTTCTTCACTGCTCTGCCCATCGATTTCCTGGTCATCCAAAAATTCAAAAAGATCGTCCAGCCAATTGTATCCAACGAAAGGAACTTTTTTCTTGTCACTTTCAATCATTATTTGTGGAACTTCTTCAACGTCGTTAAATCTCATGTCAATTAATCGCGATTTATTAAAATTTTTTCCACTTGACAGTGATTGCAACATTTGTTTCAAAAGCCTTAGCCACTGAGCCTAGAGAAATAAAAAATAAAATTTAAAAAAAATTGATATAATTTCAAATTTCTAAAAATATATTCAAAATTAATTCAAAATCGAATCGAAGAATTGATGAATTTTTTAAAAATTACTTTTTTTTTTCATTTACAAATTAAGGGGTAACACCACTCTAGGATTTTGGAAAAATCTATTCTCTTTTTTTTTTTTTACTTAAACAATACTTAAAGGTCATAAAAATAATATTCAATTGGTCCTATAGTCAAAAAAAAATTGCAACAGGTTCAATTTTCGATCTTGCTGCCGCGAATCTTCAAAGATTTATATTTTTGTATAACTTTAGACGCGTTTTTCTCGAAAGTAAATTTTTACAAACTGGGTGGAATCGCTGTTTGAAAACCACTCGATTGATGGTTTCGAATTTTTTATTTTATAAAAATAACTTTTTTGTTTATAAACAATTTACTGCAAATTTTTACGTCAAAAACGTGAACATTTTTTTAAAACTTGTGCCATTTTTTCAAAAATCGATTAAAAAAAAAATCCCTATGTACTTTCATAGCCAATAACATGTACTTTAAGAAAAAAATTATTTTTCTATTCTAGCTCTTATACTTTCGGAGTTACGATTCTGCCCGTTGGGGTATAAAAAAGACGTTTTTGGAGACTGGCTCTGTCGCCACCATTTTGTATAAAAATTACAACAACAAAAATTTGTTCTCATACTTCAATATGTGTTTAATAAACCCTGAATTTAAAAAACCCGATCACTTGACCCATAACCTCAAAAAAATTTATCAAAGTTCAGCCTTTTTTTTCAAGCGCTAGAGTGGTGTTACTCCTTAATGTGAAAATAAAAAAATGATAAATGAAAAATATTTTTGAAAAAAAAAAAAAAAAAAAATTAATCAATTAAATCGATTTAATTAAGAATCGAATTGACGAACCGCTTTTTCTTCGTAATCCTTAAAATCAGTATTTCGCGAAGCAAATTCAGCCAATATTTTTTCAAGAGCAAGACCCTGAGTTGCGAAGAAACGTCGAATTTCATCGACGTCAGATTTCTCGTTCGTTCCATCGCGAATGTTGGTCAAATTTTTCGTATAATTGGGAACTTTAGCACAACGAAAAAAAAAAAACAATGAATTATCAATTTTTTTTTCTACTCGTAACTATAAACAATCCAAATAAAAAAAAAATTAAATTAAAGTTGAAATTTAAATAATATATTAATGATAATTAATCGAAATATCATTTTTTTTTCTTACTCGCTTCGTTGAGATTCGATGAAAGAATCGATCGACACTGAATCTAGAGAAAAAAAACACAAATGTAACACAAGAAGTTCAATAAAATGGAATTATAAAAAAAAAAAAAAAAAAAAAAAACAATTAATAATCAATTTATTTATTTACCCCGGCGAGAAAACTGACGAGAAAAATAAGTGAAAAATTAGCAGCCATTTTGAAACTTTAATAAACTATTTGCAAAGGCGTTTCAGAATTAAATGAATGTCTGATGCGAGCGTTGCTAATTTATAGACGAGTTTATTAGCAGCTTCGATGACGTTCTTGTTTCGTGAAACAGATCGATATGTTTTGGAAAAAACAATTTTCGCGTTGATAACAAATCGGAATAACTCAGGATCGTTGATATTTTGAATAAATGAACGTAAACGAAGTGCATCCGCTTTGAATCGTAATTGATACGAGAGACAGTTCGATATCCGGTGCAATAATCATCCAAACGACCATTAACTAATTAAGTACTTTCTAAAACTGATTTATTGATGCCCTGAAAAGTATTCATTTGAAAAGGAAGAAAAAAAAATAGGAAAAAAAAATAACTCCTTAATAGAGAGAGAAAAAAAATTTTCAATAACATTTTCAGGGATAAATGTGTGTCTGGGTGTAAAATAATAAACAAATAATTATCAATGTTAGTTTGTGTATTTAATTTCCTATTCGACTGGTTGTATTCCAGCCTTTAAAATGTACAATTATCGATATTTTTTATTTAGCATTTTTTTTTTGGCTCGATTCGAGCTCAACCTAATATTTTCTTGAGAAACAAGGATCCACCGAGACCACTTTTGCTTGCACGTCGTGAGACGCCTCCTGAAGCAGCACCTGAAGTTCCGCCAGAGACAATGTAATGTGCTATTCCCCTGCTTCCTATATCTATAAACAAACAAATTGACAATATTCTCGTTTTTATATAATTTTTTTCTGTAAAAAAATAAAAAATTCTTCCGAAGTAGTCGTTTTGGAAGCACATCGTTGTATTCGAATTGTTCTATAAGCTCTGATAACGGAGCGAAAATAAAAACATATTGAATTCGAGAGTTTTTGAAAATTTGATGAAAATTTTCATTCTGGCTAGTGAAAGAGTTTATTGCTCCGAAAATTGAAAGTCTAAAATTACCGCAATAAAAACTTTCGTGTTTATATTTCTTATTCGTTAAAATTTGAACTTCTTTGTAGAAAATATAAAAGGAAATGCGTTTAAAAAACTTACCACCAGTGCTTTCGTGTGCTCGTGATTCCGTGGATAATACAGTTCCAACGACGTCATGAATACTGGTGGCACAAATATGACTGCTTTCACCACCATCACGGCCAACCATTACGATAGCTTGACCGGCACCATTTGGTCCACTATCGACTTGTCTGTAACCGTGACTGCTGCGACCACCAGAACCACCGAAGCCACCGGGACCACCACCCCAATGGTCTCCGGGACCAACACCCCAATGGCCACCAGGACCAGCATGGCCACCGGGACCAACACTCCAATGGCCACCAGGACCACCATGGCCACCGGGACCAACACCCCAATGTCCACCGGGACCACCATGGCCACCGGGACCAACACCCCAATGTCCACCGGGACCACCACCCCAATGTCCACCGGGACCACCCCAATAGCCACCGCCGCCACCACCACCGCCAGCGCCACCACCACTACCACCAGCGCCACCGCCACCAGCGCAACCGATATTTAGAAATAACGGTTCAGAAATGAATGATTTTTTTTTTGTGGAAAATAGTAGACAATTGTTAGTTAATGAAAAAAAATTTTTTAGAAATAACGGTTCAGGAATGAATTTTTTTTTTGTGGAAAATAGTAGACAATAAGGTTTTTAGTTCAATTTGTATATTTAATTTATTTTTCGTGTAATTTTGTAATGAAAATTATCGGCTTTTTTTATCTTTCTTTGGTTTGGACAATCGAACAAAATGCAATATCGTAAACATTATTATTATTATTATTATTTTTTTTTTTTTTCATGACAACGATTTAGCAATACGAAAATGAAAGAAATTTTGTTCGATTTTCAACACCTGGTAGCTCATAACTCGTGTGACATAAATAATAACAGCGAATGAAAATAAACTCGACGTCAGCTGAAATTTTGACATTCCATGTTCTTACGATGATCTTGATGCTCATCGACCACATTTTCCAGCCTAACTATACAAAATTCAATGTATTTATTAATCATTTCAAATTCAGAGTTTTCAAAAACTAAATGCAGAATAAAAATTCATTCAGAGAGCTTGAAAATTATTTTCACATGTGTTTCTACAGTAATCCAATATTTGTCTGTCATCGTCTCTCATTGGAGTATCAATGGGAGCGTTGATAGAAAAAATTATATTTTATAAGTTGCGGAGTAGTCAATAGTCACTAAATCAGAACATATGTAATTTGAATGACTTTTTTATTGAAATAAATATCATTTTTTATAATAATTAACACTAACATTTAAATAAATAGGAATGATAAATAATCCTATAATAGAAGTCGATGCTGAACTGACGAAACAGTCTCGGTTCCATAGCCAGGGGCCAGCCTTGGAGCCAGCTTCGGACTAACGCTGTTCACCAAGCATAGGACCGGTATAACGTTACGGAGTTCACTCAAGCGTTGCCAAATATTGAAAACAACGTTCAATTACTTGACGAGCATAGTTGATGCAATGCTGAGACGTTACTGAGTCTTGTGCTAATCTTTTCACTGGTAATAATAGCTTTCGAAGAATGTAGGATACACGTCGACTACGTCTACTTCCATTCCCTGGACCACCTCCTGATGCTACAGGAGGTGATGTGGAATCACCTCCTGGATGACCTGTTGACCCTCCTGAAACGCCTTCCGAACCACTTCCGCAGGATCCCGAGTCACCAACTGATCCACCTCCTGGAGCAACAGTGGAATCGCCTCCCGTATGACCTGATTGACCTTCAGGAATGCTTTCCGAACCACTTCTGTAGCCTTCTGAGCCAGTGGAGGATCCTGAGCCACTGGCTGAAACAATCAAATGGATGGTACCAATTGGGCCACCAGAACTGCCTGAACTACTTGAACCTTTTCCAAGTCCTTCCCATCCATTACTTCCTCCACTAGATTCCAAACCAGAAGTAGCTGAAGTGCCGCCGGAGCTGCTGCTTGAACTGCCGCCAGAAACAATGTAATGGACTATTCCATTGTTTCCTGAACCGACAACGCCGCTGGAACTTCCACCACTGACGGAACTCCCTGAACAACTCGGGCCTCTTCCAAGTCCCTCCCATCCACCACTTACTTCACCACCTCCCAGTCCAGAACCACCTGAACTACTGCCTGAATTGCTTCCAGAAACAATGTAATGGACTATTCCATTGTTTCCAGAACCAACAACGCCGTTGGAACTTCCAATACCATTAAAACCGCCTGAACTGCCCGAACAACTCGAGCTTCTTCCAACGCCTTCCCACCCAACACTTCCTCCACCACCTCCCAATCCAGAACCACCTGAACTGCTGCCTGAATTGCCTCCAGAAACAATGTAATGGACTATTTCATTGTGTCCTGAACCAACAATGCCGTTGGAACTTCCAACACCACCATAACCACCTGAATTGCCAGAAGATCCACCACCACATCCAACTAAACAAGGAAATTGAAGAATTGTTTTAAGACAACGAAACAATGTTTACATACAAACAAAAACATTGTTTCAAATTGATTGTTTTTCATGGAACAAACGCTTTTGTAAAAACTTACCACCACTACCTCCGTGTCCTGATAAGGATCCACTATTAACATAATGGCCTCCATTATTGGTTCCCCAATCACCGCCATTAGCACCAGCATTACCAACCCCCCAACCACCGCCATTACCGCCTCCACTGGCACTGACTATGAAAACTTGACTACCTCCATTTCCGCCACTACCGGCTCTAATGTGACCTTGACCGCAACCATAACCACCATCTTTAGCTATACAAAAAAAAATTGAAAAATTGTTTATTTTTGTACACATAAAAATAACTTAAAAAAAAAATTATATAAATAAAAATAACTTAAAAAAAAATTATTTTAAAAATACGTCTATGACGATCAGTTTTTTAAATATACATCGAAATTTTTATACATACTTAAGAAAGTTTTTTTGATTAAACTTTATTGTTTACTTACCGTTTATTTCGGATGCAATGACTGTGATCACCACAGCAATAAAAATTACCGACGAGGTCTTCATATTTGCTTTATTTGAAAAAAAAAAAAAAAAATTTGTTTATTGCTATTTTGTAGATTTTTTCACCAATTACTTGAACCTTGAAAACTCAAAATCTTTATGGCATCTCAAGCGAAAGCGTTCCTCTTTATACGCGATTTTTTACACAATATCATTTTTTTCATCTCGTTGATAAGTAAATCAAAAATACTGATATTGTTTCTTGCCATAACCGGAAATAAACATTTTCCATACAAAACTAAAATAAAAAGATAAGTTGGAAAAAATCTCACGTTTCGATACGATTATATCTTTTAATGCGATTCTAATTATCCACGATAAAAAAGAAATAAACAAACAAAGGGATAACATAATCGATGATCTTTTATTATGAAAATGCAGGAACATTTATTTGTTTTTTAATACATGGGAGCTAGTGATTCGGGCTACATAAATAATAACAGCGAATAGAAATGAACTCAACGTCAGTTTATCTGAAGTTCAACAGAATCCGGAATGTTAAAATCTTTTAACATTCTGTTAATGTTAATGTTTTTGATTCTGTTAATGTTTTTGATGCTCATTGAATAATTTTCGCTTCGTTTTTGAACGTGACAACCATGAAATTTCGTTCTAATTACCGCGCCAATTATTTTTCCAACGAAATTTGCCATAATTACTCTCTAAAAACAATTTAACTGAAAAGCAAAAGTAACTATTCACCTACAAGAAACAAAAAAGATCCTTTCGGGGAGAATGTATGTTTGGGTATAAAATAACAAACAATAAGATTTAAAGTATAATTTGTGTATTAAATTTATTATTCATACACTTTTTCCTCAAACTAAAACACGTATAACGATTGATTTTTTAAATCTCTGTTTGGTTTGACCTTGTTTAATATTTATTTCTTCATTTATTTTGGGCTTGTTCAGCCTTGACTCTTTGTTTTTTTTTTTTTTGGACTTAGCCTAACAATATTTTTTTCAGAATAGAGTATGGATCGCGAGAAACTCCGCTTCCACTGCCTGATCCACGTCTTGAGCCACTGCAAGATCTTGAGCCACCAGACGATCCTGAGCCACTGGACGATCCTGAGCCACTGGACGATCCAGAGCCACTGGACGATCCTGAACCACCAGCTGATACAACCAACTCGATGGTACCAATTGATTGGCCTGAAGCTCCTGAAGTGCCTGAACCACCGGAGCTTCCTCCATTGGCTCCACATCCAGCACTGGCTGAGCCACTGGCTGAACTAACACCAGAGACAATGTAATGGACTATTCCACTGTTTGCTGCACTGCCAATTCCACCGGAACTTCCACCATTGCCGGCTGAACACGAAGAGCATCCACATCCTGAACCAGCAGAAGATCCACCATTGCCGGCTGAACACAAAGAACATCTACATCCTGAACCAGCAGAAGATCCACCATTGCCGGCCGAACACACAGAGCATCTACATCCTGAACCAGCAGAAGATCCACCCCTGCATCCACCTGAACAAAGAAATTGAAAATTTACAATGAAGAAAAATAAAATTCTGTACAATGAAAGAACTTTTTTGAATTTCTTGTTTTAGGAATAGATCTTGATAAATTTTAATTATTCTATGAAACAAATATGTTTGAAGAACCTACCACTACTGGCTGCTCCTTGTCCTGATGAAACACCGCTTGCTACCGCCGCAGGTACCAAATAAACAAAACCAGCGCCACTATTTTGATTCCCTCCATGATGGCCTCCATGATGGTGGCCTCTATGATGGCCTTCATTTCCGGATCCCCAACCATCACCATTATTACTTCCTGCATCGCTGACTATGACAACTTGACTACCGCCAGTTCCGCCACCACTGGCTCCACCGCAACCTGCATTTCCTTGTCCTGATGATCCACCGGATGATGCCGTCTCAGTTATGACATGAACAACACTGGCACCACCGCCACTCTGGCCTCCATTACTGGCTCCCCAACCACCACCATTTTGGACTCCATTACTGGCCCCCCAACTACCGCCATTCACGGCGCCATTTTGGCCACCACTACTGGCTCCCCAACCGCCGCCATTACTGCCACCAGTGGCGCCACTTTCGCCGTTGACTGCTACTACTTTTTCGACAGTGCCTCCACGAGCTCTAGCTGAACAAAGAAATTCACAAATTGTTCATTTTTTTGTTTGTTTATTATACAAAATGTTTGTTCTCCACAACGGACACAATGGCAATAAAACCATTTGAAATAATTGAATGAAATATTTTGCGAATGTATTAAATTTTTTTTTTTACATATTTTTTAGAGAATTTTATGATAAAACTGTATTGTTAACTTACCATCAATTTCGGTTACAGTAAATGCGATTGCCACAGCAATGAAAATTACCGGTGAGGTCTTCATGGTGCTGTTATTTTTTATTTTCCACTATTTCGTAGTTTTTCGTACTAGTTGCTTAAAACTTGAAAACTTGAAATCTTTATGCCATCTCAAGTGAAAACGTTCCTTTTATACGCTATTTTTTACACACTATCATTTTTTCATCTCATTGATAAGTTAATCAAAAATAAAGTAATCGTTTCGTGCCTTAACAACAACAAAAAATCTTTTCACATACAAAACTTCGACCGAACAAATCTCACGTTTCGATACGATTTTATCTTTCAATGCAATACCCTTTTTAATATCACCTGTTATAAGGTTTATTTATTTTTAATTTTTCACCGATTCAAACGCTATCAAACTCTTAATCTAATCACCGATTAGTTTTCAAAAAAATAATAAACTATTTAAATCAATGATACATTTTTTTCTCCCTAAATATTTTTTCACTCGAAAAAATCAACTGAATAAATCAAAAACATTTTTTTTCTCACAATCTTTTCACTAATATTCATTATAAATTCTTTATTTTATTCTCTAAATCAATTATTGACCGATACACATTCTGAAAAGGAATGAATAATCATAATGTTTTTATATATTTTTCTTCACTGAATTGTTAATGAAAAAACCACGGATTCAACAATATTCTTAAACAATAATCTCTTTTACAATTCGTAAGAGAGTCCCAAATGAAAAGATCTACATTTGTTTATTTTTCCAAAGTGGATCCAAAGATTTGCCTCATTTTATTTCTCTCGTTCCATCCGAGAGACGGTCCCATTCGGCCTTTTTTTACACGATTCGGAAATTGATGACCGAAAGTCAATTTGAAGACTTGGAAATACTTGAAAATTCATGTGTTTACCAATGAAACTGAATAAATTCCTCAAATGTCCATTTTGCCCCATACTCCCTTAAATATAAATAAGCATTATAAAAAAAGTGTTGTTAAAAGGTGTATCACATCAAAAGATACAATCGTATCGAAACGTGCGATTTGATCCAATTCATCTGATACTTGAAAGTTATTTAGAAATAATTGTAACAAGTATTTTTCGCGTTAAGGCACGAAATGCAATCTCCGTTATTTGTGATTTACTTATCAACGAGATGAAAAAATGATAGTGCTTGAAAAATCATGTATAAAAAGGTACACTTTCACGCGAGATGACATAAAGATTTCAAGTTTCCAAGTTTCAAGTAACTTGTGAGAAAAACTACGGAATAATTTTCAAAATTTTCAATTGCAATATGAAGACTTCACCGATAATTTTCATTGCAGTGGCGATCGCAATCGCTACGACCGAAATTAACGGTAAGTTCAATCAAAGTTTAGTCAAAAAATTCAATAAAGTATCCGTAAAAAAAAAAAAAAAAAAAATATTTTTGAAAAAGTGATAGTTATGGATATTTTGAAATGTAATAAATTGGAAAAATATTTCATTCTATTCTTTCAAAAGATTTATTTCCATTAAATATCCATGGATACACCTTAGAACGTGTAATTGTACAAACTGGTTTTTTTAATGTACACAAAAAAATAACTGTTTTTTCAATTCCTTTGTTCAGCTAAAGTTGATGGCAGCGTTGGTGTTCATATTGACGGTAATTCTGGCAGTGGGCAAGGTGCCAGTGGTTACAGTTGTGGTCATGGTCACGGTGGAGGAAGTAGTAGTGGAAATGGCGCCGGTCAAGTTGTCATAGTCAGCGCCAATGGAGGTGGTAATAGCGGCGGTCAGGGAGCCAGTCAGGGAGCCGGTAATGCAGCCAGTGGTAGTGGAATTGTTTTTCTCGTACCTGTAGCGGTTCCAGTCAGTGGATCATCAGGATCCGGAGCCAGTAGTGGTATGTCCTTCAAACGTATTTGTTTAATAGAACAATTAAAAATTAACAAGATCTATCTCTAAAACAAGAAATAAAAAAAAAATCTTTAATGTTATAGAATTTTATTTTCTGTTATAATAATTTTTCAAATTCTTCGGAATTTCAGGTGGATGCAGTGGTGGATCTTCTGCTGGTTCAGGATGCGGATGCTCTTCATGTTCAGCCGGTAATAGTGGAAGTTCCGGTGGAATTGGTAGTGCAATAACCAATCGAATAGTCCATTACATTCTCTCTGGTGGTAGTTCAGCCAGTGGTTCAGCCAGTGCTGGATGTGGAGTTAATGGAGGAAGCTCCGGTGGCTCAGGCATTCCAAGCAGTTCAATTGGTAACATTGCAGTGATTTTGTCACCCGCTGTCTCGGGATCGTCCAGTGGCGCAGGATCGTCCAGTGGCTCAGGAGCTTCCAATTGCTCAGGAGTTGGTTCAGGATCGGCCAGTGGCTCAGGAGGCTGCGGAAGTGGCTCAGGAGGCTGCGGAAGTGGCTCAGGAAGTTCCTCAGGAATTGGAAGCGCTGGTACTCGCGCTGCATACTCGATTCTCAAGAAAATATTGTTGGGTTGAACCAACACCAAACAAAAATCAAAAGACAACTTCCAAATCTAAATCCATTGTTCAACGTTATAAATAGACGATTGATGTACAGCAACGATTTAAATAAAAAACATTTTTATTGAAAATAATATTTATGGAATCTTGTGTACTCCTTGAAATGAGCGAAATAACGCGTTTTTATTTGATAAGATCTTAGTCTGACTCAGTAACCATTATCAATTCTGTGTGAAAAATCAAATTGAATTTGATCAAAATACCACTGACAGAGATGAAACGTCATCTTGATTGTCTAGTCACTGTCAAGAGACAGAGAGAGATCCGAGTCGATCTGAAATTCAAACCTCCAAGTCCAAGTCAAACTAAGACAACTGCTACTCTGTACTTCTATTCATGCTTTTGCAATAATTAAATGGTGAATCCTCGTCAGTTTCTCTCGTAAAAGATGCTTAACATATCGTAGATTAGAACGACTTGCTTGGCATCTGCGTTCTGCTCAGGGATGGATGAGTAAGTGCATGGCGAAGTTGTCAGTCATCCAAGTATTGACTCGATATTGAACTTTGGCGTACTCAATTTCGGTGGATCAATTTTTTGAAAAAACTCTGAGATATCTCAGGAAAATATATAAATTTTTATGCTAAAAACAAAAGAAAAACAAGCATAATGAAGCAATTAAAAATACTGTTTGGTAGATTGATTTTTGAGACTACAACTACTGCAAATCCAAAGGTTAACAGCGAATGGGTAGAATGTTCCGGATTTTAGTGGAAAAAAACGCATAAACGATGAATGAAAAAAACAAGTACTCAGAAACTTGACAATGATAAGAAGTGTTTATTCATCCGTAAAACGTGTGTGGTACAAGATTTTTATACGAGTAGAAAAACACTGAAAACATTAGTCGATTTAAATGAATGCCCTTCATTGTCGTTGAATATCATCTGCATTCGTGTCTTTTCCTAATAGATGCTAGCAGGTGAGATAAATGGTGTCGGAATCTTCCTGTGGAAGATCCTGATGCAGTCTTAGTTGCTTCAATTCCATCAGCATTTACTTGTTTAACGATATTTGGCTGGGGCACGACTTGGCCGAGCGCTGAATGTGGGGAGTACACTAACAAAGGTACCACGACACCAAATGATTGGTTAGGTATCGCTAAAACACCCTGTTGGCCGGAAACAATGTTGACAGATCCAACTGATTGGTTGGGTGCCGATGATCCAACTTGTTGGCTAGATGTAGAATTGGCTTGAGCTGGTACGGCTGATTGAACGGGTGCCTGATCGGGTTCAGCTTGTCTACCGAGCCGGCCGGAAAAGGCATATGCCTGAGGGTGATCAGCTGATTGGTCAGTTGTCAAACTGGGTGCAGCTCGTGCACTTGGTTGGCTGGATAGGGAATCAGCTTGAGCTGGTCCAGCTGATTGAACGGATGTTAAACTGGATGCATCGGGTCTACTTGGTTGGCCGTAAAAGAAATTATCGTGGTTTTGGTCAGCTGATTGGACACGTCTCAAACTTGGTGCAGCTTCTCTGTTTGAATGAACGGAATAAGAATTATCTTGGGTACGGCCAGCAGATTGGATCGATGTAGAACTAGATACACCTCGTCCACTTGGTCGTCCGTAAAAGGCATTAGCGTGACCTCTATTAGAATGGCCAGAATAAGAATCGTCTTCAGCCCGACCAGCGGATTGCATGGATGCTGAACTGGATGCAGCTTGTCCAATTGGTCGTCTGTGGAAGCCATTAGCTTGGCCTCTATTCGTATGATCGGAATAAGATTCGTCTTCGGCCCGGCCGGCGGATTGGATGGATGTTGAACTGGGTGCAGCTTGTCCGATTGGTCGTCCGTGAAAAGCATTAGCTAGGCCTCTATTACGATGACCGGAATAAGAATCGTCTTTAGCTCGGCCAGCGGATTGGATGGATCTAGAACTGGATGCATCTTCTCTACTTAGACGGCCATAAAAAGAATTCTGTTGAGCTCTGTCAGCCGATTGGATGGGTCTAGAACCGGGTGCATCTTGTACATTTGATCGGCTGGAATAAGAATCGGTTTGAGCTAGACCAACGGATTGGACGGGTTTAAAAGTGGATCCATCTTGTCTACTTCGTCGGCCATGGAATGAATTATCTTGAGCTCTATTTGTATGACCGGAAAAGGAGTTATCTTGAACTTGGTCAGCTGATTGGACGAATGTTAAACTGGCTTCGGCTTGTCCGATTGGATGGCCTTGAAAGGAATGAAGTTGAGTTCGATCAGTTGATTGGATGGGTGCAGAATTAACTACAGCTTGTCCACTTGGATGACCGTATAAGGAATTAGCTTGAGCTCGACCAGTTGATTGGACGAGTGTCACATGAGCTGCAGCTTGTCTACTTGGATGGCCGTAAGCCGAATTAGCTTGAGCTCGGTCAGCTGATTGTACGGGTGTAAAACTGACTGCAGCTTGTCCATTCGGATGATTGTGGAAGGAATTAGCTTGAGCTTGGTTGGCTGATTGGACGCGTCTAAAACTGGTTGTAGCTGGCCTACTTGGATGGCCGTAAGCAGAATTAGCTTGAGCTTGGTAAGCTGATTGCACGGGTGAAAAGCTGACTGCAACTTGGCCATTCGGATGGCCGTAAAAGGAGTTGGCTGGAGCTCGGTCATTTGATTGGACGGGTGAAAAATTGGATGTGGCATGTCCAACTGATTGGCTGGAGAAGTAATTAGTTTGAGGCTGTCCAATTGATGGGAATCTGGGTGCAGCTCGTCCGGCTAATTGGTTAGGAAGTGAATGAGCTGGTGCTGGTTCAGCTGACTGGATGGGGATGAAATTGGGGACAGATTGTGCCGTTGATTGGCGGGAATAATAAGTGATTGATGCAGGAGCGGCTGATTGGATGGGCATATAATTGGTTCCAGCTTGTCGGGACGGTTGGGCAGAAAAATGACGGATTGCAGCTGGTGCAGCTGATTGGATGGGCACATAATTGGGTACAGCTGATTGATTGGGTGTGTAATCACGAACTATTAAAACTGATGAAGCACCAGGTTCAGGAATTCCACCACCCGTTCCAACCACTTCACTACCCATTTGCAAACTATAGTCCCCTGCTCCCGGACCAAATCCAAAGGGAACGCCGAATGCTGAAGTTGCAACACCACCATCTCCTACAATTTGTCTGAACACCTGCTGCCCTCCGGGTCCACCATGATGCAATTGCTGGATGTTGGCATACTGCGGAGCGTAACCAACTCCAACATCATTGTGCCCATACAATGAACCACCATTGTTCCCCGAATAGTCAGGACCAATGGACATTGGTAGTTGCCTTGCTACTCTCAACAATTTCTCGTTTTCTAGTAACAAACAAATTTATTTACTGTTAATTTTTTTATGGTCAACTCACGCCAGTTCTTTATCTCAAAATTTGTTATTCTTTTCGCATTGTCAGGGTTCTCGATAGATTTAGTTTAGGATCAGATTATTAATCGTCGCTGTTATCACTACCTCCATGTCCTGATGATCCACAGGTGGATACCGTTTCAGCTACTTGATGAACAAAGCCACCACCATCGCCATCACCGGCTCCGTACCTGGCTCCCCAACTGTCAGCATAACGGCCACCATTTCCACCATCCCAACCACCATCATCATGGCTACTACCATCTCCACCACTTTCAGCTATAAACGAAAAATTGGCAAATTACTTATTTTATTTCTATACAGAAAACAACATTTTTTCTATCACTCGTTTAATGATAGAGTAGGGCGGACCTACTTGTGCAACTTTTTATTTTTTCGATCATAGCACTTTGAAGGTACTTCTTCAAGTCTTTAGAATTGAAATTCATTTTACATAGTATTTTCGTGATTCTTCTCACATATAAGGAATTTCTAAGCTACTAAACCTGTCCCGCGGGTGAAGTAAGCTGAAGAAAGTTAAGGGGTAAATTGAACGAGTTTCTATTAGGGTTAGCTGAACGTTGCCTATCATCAATGAAAACTAGTTGAAATTTTTTTAAATTTTATCAATTAAACGTGATTCCTGCCAAAAAATAATGAAAGGAATTTTACTTGGCAATCCAAAGCACAATTGTTACAAATTAAATTTAAAAAATTTAGAGGAGGAAAATTAATACGAATGTATTTTTGTCGTCTAAATTTACCATCCGACGCTTTGATGTATGATGAGAACTTTTTTAGATATTTTAAATGTCCAACTGGACCCTAAGCTCGACTAGCTCCGCCCTCCACTTAAAACATTACATTAATAGGTTTTTTAATTAATTAAATTTTGCAATGTTTATAGGAATCAGTTTTTTTTTATTTAAAGATTTTTTTACCAATACTTTGTACAATTTTTATTATTTTTTTTTTATTGAACTGTATAGTTTACTTACCGTTAATTTTGGTCGCAGCGATTGCGATCACCACAGCAATGAAAATTACTGGTGAGATTTGCATGTTGCCGTTATCTTTCAAAATCACTATTCCGTAGTTTTTGTTTTTTTTTTTTTTTTTTTTTTTTTTTTTAATTAAGTTACACGAAACTTAGAACTTCGAAATCTTTGTGCCATCTAAAGTCAAATCGTTTCTTTTTATATGCGATTTTTGACACACTATCATTTTTTCATCACGTTGATAAGTAAGTGAAAAATAATAAAGATATCGTTTCGTGCCTTAACGCGAAAAAATCTTTTCGGGTACCAAACTTGTCGTGATTTAATCCGAATAACATCCAAGTATCGGATAAATTGGAAAAAATCTCACGTTTCGATACGATTATATCTTTCATTGCGATACCCTTTTCAACAACACATTTTATAAAGTTTATTTATATTTTTATTTTTTGTTCAAAGATTTAAACTCAATCTAGTTCTCAATCTAATCACTGTTTTATTTTCGGAAATATAATAAACTACTCAAATCAGTGATACATTTGTTTTTTCTTGCAAAACATTTTCATTCGAAACAAATCAATTAAACAAATCAACAAAATTTTTTTAGTCACAATATTTTCATAACTATTGAAACATACTTATCAATTCGCTGTTTTGTTTCTAAATTTTCGATCGATACGAATTGTGGAAGGGAATGAATGAACGAATACGTAATACTTGAAAATTCTCTTTTTTATTTCACAACAGAATGATGTAACGTGCGTATAAAAAAAATTAACAATATCAACAACAGTTTTAATGAGAATTTCTTTCTCAATTAGTAAGAAAGTTTCAAATCAATAAATATTAACATTTTTTTTTTTTTTTTTTTTTTTTTTTTTTACAAACAATTGTTTTAACGGAATTTACCTTTCGTCAGTGCGGATTTCAATATACGAGGAATTAAATTTTTGTCGGCAAACTGGAGGTCAGGCTTTGAGATACTCTTCTTTACAGGCCAATAACCAAAATTGCCATAACCGTCGTAACCTGACGCATATTCAACTTGATTCCAACTATTTTGCAAGTTGTTGTTCATTTTGGCATCAACCAACATTTTTAATGCTGGCACGCCAATATAACTGGCCAGTTTTAAAAGTGCTATTATTTTGGTTTTTGAATTATCACACGATGAGTCCTTCTCGAAGAGTTCCTTGATCGACCATTTTTTCACATCTTTGTCCTTGATCTCCTTTGCTTCTTTCTTTGCTAATGAATCAATAACAAAAACTAAATTATGAAATTTTCTTCGATTTCGCATTTTTTTTTTTCAAATGAACTGAAAAAAAAATGATAATAATCTCGCAAGGGTTCCATGTCAAAATAATTAAAAAATAATAATAATAACGAGATGAAACAACACATAAATAAATATCATGACGACAATATTAAAAAAAAAAAAAGAAAAAAGAAAATATAAAAAATAGTATAATGGAGGTCCACAGACAACCCTGAAGCAAATTAAAATTATTATAGAAAACTCATCGAACACTATTCACAATTTGAAAAACATAAATGTACATATAAAAAATATACACAATAATATTTTTCATATTATTTTGACGTGACACCTTCAAACGAACAGAAACAGTCAAATGGGAAAAAAAATGGAGTAAAAGTGATGCGTTTGACTTGTAAATATATTATTGATTGGCAATATTGTAAAAAGTTTATTTTTCCGTTACCGAATAAATAAACGTTCGTGCAATCAACAATTAATTATAAAATGAATTAGCAAATTGGTTTAAATTAAAAGTGAATAAAAAAAAACAACTTTTTTTTAACTCACGCTCAGAACACTTGTCAAGTGTTTTTCCCGAAGACACCGCAATGAATGCGACAAAAAATAACAGCGTTAACTTCATGTTGATCTCTTCCTGCTTCTCTTTTTTCAACTTTGGAAACTCGTCTTCAGACAAGAAACTTATGCCTTCGAATTTGATCAACTGTCTTTATATACGAGGGTTGTTTTATCAAAAACTCCGTAATTATATCGTAAAATAAATAAAATTGAGAATTTTGGAACATATTCGTGTCAAATCGTCGATATAATTGACACACTTTTTCTTTTCTCCTTTAAATTCATGCTAATCATCACTATCCCAATTTTTATCGTACACGTTTGCTCTTGTGACCCCGATTGCAAACTCGATTTCATCTTTGTTATTATTTTTCGTCCCCGCATTCACTATTTTTTATAAACGATTTTTCATCAAAATTCAATATTTCTAGTTTGATTCATGATTTTTCAAAAATTCACTATTTATCTGTTCGATTTTCTAATTTCAAGATTATTTAATGTTTTCGTGAAACGAATATTTGAATTTGGACTCATTCGCGTATTTGTGTGTGATGCAAAAACTCCCAATGCAACCTGAAAAATAAATATGTAAGCCAAAAGCAAAAGAAAATCGAACATCATTCGACAAGTCATAAAAAAAATAAAAAAAATTACAAGCAATAGAATAAAAAAAAAGTACCAACAAATTTACGAAGTGGAAATGTTTATTTGTGCATAAAAAATGTGCGATACAATTTTTTTTTCGTCAATTGAAAAAAAACATTAAACAAACTGGTCCATTTGCATTAGTGTCTTATTTTGTTGAAGATGAAAATTTTGATTGAGTTGAATATGAAAAATATTTTGTTCAATGTCGTTGAGATTTACATGCTAAATTGTCTTCTGCCAAGAGATGCTAATATGTTAGACAATTTTAAGAGGATTCTTGGCCGCAAGCTAGAAAGTAGCATCCGAAGCGCTGTTTTGGGGGATTTGGATTCCCAACTGGCGGAGCCAGTATTGATGGGAAAACTTGGGTATGCAGGAGCCTGATTGGGCCCCATGCCACCGCCATTTACTTGGTTAATGAAATTTGGCTGTGGTAGGAATGAACCGGGTGCTGGATACCTTGGGAAGCCTAGGAAAGGTGCAGCACCACGAGATGGTTGGTTGTTGAAGGCTGATGCAGTTTGTTGGACGGGTGAATTGAAAACTGGTTGAGCTGGTTGGCCGAATATGCTGGATCCATCTTGTTGGCCAGATAAACCATTAACTGGTCCAGCTGATTGGCTGGGTATGGCTGGTCGACTTTGCTGGCGAGAAACATCATTAACTGGTCCAGCTGATTGATTGGGGATGGCTGGTCTACTTTGTTGGCCGAAAAAATCATTAACGGGTCCAGTTGATTGGCTGAATATCGCCGGTCCATTCCGTTGGCCAATAAAATTATTGGCTGGTGCAGCTGGTTGGATGCCCATTGCCGGTGCACCCTGTTGGCCGAATACATTATTGGCTGGTGCAGCTGGTTGGATGTCCATTGCCGGTGCACCCTGTTGGCCGAATACATTATTGGCTGGTGCAGCTGGTTGGATGCCCATTGCCGGTGCACCTTGCTGGTTAAATACATTATTGGCTGGTCTAGGTGGTCGGATGCCAATTGCCGGTGCACCTTGTTGGCTAAAGAAATTATTGACTCGTCCAGCTGGTTGGACGGGTGCAAAATTCTGTGCAACTTGTCCCCCTTGTTGACCTGTACTGACACTAGCTTGATCTAGTCCAGCTGTTTGAACGAGTACAAATCTGGGTCCAGCTTGTCCAACTAATTGGTTGGGTAACGCATTGGATTGACCTGATCCACTCGATTGGCCAGCTGCAGGCCTGGATGCAGTTTGTCCTGCAGCCAGTTGGCTGGAAGAAAAACCAACTGAACCCGGTCCAGCTAATTGAATGGGTATGACATTGGCTACAACTGGACGACCTTGTTGACTAAAGAAATTAGCTGGTTCACCAGATTGTTGGATGGGTATGAAATTCAGTGCAGCTGATTGAATGGGTGTCAAATCAGGGACTATCACAACTCGTGCAGGTCCAGATGAACCACCACCTGATCCAATCACTCCACCACCCATTCCCAAACCATAGAACCCTGAACCCAGGCCTAATCCAGCGGGTCCAGGGACAAGTGTACCTGCTCCTGAGCTTAATCCACCACCAAATGTTGAAGTACCACCACTAGCAGCACCACCAAATGCACCATTAACACCATTTACAAGTTGTCTCCGCGCTCTCGACCATTCCGAATTTCCGGAATTGGCCAAGGAGTCGGAATCAATGGACTTTGATAGTTGCCTCACTACCCTTGATAGCTCCTCATTTTCTAGTGACACATAAATTCATTATACTGTTAATTCTTGCATGCCATAGTTTTTAAATTTTTAGTTTTTAGTTTTTTTTTTTTTTTTTCGGCGATTGTCGATAGATTCAGTTTTGGATGAAATCAGGAATCGTTCTGAGTTTCATCTTTTAATTGAGATTCAGTTTCAGAATTCGGATTTATGATTTTTTTTATTTACTCACCTTCAGCCTTTTCACTATCAGCGTTTTTGTTATCTATTTTTGCAGCTACACACATTCCGACCAATCCAACCAAAAGAAATGTCTTCAACGACATATTGAACTGTCTTTACACTTGCAACTTTTATTTTCTACCTCGTAGTCGAAACGACCCTATGAGACAACAATGAGGCAACTGAATGTAACTTCGAACAACAGATTTCAGGTTTATATACAAGCATTTTATCAATCATTTGCAGAATCTTTAAAAATCATGTCACTTATCAAATGCATTCGTGCCTTGACGCCAATCACTGTTATACACTTTATCCATTTACGTGATTTTTTTGTCCTGATTTTTTTTCAGTCCTGTTGCACGTTTTAATTTTAATTTTTTTTTGCTTGGTTTTTTTTTTCTTGTTTTTAAACATTTAAAAAAGATTTGATTCGTATAACATTCAGCCAGTGACTTCAAGGTGTTAAAATTTTTTGATTATATGTATTTCAATGAACGTTTTCCTAGATGAAAAAAAAATCATGCTTATTTTTTCCTCGTGGGCTGGGAATTTTGTTTTCACGTATGAAAACTGCATCATCAAATATTCCCATCCTAAAAATAGCATAAAATTGACAATTATTTTTTCCCTCGTAAACAAAAAGCCTTGTCGCTAATTTTTTATCGATGTTTTCAGAAATGATAATGACGAGGGAGTCCACTGACACAATTTATAATCATACATAACGTCGAATAAAAGTGTAACAAAAAATAAAAAATAAACCTTTAAAATAAAAGAAAATATTATTGTTATTTGGAGCGCGTGACTTTCCAGTCGAATTTCGCTGAGTCTGCTTGGCGGCTGTCACGTCGTGGCTCACACGTACGAGCATCACCAACGAAACTTCTTAGTTGATTTATTTTGTTTGAATTTTTTTTTGTTTTTCTTTTAGCACAGATTGTCCAATATGCAAACAACGAGGAATCCGATCGCGTAAATCTTGCGATATAACGCAAGAAATGAGGTTTCGATTCAGCGTTATAAATTGAAAAAAAAAAAAAAATAAAACTTGATTTATCGTTTACGAATAAATGACAAAACGAGAGAATTGGCACATAAAGAATTTATTAACAGTAACATAAATAAATAAATCAACAGTTCCGACAGATAGTCCTTTTTTTCGGGATATTTTTCAGCTCCTTTTTCATTCCTCATTATGATATGGAACGTTAATAATAACGATCCCAATAATCCCCTCCATATCCTCCATAACCTACGCCGATATTGGTCCCAACACCAAAACCAATCGATCCACCGATTCCGCCATAAAGTCCACTGTATCCACCATTGTATCTGTGATATGATGGTCTCCCATATGGTCTGTATGGGCCGTAGTATCCTCCATAATTTGGATAATCATAATAACTGCCATAGTCATTAAATCCAGAAATGCCAAAGCCGAGACCGATACCTCGAGATTTTCTTATCGAACTGGCCTCAGGTTCTAATGCAGAAAAATAAATGTCAATTTTTTATTCCACCCTCAAAATAGTTTGGCTTTATTTCATTTTCATTGACCTCTAGAATTGAATCACAAAAAATTCGACCTTATTCGTCGTCATTAAACCCTATGATTTTTTTTTGACTATTTAAAATCTGTGCTTACAGTCCAAGAAAACAAAAATTATAGAAAATTAGAAAATGGCATAAGCATTTTAGAATTCTCATATTTTCTTCAATTGTATTCTTCAGTATATTTGGAAAAATCACGAAGGTACAAAAGTTATTTTTTGGTTATTTTTTTAGTTTAAATTTTTATTTTAATTATGATTTTGAAGGAATCAAAGAAAACTTTAAATGGAAGAAAATGTGTCCCCCATCACTGGAGGGTTAGAAAAGTTACCTTGGACAAATGGAGTCGGAAGTGCAGTAGCCAAGGACACGATAGCAGCAACCAACAAAATCGTGAATCCTTTCATTTTTGATTTGTAATAACGAGGAAATTGTCACAAGTAACTAAAAACTGAATATTCTACTGAGGCTTCAGTTGACGAAACGTTATCTGAACAGCGTAAACTTTCTTGTGAATTTTGGATGATCAGAGCCTTTTTATATATGAGAAGAGTCAAGATTTCTGGGTGTGCAATTTGCATTAGGGGGCCCCATAGCAGAGACGTCATTTTTGTGTGCGAATGGACCACGTCATTGGAAATACCTGGTCAAGGATCTGCCACCAATGGCAAGTGAGGAATTGGAATGAACCTTTGACCGGACGGGCCTTCCAGGCTGGTTTCAATATAAGACCCAGAATCAATTGGGCCTTGAAATTTTTACTGTAAGTGTGAATGTTGAGTGTACTAGTGAATGCGAGTGTACCAGATTCAAAGCAGACACGAAAACATTTTCTGCAGCTATCCTATCGTCATAAATAATGCAGACTCCAGATGTTCAATGATGACGTCATCAGCGAATCTTCGTTTGATCATGGACTAATGATTTGTTTCTCTGTATTTCCCCTTAAAAGTTCTGTTATAATAGAATACCTTAAAACAAACTTTTCCTCGTTTCATTTCGCAACCGTTTTCTTTTCCTTATTCCCCGCGCTACCATAATGTTTCAAAAACCGGTCTTCATCGACTCTCGCAGGGTCGACAACCCATCTAGGTCATCCTGGCCCAGGTAACACGCGACGTTCATTCCACCCATTCACATTTTAGCTTCTGTGCCTCGCCCACTTCATCAAAGATTTGACCATGCGAACTTTCCAGATGGAACCCACCATTCATTGAGGAATGTTCCTCATCGATTTACCCTCATTCCTCGAAATGGATTGCCAACGTTTTATTTTTCATGATTTAGCACTCGACGAGTTCAATCTATTTGAAAATGTGGAGGAACTAATTCCTCTATGCCTTTTTTTCAATCGGTGAACCGATCGCTGGGCTTATCTGGGAAACTAAAAAAATCATTTTGTCAACTTATTATTCTTCTAATGAAGATTTATAGAAGAAGGAAACCCGTTATTGTAAAGGGACTCGACACAGGCAGAAAAAATAGCAAACTTTTTTTTTTTTTTGAATTTGAACCGTTGCGTTCAAAGATGTTGAGTCGAGATCAACATTCCCAAAAATCCCCACACAGACGATCATTCATGGACATATAGATTTTGTACATCTCCGCTAAGCAGAACAAAAGGGTTTGGTTTCCTTGCCACGAAATCAACATTTTTGATACTTTGTTGAAGGTTTTTCCATCATACTGTCTTCTAATCATTTCAAAACTTATTGTATACCTTATTTAATACTTTAAATATTTCAAAAGGGGATTATAAATGTTCAATAAAAAATCATTCTTCAAAGATCATTATTTCTTTCCAACAATATTTCATCAATTGCGAAGTTTTATTGAAATCTTTCTGTTTTAATGTATAACGGCATAACATCCTTAATGTGTAAAACAAAAAGAAGAAGCTGCCGAATGCAAATACATTTTGTCATAGGTAAATAAACATCAGGTTGATCTTGAGCGAATTGGCTCTTCGGGTGATGCTCTTTGGGTTTTTCCTGAGTCATTGAAGTTTAGAATTCAGATCAATTTCATAATGTTCAGAACTTCTTGCCCTTTCTGATAGTGGCACCACCACCAGCGCGACCACCGACTCCACCACCACAACCGCCATTTCCACTGCCATATCCACCATTTCCACTGACCCATCCACCACTTACCCCAGCACTGTGTTGGGAGGATGAAGAATGAGAGTTGCCTCTAGCAATCATTATATGGGGCACTTTCTCGATGACGTGATTGTTGTGTTCGATGATTTGGGGTGGGTGTTCAACAACATGCTCAACAACAGTCTCGATGATCTTGGGTGGGTGCTCGATATGGTGCTCTACGACCTGTTCAATGATTTGGGGTTGTTGAGCGATTTGAACGTATCCGACCTGGCTGGATGATCCAAAACCACCGTATATGACACCGCCGGCACCACCGCATCCACCACCGCATCCGCCTCCGCATCCGCCTCCGTTTCCTCCACCGCATCCACCACCACATCCACCGCCACAGCTGCCACCACATCCGCCACCACATCCACCACCACCAGAACTTCCGCCACCATGATGTCCACTTCCTCCGCCACAACCGCAACCGCATCCGCTACCATGTCCACTTCCTCCGCCGCCGCATCCGCAACCGCATCCGCTACCATGTCCACTTCCGCTTCCGCTTCCTCCACCGCATCCACCACCACAGCTGCCACCACAACCTCCACTACATCCTCCTCCACTTGATACTACCGCGATCGGAGCTGAATGGTGTGCGGAACCAGAAACATATTGGACGTGGGCCGGAGCTGACTGGCTCGAGTAGGATACAATGCCGCCGGACACTCCGCTGGATGATCCATGATGAATGGAACCCGATCCACCGTGTCCAATTTGTCGTACGTTTTGTCCAACCACACGGGTTGACACTTGAGGAGCAGATCCAGAATGACTTCCTCCGCAGCCTCCTCCGACATATCCACCGTAACCTCCTCCGTAACTACCTCCGTTACCTACGCCCCAACCTCCTCCGTAGCTGCCTCCATTACCTATGCCGTAACCTCCACCGTAACCTCCTCCGTAGCTTACTCCAATGCCTCCGCCGCAACTTCCGCCGCTGGATCCAACGCCGATGCCAGAGCCATATGCCCAACCGCTGCCGCTTTCATGTTGAATGGCTGAGCTGAGGGATGGGCTCAATTGGACGATCTCATAAGTATCACCCCCTGAGGATGAGTGACTGCTACTGCTATGATGGCTGCTACCACCACTACCATGGCTGCCACCGCTACTGCCGTGGCTGCTACTGGAACCACCGCCGAAGATGCTGGACAGATCAACAGAGATTCCTCTCGATTTTCTGACCACTTGACCTGCGTGATTGAGTACAAAGGGATTAGATTTGGTACTTGGTTAAATCCTGATCTGAAGTTTGATTTTCTATAATTAACCACTTGACTTCACTGCTGAAATCTAAATTGTAAATGGCTCTAAATGAGCGTGAGCCATTTAATCAACCAATGGAATTCACATGTAAACTTGTTCATCAAAGCTTGTTTTATTGTAGAAATGAAACTTTCCAAATTTTATATTGAAATAGAACTCACCTTCGATGTCTTCGGTGGTGCTCTTTTCGGCTACTACTGCCGTGATCACCAAAGCAATCACCAAAATCTTAACCATTTTCTAACTAATTATTTGGTCTTTGCTTTTAAAAAACTTGTCTTCCTCTGACCAAATATCAATCTTCTAGTAAGATTGATATCTAGAGTCCGAAGTGATGCCAATGTCCAAATGCTCTGAACATTTATACCCAAAATTGTCCCCTTTCTTCTTTACAGTTTCGAGAAGATTATTTTTTCACAACCCCATACAGGAAATAAAAATTCATAACTTATCTCAAGATTTTCGGAGATAACATCACGGAATTCCTGAATTCTTATTGATAACCTCAAGTCCGAAAGTACCGGTATTGTTTTTACAGTTCTCGATGCTTTTTATTTTGTTTTTTTTTTTTCTTTATGAAATCATTGCACCGCCAGATGCTGCATCCTGGTCAGTTATTTTCATCAAGTTTTTCCGGAAAACAAATATTTCCTCTGGAAGACAAGTATAAAAATTCAACATCCATCTGTCCCCATATCCAAAGCACTCTTATTATCATTTAAAATAACTTTTTCGTTTGTTTCAAAATGCGCTACGTGTCTTCGGGGCAAAATAATTCAGTCTCATGTTCAAGCGCTGATAACGCGTCGAGATACAGTCTCTTGTTTATGAACGAATAAGCAACAGCAAAGCAATGCCGCTCGACACTTTATCTTCCGAATTACCTCTGCCATATCTGTCTTTCTTTTCAACGGAGAACAGTTGCGACCTTGAATGTACTCGAGATGCGGTAGTCGTTGGGCTACGGTTGGGTCAACATTATTTACGGTAAAATAACAAATGCTTTTAATTAATCCATTAATTGACTCTTTTATTCCACTGGTTTGTAATTACAAATTCGGCTTATTGTTGTAATTATTAGTATTAATATTATAACCTTTTTTCTTTAGGTACAGAATGTGACGACTTTAGTCTCGAGAGAAAATCATAACGATTATTCCTGGACGGGTTGGGCTCTTCTGTGCTTCTTTCTGAAATTGGTAATGAATTCATTTACACAATGGATGATTTTTTATTCGACGAAATGCAGTTTGATAAAAAATGTTTATGCTTACGCTTGGGGAGGAGCTCCACCATATGCCGTAGCCATCGAACTAGCTACGCCCCCTTTTTTCCCGGTGGAATAACTGTTGGCTATGGCCGTAATCATTCCTGGTGTCGAATCATAGTCCGTTGAGCCCCTTGAAACTCCACGAGGAAAACTGAAGACCATGGGGAAGAAATTATTCAAATTCGGCATGTTGTTACGGCGCCGATTGCTTTTGAAGGGAACAAAAGGCACGACTGGTTCATCGGCATCAATCTCGTCCTCATCCTCGTCCTCGTCATCTTCGTCGGATTCGTCGGATTCGGTAATTACTGGACGTTTTTTTGTTTTTTGCGGTCGTACAGTTTTAGTCGGGCGTTTCGGAGGTCTGATCGGTTCTGGTGCTGCGTCATCCGCTACTGGAGCATCTGCTGGGTCTGCAGATGGTTGATCATGCTCCTGATGACAATTAATCATTTTTTAAACCGTTCAAAACCGTAAGAGAAAAGTGAAAAAAATTTCATCGTCTTTGAGGCAGTAGTAAATATCAATTGACAGGCTACAAATTTTTGAGAACTTTTTGTTACACTATATTACTGAGAATTTCACCCGGTCGTGTTTTTAAAAAGTCGTGAAAAATCATTTTATCAGCGTCCGTAGAACGGTAAACATTAAAAAGCACATTTACCTGATTCGGTGCGTCCTCTTCGTGTTGTCCTTTAGCAGGCGTGTATTTAACTTGTTGCTCATCTTCAGCATCGTGCTCCACAGGGTTTGGTGCAGCTTCAGCTTCAGAACTTGAAACGCCGGACTCGTCGATGGGTTCAGGTCCACGCTCAAGATAATCGGGTTTATCAGCAACGTAGGAACCTCCACTTACGGCGTTTCCCTGGGCAAAAACTCCGGTTGCTTGCCCGTCATTTGAGCGGCGTACGGGACGATAATAACCGGTAAACATCATGGTACGATGAGGATAACCAGCAGGGGCTCTCTTGTCACGCACATAAACGACCGGGTTGCCGTAAGAATCCAAGGTAACAGCGGCTACAATAGAAAAATTGAAAAATAGGAATATCTCAGAATGTCGAACTAAAACGAAAATTAAATCATCACAGAAACAAATTTTTCAAATGAAGTAGCCATTGCAAAGTGGCATTAGAAAAATTAGAGGTTGTAAAATTTAAAAAATTATTTCACTTTACCAGGTTTCGGATTTACGGCCCGTCCTTCCGCGACGACAACAGAGGCCATAGCCACGATTAGGAAACCCCACATCGAAAACATAATGCAGATATTATTGGTAACGAAGTAAAATGAACTTAATCACAAACAAAAAGACCCGAACCGGTGCCGAACACTTTTGAATATAAAATTTGAATATTCGATGAAAATCGCAAGAGAAAATATAACGAGTGTTATAAACTGTCTTAGGATCAATCCAAGCACTACTCCGGAGAAGTCTACTTGGTTGAGTCCGTAGCGAAGCCCACAAGGCTAGATGACGTTCGGCAATGTCACAATCGCTTTTATACCGTCAGGAATCGGTAGAAGAAGAAAAAAAAGGAGAGAGAGAAAAAAAATGTAAAAAAAAACGTTGAAAGGGTGTTGTTCCTCTTCTTGTGTGTTCCAATATCGGCTCTTACGGGCTTCTTCCCCTTCCTCTATTCTACACACAAACTCTTCCCCTCTCCCCACCCTTTTGTCTTCATTAACAAGAAGAAATCCAGGATGGACAGTTGTATATAGTTTTTTATTTATTTTTTTCTCTTCTTTCATTCGTCACACACGTATCATAGAGTAACCCTCACCCAGGCCGTATAAAACTCTCGGGATACTTGTAACGTTCGCTCGAGGATCGGTCACTGCCATACGTGATCGGTTTTCACAATTTCCTTGGGTTTGGAATTTAACGAATTTAATTGCGAATTTAATCGGCTAAATTCTCATCTTTCGATCGCAAAAATAAACATTTTTATTGATCAATTACAATAAATAATCATTACTATTATTATTATTCAAATTAAATTATTTAATTGTTCAAAATATTTTGAAAAATGTTCAATCGATGTCCTAAAAATTAAGATCTACTTTCCGCTCATTCTTATTGATTTATTATACATCCGAATTTTTTCGGATGCAAAGAAATCCTTTGAAAAATGAGGATTTTGCGGTTTTTACTCGATATTTGGGCATTTTCACGAATCGCTGTTCTCTGACCGAAAAGCAATTGTTAATTCGAGACACACTCGGTGGGATGAGAGGACAGAAACCGCGGTTGTAAAACTCCCGCTGACTTTTGATCGTTCAGAGAAGAATTATTGTGGCCTCTTTGACCACCTTAATATACGACAAGCGCATTATTTCGTCGTATCGCTGATTTAACATGTAATTTTGATAGCGAAAGAAATTCCCATGATGTTATTGTTACGTTGGAGCAAGGGTCGTTAGACCCTATCCGAACAATGACCAAATAATTTTGACGTGGGCAGATTTTTAATTTTATTAAATAATCGATTCTGTTAATCGTTTTTCACCAAAGTCTCAGAACACAAAAAATATTCGAATGGGTTATTTAATTTCTTGAGCTTTCCAAACGGTATTTGCAAAATGTCCAAAATGGTCGAAAATGCTGGAAACCCTTAAGGGACCTTAAAATTCGATAAAGAAAAGATTTCTGAATGATTATCGTCTTACATTGCAATAAGAAGTTCACGAATCGGAAGTAAAGGCCTCAAAGAATAGGTGGAATAGTACACAGACCCCGAGATTAAGTTCCCCGGTTAATGCGAGACGATTTAGCAAAGACGGAATGGAAGCTGATGATGCAATTCGCATAATAATGAAAATTCTATGCTCGTTCCTTTTCATTCCGTATACACGTCTGTCTGTCAGCGTCCAGCCCATAACCCCTTCTCTTCACATATTCTTTTTTCTTATTTCACATTTTTTTCCATCCATTCCTTTTTTATTCCCCGTTTGGAATCCCTTTGTTTGGTACATGTTTACACGTGCACGATGGTTTCCATATTTCGCGCAAATACCTCTTCGCATTGCTCACCAACAACGTGGCCGTTCGACGAACTCTCGAGGAATTTAAAAGCCCCTGTTACGCGTATAAAATTTCGAGTTTTCCATTTATACAACCCCTTAAAATGATTAACGGCTTAAAAACAATTTAAAAATTCATTTATGTGAAGATAAAAAAACTTTAAGACCCAAATTTGAATATTGAGACATGTTCTCCTTATAGATTATTGGATCGGTTGCCTCGTGCGTGGGAACGACGGTGGCGCTGGCCACCTAGTGGCAGATTCGGGAACTACGTTCAATTTTCGTTCTAAAATCGTTCTACCGGGATTTCCACCAAATAAATACATCTCAAAACGTCATTAATTCTTATTCTACCATCACAGACTTCGGAATTCATTCAGATTTTTTTTTCACACCATTTCGAGGATGAAAAAAAATCCTAAAAAAAAAATAAACGCCTAAAACGTTTTGTGAATCGATCAGTTTTTTTTTTTTGGAGATCATTATGGATTCAACAATCGTACAGTTTGCTAGATCCGTTTATGTTGTATTCGATACGACATTGCCTATTTTACGTCTCACCATTTCGTCCACCTCGCCTCCCCTCTATTTCTTACGCGTGTGAATAATTCTTCAACTAAATCTATGGAGCCTCGATTCTCGATTGACATATCTTGACTACTGATCAGCCAATGACCGGTAAATACTTAAAAAAAAAAATCCCCATGATTATCTCAATTGACAAGAATTCTGTCTCGAAATGCAAACCCCACTACATCACTTTTTTAATAATATAAAAATAAAAAATATCATGGTTAAAATTTATTTCGAATTCTATTGTTGTCTTAATTGAATTTAAAGTGTAATTAAATTATAAATAATGAAAAATATAAACAATGAATCATTTTTTTATGTTCAAAATTGTTATTATTAACAAAAAGACTTTATGATAATTGTTTAGAATATTAAATTTCATCAATGAGCCAAAAAATCGAATTTAAATTATAATTAACAAAATCGTACTAACGCATGGCTTGATTGGTAAAAAAAAATTCCAACAATTACGTATATCTTTAAATTAATTAATTAATTGATTCATTCATTCATTAAAACTACTGTTTTCGTCCAAAATTATAAAAATGACAAATTCATTAAAGATTCATTGAAAATCCATTGAAAATCTGTTCGATCTTATCCAACAAAATTTTTATCTTCCTTTTCATTTTAGTATTCCGAACACAGTGGCTTTTACACGCGTCAGCAAGTCTGGCAGGTGTGCACGCACGTAGGAGACTCTGTATAATCACGTGTCTGGCATAAAGACCGAAAGGTAAACGGCAGATAAGCAAAAATTCACGCGTGTAATATTGCACGTAGGCTCGAACGTCTATGATGAAAAAAAAAAACAAAAAACAAAAAAAAACAAAAATTATACATGGGTTTTCCGTCTATTTTAATTCAACTAAAAAAAAAAAAAAACAACAAATAAATAAAAGAACAAGTGACCCGGAGATGGAATAAAATTGAAAGTTTTTTCCTGATTTCTTTTTTCATGTTATTCGTTTTTTGACGTAACCTTATTCAACAATAATTAAATCAAAATAATTCAAACAATAATAATAATAATAATAATAATTTCGAAGTAAAAAATTTTTTTTCTCTTGTTTTTGAATTTCGACGAAATCCATGGTTGTGCAATTAAACATCGTCGTTCGTAATTGTCGATTTTATCAAACGTTGCAGAATATCATGCGATTTTGAAATTGTGTCAGATTTTTTTTTTTTTCCTTTTTCGTTGACGACATTTTTTTTTGCAATTTCATAACACTCGGTGAACGAGATTCGTATGTCACACGAAACTTATTAATATTATGAGGAAGGTGAAATAAATGAACGAATTCTGGATTTTTTTTTCTTTTTTTTTTGTTTCTTTTTTTTTGTGAGACAGAAAAAATTTATTGTTCCTTTTATTACAAGCCGAAGTCCAAAAATTAGCCGAAACGTGTGATCACAGATGAGGGGTGAGGTGCCGTGCGGTTGCCATCGCGAAACGTGTAGTTTTATTTTTATTTGTATTTTTGTTTATCTTATTTTTGTTGATTTCATTACGTTTTTGTTTCGCAATTAATTTCGTGGTTAGCGTTTTCGAGAATTCAACAGGTATCCAGCGACGCCGAGGTCCAGCAATCTTTGAAAAAAAATAATTTTTCATTGATTTCAATATAATAAATAATAAATAAATAATATAATAAAAATGATAAATAAAAATAAATAAGATAATAAAAACTATCAAATAAATTCTATTGCTTGAAAAATTTGTTAAGTAAAATTTTCATCATTTTTTTTTTTATTATTCGGTTATTATTATCAACAAATTATAAAAATTCATGAAAAATCATTATAAATTTTAAAAAATTGTGGAAAAATACCTGTTTTTTGTATTTTCTCGACGTTTTCTATTTCCTGATGATATTTTACTTCCGTCGCTGGAAATCAGCCTCGATGTGTTTACCGTTGGTTTGCTTGGTGGACCAGTCGTTCCTGACGGTACGTTCGTCAGCAATCTTTTTCCCTGACGATTTTCTTTTGATTTACGTCTTACATTCAGATCAGATGAGACCACGATTTCATCGAATGTTTGACCGAATACAGCTTTCAATTAAATAAATAAAAATTAATAAAAATAAAATTATTCCCAACTAAGATATGGTTTTTTTTTTTTTTTTTTTTTTTTTTTTAATATAATTTCCTTGCTCAGTTTTTTCGAGTAAAAAAAATGATTTGATTCCGAAATAATTTTTGAAAAACCACTTTTTTTCGTTCCCTTTGATTTGTCGTTTCTTTAATATAAAAAAAATCGACTTACGTTTTTTATTGTTTGCTTGACCTCGTACATTGACGATAACACAGACCAGCCCAATGATCAAAAGTGCCAAAAGTTTCGCCATCGCGGGATAAGGTCGTCGTTACCAAAAAAAAAGGATTGTTTATAGTTGTTTCGTTGTTGTTGTTGTTTAATTTTTGTTTTTTTTCCTAAACAGATAAAAGAAAAAAAAATTTCTCCAATTATTAAACGTTGATGTTAGACGTAGCAAAATCGCAGTCGCACTGAGAACAGAACATGAAAGTGATCGCGAGCCGTGAAACACGAGAACGAGAATAAATAGAAAAAAAAAGAAAAAAAAACACGAAGAAATACAGTCCTGAGACCACACAAAACAATTTTTTCTAAGGCGTTCGTCAGCGACATTAGAAAGTACGCGATTTTATAAAATTATCTCAAACTTCACTGCCTGTTGATGAAAAAATTTCAAACAAAAAATCATTTTTTATAAACAAAAAAATAATTCATTCAAAAAATAAACCAGGTGTAAAAATAAATTAAAAAAAAAAATTAAATCCATAAATGATTCGTGTCTCGAGAGCTAAAACAAATAAATATTAAAAAAAAATCTAAATATATATTTTTTTAAATCGATTTATCTTGAAAATTATTTCGAAAATGCACCAAAAACTGATGGAAATTCATTCACTCGTAAAATTTCGGTACCAAGGACTCAAAAATGTTGGTCCAAAGATCTCGAACGAATAGGAAAACGATTAAAACGTTATTTTCAATAATAAACAATTTTTTAATAAATTTTTACCAATAGGAACATTGAAAAGTGTTGAAAAATCTTTATAGTTTATTTGAGAAATCGTACGTGGATCTGAGACTACAAATTTGTTGATCACTTACCGACAATACCCCGAGGATACTTTCCGAGTCGACAACCGCACGTGAAATGCGACCAGGATCTCGAAGGAGCCTTCGGGAGTGGCGAGGCTCATTTCAGCCCAACACACTGGAGGTTCGAAGAGGTTTTAATACATGTACAAAAATTTCATTCTGTGTGAGTTCAATTTTTTTTTTTTTTTTTTTTTCAATTTTTTTTTTTTTTTTTTTTTTTTTTGGAGCACGAGAGCACAGGAAGGGTTGGAAACGTGGTGGGGGAAGGATGAGGGTTTTAAAACGTCGTCGTCGAACTGTAGGTTGTTGCACCGGACGGACCACTTTCTACTTGATTTTTTTTTTTTTTTTTTTTTTTTAATACTCGTTACCTCCTTTTATTTATTTTACTTTTTATTTTATTTTATTTTTTTTGCAAACCTCCTCCTTCGACCTCACTGCATCTCCTTTCTTCCTTCTGGTACTCACCAAAGGACTGGTTTGCGTCGAGCAGGGCCGTAATTGTAGATAAGGACCTTCGACCATAGATCCAAAGATTTGTTCAATTTTTATGAATTTTTTTCACAAAAATCGTCATTTTTTGTTCCCTTTTTAGAAATTTTGAATTTTTTGTTGAATCAATTTTTTGGGGAGACTGTAATCTTCGATTTTATGTTCGAGCTTCCATATTTTATTTGAGTTTACATTGATTTTTATTAATGTTAATTATAACGTAGATTTTTGTTGTTGAATTAATGAAATTTATTGAAATTGCTTTATAAATATTTTGTTAATTTGAAAATAAATTGAAATTGTTAAGTGTTGCATACTGCACTGAGTGCAGAAGGATCGCCTCCTCCAGATTGGCCGGTCATTGCACGCACTCTTTTTAGGATCTCGATATATCACGATTATTATTTATTTTTTCTTCGCTTTTTATTCGAGCCCTCGAACTTTTGTGGTTGAGAATTCTTTGTGGTTTTCCTTTGTGTACAGCTAATCCTATCTTTGGGATAAAATCACTCCCTCACAGTCTCCAGAATTCGGCCATTTTGATTTTTATTCTTTTGCATAATAATAATTTGAAAATAAAAAAAAAATAAAAAAAAGAAATCAATAAAAATCGTTGGTATTTATTGATATTGATACGTTTTTTATTTTATTAAAATAATTCACGTTTTATTATTTATTACGAATTTACATTTTATTTATTTCTTAATATTTATTTATTTGTAAATTAATTTTTGATTGCTTTTTTGTCATTTTTTTTTTTTTTTTTTCATTCTTCGTTTTATCTCGTTTCTCTTTTGTCCTTTTTCTTCAGCTTTCTCTTTCTTTTTCTTCGTTTATCGTAACCCTACGTCTCGCCAACTTTTGCCAGTCTTATTTTTGAGAACATCTGGCGAGTGAGGCTGCGAACCCACCGATCCTTGGGACAAAGGACCGGTGCAATCTCTCTCACTCTTTCTCTTCGTGTTAAAGAGAAAAAAGAGTGAGAGAGAGAGAGAGAGAAAAAAATCTCGATGTATGGAACAAACATCGGGGGGTGGTTTTTGGCCAATAATGTCGACACACACATACAGAGCTTTTGCCTTCATTGTAGTCTGCTGTATTGTGGTTGTGAACTCGCAGGTGATACCCGCTGTTGAGGTCATCGACCTCAGATCGTAATTTTTTTTTTAATTTTTTTTTTTTGTTTTTTTATAAAAAAAAAATAAAATAAATCATTTGTTTATTTATTTGACAAAAAAAATATTTCTTCTCAATTATTTCTTCGAGACGATGAGCACATTCGTTCAATTATTTCATTTCACTTGTCAAAATAAACAAACACAAGAATTTTTCAATGAATAAATATTTTATTTCGAAAATTCGTCGATATATATTCAAAATATAAATTACGAAATTTGATTAATTTTATTCAAACTTTATTCACTAACGTAACGCAACACGAGTTTCAATTTTTCGTCAGCCTTTCTCTCTTGCCACAGCATTTTCCGAGAGGGAATTTCAGTAATCGAAGAACCTACAAAATAATAATAATAATGCAATAATACGAAAGAAAAAATAAGTCTCTAAAATATGTGTGTGGGTCGAATTGACCCAGTGTGCCAAAAAAGGTTAAAAATCAATTAAAAATAGAATTAAAAAATTAATAAATCAAATTCCAGATGGTTTTTTTTTTCATATTTTTTAAAATCTACTGAACAAATATTTTTCACTCTTTTAAATTCGGTTGCCAGATTAAAAAACATAGTGAATTAAATGGCAAAGAAGTAAAAAAAAAAAAAAAAACAAAAAAATTGCATTTCGTTCGATTATTATATTCGTCTTTTTATTTCTCTTTCTGTCTGCTCTCGAGAAACCCATCGATCTTTTGAGACTACTCTCAAACTTGTTTTAGACGTTATTTTTTTTCCTCTTTTATATAAATATATATATAGCTATATAAATAAATGTGTATGAAATCCCTTTAAAACGTGTTTTGGTTGCGTGTGTGGATGAGTTGAGGGAACCAGCCTGAGAAAGCCTTAGATAAAGATTCATTTTGCTTATTGTCCCTTTTACTTTTCACACGTTTTTCGTTAGCACGAGAAAAAGAGAGAGAGAGAAAGAGAGAGAGAAAAAAAGAAATAACAAAAAAAATTAAATAATGCATGGACAATGGGCAAGCAAGACCATTACGAGAGGTGGATTTTCGAAGGGATTTTTACCACAAGGGTTGTCTCAATCCACCCTTGTCCTACGTACACATAAACATCAACAAGATATTCATGCCTTTATACATTTTTATTATTCATTTTTTTGAATCATCTTTCAATATATTTAAATAAAAGGGTTTGGAGGCACAGGTTTTAAAACGAGGAATCATCAGATACTGTCTAGACACTGTCCCCAACACTACGAAACATTCACCCCAAGAACTCAAGTGAGAAAGACATTTGAGTCCGAGTTTAAAGAAAAAAAAAAAAAAAAAAAAAAAAAAAAAAAAAAAAATTACAATGACCTAACGCAATGCAAAATATATTCATCATTTTTTCTACAACAGTTTCGCTAAATGTAACGAAACTACGAAATAAAAATTGTTGAAAAATAGATTTTTATACGAACGATAGACATTAATATAAAATAAAAAATTAATAAAAAATAAATTAGAGAAAGAAAATGATGAATTTTTGTGATTTTTTATAAAAAAAATATTTTTTTTTTTTTTTTTACTCACGATGGAGATCTGCGACTTCCAGCAGCAGCTTCTGCTTGGCTAAAAGTAGCTGATAAAGGTCCGAGGCTAAAAGTTGCACTTTGAGCATTGGCATGACTTTGTCCTCCGCCATTATTAAAACCGCTGCTTCCTGCCGAAGCGCTGGCGAATGATTGCCCTTGATTATAATGACCACCCTGTTGCGGTTGCCATCTTGGATTTGAAAACAAAAAAAAATGACTCGAAAGATGATTTAAAGATGAAAAAATATATATATATTTGACCTACCCTTGACCTTGGTAGCAACCGTGACCTCTGCAGCCACCGTGACCTCCGTGATAATGAGGTTTTCTATGACTTCTATGTCTGTGACCGAACTTCAAATGACGAGACTCCGCAACGTCCGAATAATCTTCGTATTCTTCGCCGAATTGTGGTGCACGCTTTTCCCTCAAACCTTCTAATCAATTTTTTTTATTATTTAATTGGGAAGAAAAAAAAACATTATTTTGTACCACAGATTAAAAAACATCGAATTATCGATTTTTCTAAAAATCTTTCAACACTTTTTCAACATTTTTTGTAAATAATTTTTATTATACTTTGCACTCACCATCAGTTTCGTCAATTTTTTTTGCTTCGACTAAAATGATTTTACTGTTAAACAACTGGTCACGAACTGAAGGGGATTCGATCTCCTGTCCCATTGAATTTGTCACGAAAAATACAGTGCAAATGACTGCTAAAAAAATAGCACTTAATGACGTCATCTCGACTCGTGAAATTGTTTAATTTGTAAATAATTAAAATGAAACTTTTTTGTTAATGATTTTTTTATTAAATTATCGTTTTATTTACACGTATTTCGTTACTTTTTATTTAATCGAATTTTTATTTTTTTACGTTTAATTTTTTATTCGTTTTATTTGTAACTATTTTTATTTATCATTTGTCCGAACCTTTCCCAGACCTTTTTGTAAACTGACAAGATTTTTCATCGCTCGAGCTCTTTTATAAGAAAGACTGAAATATTTTATTTTCTTTATTTTTACACAACCAATAGTGTTATTTTCGAAATTAGTGAGATTGGGATTGCCCCGATGGACCAAGTGGTCGACCTTCCGGTCCAGGGACGAACGGAAGTTTCATGTTTTCACAATTTCTCGTGTTGTCGTATCTCCAGTCTTCGTGTTTGCTATGAATATTCACATACACTCTCAAATTATTTCGAGCATTCAGATGTACGTGTGTATTCACTTTTTTTTACTACGTCTGCCTTTCATATTTTAAGGGAACTGATTCGAAGGTGAACGGCCTTTAAAACAAAAAATTTATTATCCCTCGTATATCACTGTTTCTTGGGTCTTTACTTTTTTTTTTTTTTTTTTTTCCTTTTTGATGCAGCAGCACCCTTGTGATTCTTTAATAAAATTAACGAATTATTAACATTTGAAGGCTGAATGGTCAGGATGACGACTGGAATGTTGGCAAATGCCCTTCGGAGACTTTTTTTTAATGTTAGAATCGCTCCCAATTTAGTAAAAATTGAGATAAACTGATTTGGTACTAATTTTCAAAACTTCAATCAATTTTTACAGTAATTTTGAAAGAAACGACGTTTTTTTCGAAAAATCTGTTAGAAAATATCGAAATCGTATTTAAAATAAAATAAAATGTTGTTTTCTAGGATGTTGGAACAAAAAAAATGAACTTGGAAAATATTATCAGTGTTTTCGATATTTTTCGATCAAAATACATCGAAATGAGTCATTTGGACCAAAATTAAAAATCAACTTTTTTTATCACTGCGATCACTCCGCGAAATGGTCGTAACTTTTTTTGTTTGGTATGAAGACTCGATCGGATAGCTCCGTTGATTTGTATTCAAATTCCATTCCAAACGACGTTTTGTTTTTTGTGTTATCTTAAGTGATCGATTTTGAAGGCCTTTTGAAAGTTTTTAGACGATTTTCTAAAAAAAATTGACTCTATTTCCTGAAGCTACCAAAATGCTTTCCAAAACACTCCTGTCGAAATCCCTTACGACAGTTTTCTCATGACATTTGCCGATTTGAAATTGCGCGATTTAACAAACTTTTGAGAAAGTTGTTAAGAATTTTGAACTCCTCGTCGCAACTTACGATAAACTCATAAAAGTGACTTAAAATAAACTTTTTCAACAATCGAAGATTTTTTTCTTAATTTTTTTATTTTAAGGTGTATTACCGGGCGCTCAGTCTCTTGGACCATTGTGCCCGAGCCCCTAAGAGGGCAAACGTATCACAATCGAAGATTACAATAAACTTAAGAACGTATTTTTATTAAAATACTTATTAAAATAAATAATTAAAAATTAATTTAAAAAAAATGATTCGACATATTTACCAAACATAAAATGTAAAAAATGTAAAAAATGTAAATGTAAAAAAAGTTGAATTAGTTGTAAAATGTTAAAATATTTAAAAAATTATTCATCCCTCAATTAATTAAGCGCAATATCCGAAAATTTTTATTTAAACTGATCGAATATTGATTTTGTATAAAAAATATATGACTAGCTAAGCGATGAGGCTGAGGGAATTCCCAAGACTACGATTAAATCGTAAAAGCAGGAAGCAAAGAAAAAAAAGATATCATGGGCAAGAAGTAAGTTGTTCATCCTTCTTTGTGACAGCTCAAGATCATACGAATGATAAAACGGTTGCTGTTTCTGTTCGTCAATCTTGAATATGTTTTTTTTTTCTATTTTTCAATTTCAATCTTCATATTATATCATCGTGAATTTAATTCTCAGAGCTGTGAGATTTTTCTATTAATGTTTGCGAGACGCGATTTGTGATATAATTGAGCGAACATCAATCTCAGTCTTGGATCATCGCACAATTGTCCTCGTTATTATTAATAATCATGCCGATTATTGCCTTCGAGGAAACAATTATGAAAACTAATGAGTCGAGAAAAAAAGTTGATGTTTTTAATTGCAGGATCGAGGGGAATTAAGAAGAGATAAATTACCCCTTAATTGTCAGGTAAAACGTGTAATATTCTAATTGTTTAGAAAAGAAAAAAAAAGAAGGGAAACACTTTTAACGAAAAGATAGGAAACATTTATTTCGCTCCTAAAAGTACAATTAAAGTCCTACGTCTAAATTTAAATTATTTTACGTTTTAATTGTTTTTCTTGTTGTTGTTTTTTTTTTATATAAACACAATGTACAATAATAAAACGTTGAGAATATTACGGTAATCAGGAACTCTAAAGAGAGCATAAAAACATCGTAAAACTGTACAAACGTGTATATGTATATACATATGTACGAGACATAATTTACATGTGAAATCAAAACCGTAATAACAATATCGCAACATCTTAAACAATAACACAAGAGTATTTCAAGGTCGACTCAAGTCCACACGTACTTTTGGTGTCGAGTAAGTAACTCGGGCGAACCACCTCCGCAAAATGTAAAACACTTTTTTGCAACTATGCAAATATTTTCGAGTTCTCATAATTCAGATTTTATTGTCTGTCGTTTCGTTTACGAAAATAAATAAATACTTTCGTCGCATGGTCCTAATTTTAATGTTGAATTTTGTCAATATCGTTGATCGGGATAATAAATAGAAATCAATCTACAATCGGAAATTTAATCGGTGAAGATGAGCATGTCACGGGTATCGACGGCAGCACCAGCTTGACTGGAAGCGGCTGATCTAGACGGGAAATCTCCATCGTATCCTGAACCACCTGCCGATGCGCTGCTAGAAGCCTTGGCAACGGCATTGCCGCCTCCATTTCCTCCTGCAGTGGCAGAAGCGTTACTGATTGCGGATGCGGATGAGCCTCCGTATCCTCCCGCAGTAGCGGTCGATTTAGCGTCTGCTATGGCGTTTGAAAGTCCACCGTTTGCGATAGCGTTGGCTGATGCAGAAGCATCAGCTTTGGCGCCAGCACCACCGAGCGATCCTCCATAGCCGCCGTTATTGCCGCCACTTCCATGTGGTTGATAAGATGTTCCAGGGCCTTCTGGGTCTCCGTTCTGACCAGGTGTTCCGGATCCAGCGTTGGCACCAGCGTTGGCACTCGCTGTAGCGGTTGCCGAAGCGGTTGCCGAACTACCAGCTGACCCACCACCATGTCCTCCGGTTGGAATTCCCGTTGGTATCGGTTTCGGAATATTGTAACCGCTGTTTCCACTGTTTTGGAAACCACTGGAACCCCCGTAACCAGAACCTCCAGTAGGTGGTGAAGTCGGAATTTTACTGGGTTTGTATGCACCGCTGGAACCACCGTAATTTGATCCCTGAGAACCACCGTAGGCTGATCCCTGAGAACCACCGTAGTTCGATCCCTGCGATCCTCCGTAATTTGATCCTTGCGAACCACCATAACTTGATCCCTGGGAGCCACCGTAACTAGATTCCTGGGAACCACCATAACTTGATCCTTGAGAGCCACCGTATCCACTTCCGTGACCACCACCTACTGGTCCACTAGGCATAGTAGTTGGAACTGGTTTGGGACCGTAAGATCCACCCGATGGCACACCAGAAGTTCCCTTGTTGTATCCACCTCCTTGTGCCGTCGCTCCAGCACTGGCTGCTGCGTTGGCAGCAGCGCTACTTCCTGCAGAACCACCCGACTGAGAACCACCGTATCCTGAACCTTGGTTGCCTCCGTAGCCACCACCTTGGGAGCCAGTCTGAGAGCCACCGTAATTTGATCCTTTGTCACTGCCATACCCAGAGCCTGATGGACCGCCATAACCTCCGTAATTAGAACCTGATGAGCCACCGTAACTGGAACCTGATGAGCCACCGTAACTAGACCCCTGGGATCCACCGTAATTAGATCCCTGAGAACCACCATATCCTCCACTGACTGGTCCGGTTGGCCGTTGGACTGGAATTGGTTGCAGAGGTTTGGGAGCTTCGTTACCGATTACCGTGAAAGTTCCACCACTTCCGTGTCCTCCAGCTGAGCCACCAATTGGTCCAGTCGGTTTGTAGCCTCCAGCGATACCTCCTCCGTAGGAATTTCCATACGAACCAGCGCTACTTCCTCCCGTGGATCCTCCAGATGATCCGTGACTGCCTCCAGCATTATATCCACCGGTATTCACCGGGGATCCACCACCAAGGAAGGGGTTACTACCCCCTGTTCCATGGGAATTACTTCCAGCTGATGCTCCTGCCTGGGCACTTGCGCCAGCACTAGCTGTTGCACCACCATTCAAAAAGGGATTTCCTGTGTAGGAACCGTGGGATGGACCCTGAGATCCGGATCCTGACCCACCGCCGGAACCACCGCCGTAACCGTGACCAACGTTACCAGAAGAACCGGTATTGTAACCGTGTCCACTACCAGAGGAAGATCCAGTGTTGTAACCAGAGCCGCCACCACAAGATCCACTACTGCAACCTTGTCCTGAATTTCCAGAAGAAGAACCAGTGTTGTAACCAGAGCCGCCACCACAAGATCCACTACTGCAACCTTGTCCAGAATTTCCAGAAGAAGAACCAGTGTTGTATCCATGACCGGCACTGCCGCCATAGTTGCCACCTAGAATACAAACAATTTTCGAGTTTAGAATCATCATACAGAGCGTTAATCTTTTCCAAATGAAAGAGAATACATTAGAACTAAAAGATAACGAATGAAGTTGCAATTGTATGACGCAGTGCAGGGGACCCAGAATCGCATCGGGGCTTCGGAGAAGCGTTACAGAAGCTTTTTGTTCTCCGTTGAAGCATCAAGATCGAGAACAAAGATCAGAAACGTCGGAAATAAGAGTCCGCCCTGAAAGCCCCAATTGTGACGGCTCACCTTGGGGCTTGGAAGGAACCGTCTCCTCGATGACGATGATCTCAATAGGTTGTCCATTGTTCGATGGCTGATAGTTCGGTTGGTATTGCGGGTAGGGACGGTGATTCGGGTGGTGGTGGTGATGATGATGTGGGTTTCTCATTGGAGGACGTTGAGGGGCTGTATCTTCCATTACGACTATCGGAACTAGCATTCCATCCGATTGACCTTGACTCTTATAACCCTGATTATAAGCACTACCGTAGGAGCCACTTTGACCATAACCGTAAGATCCCATATTTGAGCCTTGCCCGCTAGAAGGTTCATCTACCGGCACAATCGCGATGACATCGCCTCCAAGTAGGTCAGCGAGACTACTGGCACTTGCGGCCGATTGTGACAGGCTGGAAGTTCCACCTTGGGAACCCTGATTGCCCTGAGCTTGCGCAGAAGCTGCGGATTGTGCACTCGCCGCTGATTGTGAAGATCCATAACCTGGAGAGGGTCTGCGTTGGTGAGCCACTGGTCTTTCATTAGATTGGCCAAAGGTTATGGTTATTCGAGGACCTTGGGAATAGCCTGACGTTGAAGGACGTTGATTGGAAGATTGATAAGGAATCCTGAAGGTTTGGGTACTCTTCTGGGTAGGAGGGCGAGAATTAGCGTTAGATGCCGATTGGCTGGCAGCTTGAGCCGTCGACTGCGAATTGGAGTAACCTCCACCGTATGATATGCCAGTGCCATATTGCGGAGGAGTTTCTGGATGTTGAACGTTCGTATGAGATGGTGTTTCATGAATTCCGTCGTAATGAGAGTCGTGTGATCCTGTGTTAGCTGCATTGATGGTCTGCTGATTATTTTCGTTCATACTGTGATACTTGAAATGATTCGGTTGAGTCGGTTCCGGCTCCGGTCGCATCATCGCAGGCTGCAACGGAAGTCCCGAATAAGCCACGTTGGAATTGGCATTTGCAGAAGCAACTGCACTTGATTGTGAATTACCATAATTGCCGGCATAAGGAGGCAAGAGAACCGAATCGATGTTCTTGTGAGGTGGCGATGAATCACCATGTTCTTCGGGCCTCATGATTGGCTCGGGGTTTTTGGCATTCTCGTAATAAGTTCGATCAGCCATGTTAGAGTTAGTATTCGCGTCAATCGCACCGAAATTTCTGTCGTACCCCAAAGGCGATGGTGAATTAACAATTCCGTACGAACCATCAGCAACTTCCTCATGACCACTGGGATTGTAATGTTCGAATACTCCTGGGTTAGAGTTTTTAGAGTTTGCATTAGATTCGGCTTGTGACAAGGCGTATGCTTGAGACGAAGTCTGATAGGACGCTGGAGAATAATTAGGTGCTGCTAAGCCGCCTTCCATGTTAGAATTCATGTTAGCAAGATTGACGTCATTAATGTTAGATGCCCCGGAGTTTTCATGGGTTAAAGATATCGGCGACGGAGCTGGTCGATTTTCGTCGTAATCTGCGTATGTTAAAGAACCTCCTTAGCTTTAGATTCGCAATTAAATTTCATAAATGATCGCGTGACCTGTCACCTGTCATTGATGTAACGGATGGTCGCAACGGATGGTTTAAATTGTTAGCTGAATTACGGATTTTAAAAAAATTGCTTACCTTGACCTCCGGTGTATCCGGATCCTTGCCCTGATGACTGAGCTCCTGCCTGAGCCAAAGCTTGAGCAGATGATTGGCTTTGCCCGAAAGAACCGCCGAATCCTTTACCAGTGGATCCTCCTTGACCTTGACCGTAAGATCCCTCATTTCCGTGACCGTAAGATCCACCGCTTCCTTGTCCATGGGATCCTCCATTTCCTTGACCGTAAGATCCACTATTTCCTTGTCCGTAAGATCCACTATTTCCTTGACCGTAAGATCCACTATTTCCATGACCGTAAGAACCTCCGTTTCCAGAACCAAATGATCCTTCTTGACCTTGGCCATACGAGCCTCCGCTTCCATGACCATGACCGTAATTTCCAGCTTGACCTCCGCCGAACGATCCTCCTTGACTTCCACCAAATGATCCTCCATGACCTCCGCCGAACGAACCTCCTTGACCTCCACCAAATGATCCGCCATTTCCACCCTCATATCCACCGCCGTAACCTCCCGCTTGGGCATTGGCATTTGCCGTTGCCGTAGCTGATCCACCACCTTCGGACTTGGCATTGGCGTTGGCCAATGCCGATGCACTTCCTCCTCCATTTGCGGTTGCAGAAGCCGATGATGATGCTACCGAACCAGAGAATCCTACCGGGCCAAGGTTTAAATTCGTACCTAAACTTTGACTACTGCTTTCGGCATGACTTCCAGCCTCTTTCGGATGAAACAAACCCAATGGGTCCAACAATGAACCACCTCCTGATCCTTTACCATGCAATAGATTTCCCAGGAGACCTTTTGTTAGCAACACACAAAATCATTCCACATTAGCCATGATTTTTTCTTCCACTCATCAACTCATTGTGTACAATTAAATTCATCAACTTTTCAAACATTTGTTTTTCAATCAGTCGTCCACATGTTTTCACAGCAATTAGCACAACAAAAAATTGTTAAGTAAACTGACTGTCTGTTGCAATGATTTTTTCTTTTAATTCATGAATAACCCATCATAGATCATTATCTTTAAATAAATGAACTTCTTCTCTTTGCAGGTCATATTTTATAGCTGACAATTCACGAATGAAGTTAGCAAATGAATTGCAAATATTATTTCTTTTAATACTCATGAAACACAAGTACAAATTTTAATGTTGATGAATATATAATCTAAACATTGAAAATGAGGCTCGGACGAATAACACATTATGATTGAATGACAACATTTATTCATTGCTCACCTGGTTTAGCGAGCGAATTGTTTATCAGTAAAAGTACCATTAATGGCACCGTGCACTTGAACCCTCTCATTTTTAACACTTTTTGTTCACTCTCTCGTTTGTTTATAAATAATTTTATAAAAATATAATAAATTATCTTTTATTGACACTTGATGTCGAAGATTCAAGTGAGACTGAAGCTCTTGGAGGAGACAACATCTTATATACTCAACACACAGGCTAGATTCACAATTCGCTAGACGAATAAATATTGTCCGATCCAAGTGGATTTAAAAAAAAAGTTTGTGATGGCAAAAAATGATAAAATGATTTTCTTCCTCTCAATCGTGACATAAAGTGGTGGTAATATTTTTCAAAATTCATTCTCAAGTCAATAAAAATACATTTTTTTCAAATTATCTTGAAAATTAAATAATTTTTCGTTTTTTTTCATTCTTGGGAAATACAGTGACAATAATTTTTCCGCTATGTAAGAAATACATGCACAACGAAGTCCACGGTCACGGTACGCTCACTTCGACGAAGCACTTTGCATTTTTTCATCTTGGGTTATCCCTGCTCGATGATTGGCGGGTCATTAACAACACTCATAGCGATTCCCAACTGAGATCGAGATCGACCATCCAACAAATAAACATCGATTTCAAGAAATTTTCACCGAACCCTCTCGAGTCGCCAATTTTAACATATTTTTATTTTGTCAATCGATTTTTTTAATCAAATAAAAAATATACACGATGATAAATAATTGGAATATTAAATAAATTCTCATTGACGAACGATCAACAAATTTCGTTGTCAAAAAAAAAATTCAAAAAAAAAATGGCAAATTTTGTTTTTTATAAAAATTAACTTGTTTTTTAAATAAAAAGCTGTTTATTTTTGATAAAATGATTGAAATAATGATTCAGCCTGGAAAATTGAATGAAATTCAAGTTCCCACTTTATAAAATCGTTTAATATATTCATTTTTTATAATAAATATTAATAATATGTTAATCGAGCTAGAGCTAAAAATAACGAAATAAGATTTCATCAATGGACTTGAAACATCATAAACAATGTGCTGTCAAGTTCGTCATTAGTGATAAACTCTTAACAATAAGTGTAGTCATCATCCTGTTGCTTCAAGAAGGATACATGGCGATTTCTATTGAAGATAAACGCGGGAAAATACCCATGGAATGGTGCGTTAATTTTTTTTTTCGCTGTAATGACGCTTTGATTTACATTCGTAAAAATTTATTCTCGCCCAACGCGTAAAAATGTGTGAGGGGAGAGAGGAAGGGATGGAAATAAATGTAAATTGCATTTGAAGGAATGTCGAGATCGGAGAGAAAAGATTGAACGTTGAAAATTGAAAAACAGATGAAAATTTTAAAAAATATTTTTTTATTTTTTTATTTTTTATTTTGGAAAATAATTTTGAAAAATAGAATCCGAACGATTGCTCGTTAGTTTTTGTCATTTTTTGCTACTGTCTCGAAAGCATTTGATTAAAAGTTGAAAAGAATTAAAATATCGATTTTTTTTCTTATTTGGCATTGATTATTTTTTTTTTTATTTTTTTTTTTTAATATTCGTTAGGTCAAGGCTTTAAAAAATTGTGTGATAGACATCATCCAAGTCTCGTCTTCGTCGATGAATAATTTCCAGTCGACTTTTGTTCAAATCTTTCTCTCTCTCCCTCTTTCTTTAGATCGAATGAAAATACGTGTGAAACCTGTTTGCAATGTTTTGCCAAACTGGTTTCGCTGGGATGTGAGTGTTAAAAAGGATTTGTTGCCGTGGGCGAGTCTCGGTGTATTTAAATCCGAACATCCTGTGCGAATGATTTTTAAATCGAAAAAACAAATTCATAAAAAAAAAAAAAAACTACATACAATACAACGTGACCTCTAAATTTAATTTTCAATCGTGTCGAATTTTTTGACTACATTTTGAAAGTTTCGTAACATCGTTTCAAAATTGTTACCAGAATTTTAATTTATTTTGAAAAAAAAAAAAAACACTTACGAATCAAATAAATTCTTCAAAAAATTCAACATTTAAATATCGAGTTTTTGACAAAAATAGAAAAAAAAACTATCACGACTTTGTTTATTCGATCAGTTTATTCATTTCATAACAAAAAAGTTGTTGTTGAAAAATTTGAAAAATTATTAAAATTAGGGTCAAATGATTTCTGGGAATTCTTCAAGGTCATTTTATTTTATTTTATTTTATTTTATTTTATTTTATTTGGAAGTCCTTTTAAGAGGGAATTGGTTACTCTTCCATATAAAAAAAACGCAGTTTGCTGGTTCGAAGAAAATGTTTTGCTTTACAGGCAGAAAATCCCCTCGGGGAATTTGTGGTCTTGCGCAACGAATAAACCAAGCGAATTGAAAATAACTTGGAAAGTTCAATGTTTCACGACTCATGTGTTTCTTATATAATATCAATTTATATGCATATATTTGTCTATTATAAAATTATTTTACTGAATATCCCATTACTGTTCCTTGAGGTCAAGTTCAATGACTCAGAGATCATTGAACAAATAGTCCCATAAGATACTGGATTAAAAAAAAAAAAATTACATATAAAAAAATGAACGTTTGATTAATTAAAAAAAGAAAAAATCTTGATCGAATCTTTTTTTTAATCTAAAAAAAAAAAATGCAAAAACTCGACCTAAAATAATGTTCTGACCTTTCCAGTATTTTTATTATAAAAAATAATTCACGAATAATCAAATTTATACGTGGACAAATATTCAAAATGATTTTCTCAATATTTGAACTTTTTTTTTTACTCCAAAAATTGTAATTAAAAAAAAATGATAATAAATTCGATTGTAAATTGTTTATTTATTGTGAATACTAAAGTTAACGAATAAAATTTGTTACGAAAATTGTTGAGTTGACGTTGTTCTGGACAAATATTCAAAACGATTTTTTTAATATTTGAAAATTAATTTTTTACTCCAAAAAGTTGTTATCGAAATTGAAAAATGATGAAATCACATATTTATTTTATTAAAAAATAAAGATTGATTTTGTTATTTATTGAATGATAATTGAAGAAATTGTTAATTCATACTAAATTGTATAATTATTTATTTATTATGAATATTAATGTCAAGATCACAAAGAAATTAATTTATTACGGATATGACTGAATTAACGTCCGTTTGAAATTTCCCCAACATCTCATTTCGTAATCGAATCAGCATGTACGATTCCGGAGATTCCGTTTTCACGAGGACATACCAGTGATACAATGACGTCATGGATAACGCCACACTTGTAACGTGACACGAAGATTTTACAAAGATACCTATATCTATATACACTTAAGAATGTGTGTGAATAAAAATGACCGTGAAAGTGAGAGACACACTTATTCACTTTTAAAATCATTACGCATTACTACTCGTTCTCCAAAGACACTTTTAGATCGTAACAAAAACACAGGATATGCAACGATCCTCTTAAAAAGGAAAATGCTAATTTTTTGGAGTGCAAAAAATTAATTAATGGAAAAAAAATTATTTTTTGATTTTTTTTTTTAATTTCGATAACAATTTTCAAAAGTCAATTATTTAATTGGGTTGAACAACAAATTGATTTGATTGTGAATTTTTTCTCTGATTTTTTGATCATTTGTTTATATTTATTATTTTTTCTAAACGAACTTTTTAATTTAAAAAAAAAAAAAAATACTATTTTTAAATTTAACAAGGAAGCAATAATGGTGGATCTTCGCCGTCTGGAGTTGAACAATTCTTTCTCGATTACGAATGGATAATAGACCAACCACAAGTTTCGTATTTAATATTCTTGTTATTGAACGCAACGATAGATCGAAACTTCTTTGTAGCAAAATAATATAATCATCGTCTATTATAATCGTTCGTACGTTGCTCATAGTCGAGACAAGATTGTAAATATTTTTCGTGATGACATTATACCGAGGAAAGACAAGAAATTTTTTTTTTTTTTTTTTTTTCGTTTTTATTTTAATTGCTAAAAACAATAATAGCGATCGAACATTTTTTTATTCATTGAAAATCAATAAATAAAAAGACTTTTTAAATAATTGACACAACAATAATTTACGAAACTTTACTTCGATTAAATCAGGAATTAAAAGAAAAAAACCGTAATTTGTTTCCGAATTTTGAGAATTTTTGTTGCTGTTTTTTTAATTAACAAATTATATGTTTAAACGCTATTTAGTTGTTCGTTCAAAATAACTCGAATAAATGGTACACTAAGCACGTGTCGGAAAATTTCAAGGTCACTGCACACTAAGATCTATCTTGCAAGCGATAACTTTTAGCCTTTTGCATATATATTTATCATTGATCGGATATTCCCGACTGAAATTATATTTGTTAAAAGCATCGATTTTATCTTTCATCGTTTTTCAACTATTCTCAATCTAGTCTACAAATAATTTTTTTCACCGCTTAATACCTGAGACTTATCGTAAATAACCTGCTGGAATGTCTTGAAAAAAAAAACGTCAATTTCGGATGTGAAATGCTGAAAATTGTAAAAAAATAAAATTTCGGCATAAAAACAACGTTTCCGTCGAATAAATGAATGTACAATGACATTTTTTTTCTCAGAGAACATTTTATTGACTATACAGGTATTTTACAATATTGGATAATTGCAATTCTGAGTATTGTTGTTTTTTTTTTTTGGGTATCACATTTTTTTATACATGTATTTTATTGTCTTCTGTTTTCGGATCGCCATTTTTTGTGACGACCTCTTGACGTATATTTATGCAATTGACATGATTTATTTCTTCGTTTTCCAGCAACGAAGAACCGAACATAAAATTCGCAGAATTCAGTTTTTTGTAATTAGCTTCTTTCTAGTTCTCCGAGAATAATCGGAAAGAAAAACAAAATTATGGCAATGGCGGTTGGTCCGCTATTGCTGGATTTTTTTTCGAGCTCTCCCCAGCCTCCTTCTCGCTCGTAACATTTTTATTGTCATTTTTATTGTCGTTATTACCAGCATCTTGATTTTCCTTGTTCATTTGTTCAGTCTTTCGGACTTCGGCTAAATTGTTCAGGTACTCTACGACTTGTGTGTGTCCGAAGGTTTTTGCCTCATCGATTGGTTGATTGCCCCATCTGAAAATATTTAAAAAATCCAAAGAAAATTGAACTTGTCCGAAATGACGCAATTCGGATTATTTTCGGCATATTCAGAATGCTCTCAGTCCTACGAGGATCAAGATATCGTAATGCAACAAGTGACATTCTTTAAGTCAGATCAAGTCCTTTCCAAAACACTCCAAATCAATCTAAATTACTCTGTCCAGACCGGAATTATAACACTTTGAAAATATGAATATTTTTTTCTCATTTCGGATGAAAAAAAATTCTTGAAAAAATCATGTTTTCCACAATTTTTGGCTGCACAAGAAGAGTAATATGGGAATTTTACCTGTCCTTAGGATTGTCAGGTACACCACAATGCTCGATGAGAAATTCGACGCAGTCCAGATGGCCTTCGCTGGCTGCCAAGTGTAAAGCTGTCCGTCCATCGTAATCCGATAACGTCATGTCCATTCCGCTCAATCGATGCCTGCATCAAATATCCAGATAATACGTTTATTATTTTATTTGTCAATAAAAATTCCATGTAAATTCAAATAAAAATGAAAATAATCATTAAAAGAACTATTTTTATTATTTTATTTTGTTTACCTTCTCATCGCAGTTACGTCACCACTCGCAGCACTGAATAAAAGATTTACGATGGAAAGTCCCTTCGTCTCGTACTTGTGTCTTCTGGGATCTTTTTTGTGAGTCGCATGTTTCAAATTGTCGTATCTACAAATTGATATTATCAACAAATTCATTGTTTTCAATTTAAAAAAAACAACTTTTTTTTAAATTCGAATTAATGATATTATTTGATTATATATTTTTATTTAAAAAAACTGACCTATGGAAATTAAATTCATTGACAAGTTCCTCGCAAAATTGTACACCTTTGCAAGAGTTGCCCAAAGAGTCGAGAGGTGGTGCCCATGTGCAAATTCCCATGACGTTTGGAATTACCACGAGGAGACAACCAGAAACTCCAGATTTTGCTGGAATTCCTACCTGCGTTAAAAAAAAATTAATTACCTTAGATAATTAGAGTTTTTAATTGAATTTCTTAATTAATAAATTAATTTTTTAAATCAATCAATTAATTTTTTAAATAAATTCAAAAATAAAACTTACTTTGAACGCAAATTGTCCACTATAATCGTACATTCCACAACTATGCATAAGACTCAAAACATCGCGAACGCCATCAGGTTTTAAAACTTTTTCTTCAGTTATTGGACAAATTCCACCGTTCGCCAATGTTGCAGCCATTATTGACATTGTGTCACAATTAGCTTCCATGGAGCAGCACTGTGTATAAATAATTATAAAATTAAATAAACTTTTTTTTATTTCTTAATAAATCGATTATAACGTTTACTAATCGACTACCTGAAAATACAAATCCATGACTTCACGTAAATTTGTTTTTTCGGGATAACATTTGTGTTCTCTCATGTAAAATCCAAGAGCATAATTACGGTCGGCTGCTTCACGCTCCGACAGAAAAACTGCGTTATTGAAACCCATATTTTCACCTCCGGCTAAACGCTTGAAATAATTCATCGTAAAATCGAATTTTTCGGCTAACGTCATTTCGGGCTTTACCAAAGTCTTCAATAATGATATTATTAATATTGCTCCAGCATTTATCATTGGATTGTGTGGCTTTTCTTTAAACAAAAAAAAATAAATATTATTTTTTATTTTTTCAAGTCGAACTTATTCAATAAATTAATATCAAATAACTAAATAAATAAATAAATAAATAAATAAATAAATAAATAAATAAATAAATAAATAAATAAATAAATAAATAAATAAATAAATAACTAAATAAATAAATAAATAAATAAATAAATAAATAAATAGATAAATAAATAAATAATTAATTAATTAACATTTTTTTGTTAAAAATCGTAAATAATTTTTTATTTTTATTCACTTACTATTATAATCGAGTACGAGCTCATTAAAATTTCGTCCCGAAGGTTCTTGACCGACATATTGATGAACGACCTCTTGTCCAAGTCTTTCAAGAGCAATTGCATAAGTAAGAGGTTTGCTGCAACTTTGCAAAGTAAATGGAATCGTTGTATCACCGATACTGAATCTTTGGCCATCAATAGTGCAGACTGAAACTCCCCAATAATCAGGATTCATACGTGCTAATTGAGGAATATACGAGGCTACTTTTCCTTCGGTATTGGATTTGCATTTCCAATAAAAATCCTCAATATGCCTTGTGAAACCAGCCCAATCGGGAATTATGAATTGGTGTCTAAATGCTCGTGAAATTAACACGAGATTTGGAGCAATTATTCTATAATTAAAAAAAAAGTTTATTAATTAATTAATATCGAGAAATACAATTTTTTTTTGTTCTTTTTTTTCACGTTTTTTGCCAAACCTTCGGAATTGTTCTCTATCCAATTTTTGTGTCTCGTGTGAAACAGCCTCGTGGCCACCGGTCTTGGCATGTTCCTGTTTCAAATTATCAGTCAATTCTTGAAGACGTGGATCATTTTTTCTTAATCCGGTCGTTCGCAGTGCCTGCGAATAAAAAATATTAATTTTTTTATTAAATATTAAAACGAGTGAATATTTTAATAACAATAAATAAATGAATAAATCAAAAATAATTGACGTACAGCCAAAAATTTGCCAACTGGCAAAAGTCCTGTTTCTTCGTTCTTAAACATGTCGAACATAACGTCTTCCGCATTGCTCGAATGATCTTGATCTTTCGTACTGCGTACAAAAAATTGTTCAATTATAAAAAATTAAAAAATTACAATTTTTATTTTTATTTTTTTTTACTTGTACGATCGATTTTTTATTTACGTGTCCAGTTTCTAATGCATTTTACCTACACATGCGTAAATATAAACATAAGATAAAAAATAATAAAAAATTATGAACTAAATTTTGTTGATCGATAAATAAAACTTTTTTGATTTTTCCAATTAATTACCCATAAATGCTCCAGCCTACGACAGCGGTGTGCAACCATTTGTGAAGTAACAAATTAAATCTAAAACGTGGATGCAACAATGTGCTTTTTATTACGATTATACGTGAATAATAATTGTAACAATAATAATAATAGGAAAAATAATTTGGCATACTGTTTTTTTGGGGTTGAATTAACGACATGCTTGAAGTGAGCTTTTATCGAGATTTTCCAAAACAATTATGACGTTAGTCAAATATTGAACATTTAATTAACCTTTTGAGCCATCTTTAAGATGTTGGGGTCACTGATTACGAAATTCAACTCAAAATTTATAAAACCAAAATAAATTCTTTTATTTATTTTTTAAAATAAAAACCAGCGTATGAAAAATCATGAAAAAATTCCGATAAAACACTTCGAAGTGTATCAACATCGTGAAAAAATTTACATTCCGATTTTCCCAGTAGTTTAGTAAAAAAAAAAAAAAAATTTCATGAAAAAGTACGAAATTCCCTTCATGACTCAAAAGATTCAAAATCAAATCCACTTAACGAATATTTTTCGAATCGAAAAATCACTGCAAGTCATTTATAAAAATGGGGAATAATAATAATAACAAAATATAATTGAATAACGAGCAAAAAAAATCGATAAATTGTTCAAATTAAATTAATAAATTTTGCAGAGATAAATATATATTTCCATGCAACATTTTTGCATGGTACTCACTACATGTAGTGGCTGTCGTGAATGAAGCTGTATTCACTGGAATATAATTTTTTATTTGCCAATTAGAAAACTGTCAATAAATTCGTATTTTATTATTTAATTAATTATTTTTCTTTTTTTTTCATTTTATTCCGAATTTTTTTCTAATTCTTTTCTTCTGTAAAAACATAGACTGCAGATCCCTAAAATATTAATAAACAAATGATGTTTATTATTTATTTTATGCAAACGTTCTTTAATGGTCAAGAAAATGTTTTTTTCCTTCTGTTTCTAACGAAGACCCAACTCGAATTTTTACTCAATTTTCCCATCGTATATAAATATACATATATATTTACGTTATGAATATCTATCAACAAACATTATGCAACAATTTGCAAAGGAATTATGCAAATTTGTAAGTGAAGAAACATTTTCAAAACAAACTTTGAGTCTCTCACTTTGTTTTCCCAATTAGCATAATTATTTTCATTATTTATAAATAATCGCCCTTGAAATTTTATACCGAGTCTGCGAATTCCTCGAGTCCAACAGACCGATTGGTGCATCCTGATAAAATTTTGTTGCACAAATTTTTTTCGATGCAGGTATTCCGGATCGTTTCTAAAAACAACAACAAAAAACAATAAATAATTTCGTCATTATCATTTTCGTGCTTAATGAACAATTGGAATAATTAATAATTTATTTAAATATTAAAAAAAAACGATAATTATTAAATGAATTGATATTGAGGAAAAAGTTTGCAATAATTGATTATTTTTATTTATTTAATGATTTTTATTAAACAATTTGAATTTTATTCATTATTTATGTCTCTTATGTGAAAGAGCACGTGATTCTGAATCATTTGAGTACCCACAAGGGCATGAAACGAGGAAGTTAGGGTTTTTAAGGGGGTGACTCAACGACCGTTGCCAAGGGCTGCTCTCTCCCGAATCTATTGATCGTTTGATGCCTCAATGAAAAAAAGAGATAAAAATACGCTCCTAATTTATAAGCTGAAACCTCGAATGTGCGTAAACAAGACTAATGCAGAATTTTCCAGATTTCCCAATCCAAATTGAAGAAAAAAAAAACGAAATTACAACAATTTTTTATAGTTTTCATTATTAACGATAATTTTCTCATTTCAATTTTACTATCAAAAAATCTCCGTTGATTGAAGTGCTGAATTAAAATGAATTTATCAATTAACCACTTTTTTGAATACCTGATTTTTTTCGAATTTTTGTTTGGCAATGATTTTTTTTTTGTTTTTTTTTTGTTTTTTTTTTTTTTCGTTTTTTTTGTTACTCTAAATACACCGGCTGCACGGAGTATATTTTCGTCACCGAAATACGGTCACTGCCATCGCCCACGTGGACACTTTCCAACGAACCTCCCGTCAATCAATACTATTTTCTTTCTCTTTCGTTTTTCAACAATTTTACTAACGAAATTTTCAAATTTGACTTTAAGGTGACCTTCAGATGAAAAAGTTGAATGAAAAAAAATAATAACAATCAACTCCATGTTTTTATTCGATATTTCGATCAATAAATGTTTTTTCGATTATTTCAATTTTATCAAATAAACAAATTTCAATTGTTTATAAACAAATTTTTGTCTTGTTGATAAATTAGTTGTTATAAAAAAAAATTTCTTACCTTGCTGGACGAATGAAGTTTTCTGAGAGCACTGGAGGACGATTTTGAGACATTAATTAATCTAACAGTTTGAACGATCGACTCCCTTAACATTTTCGTCGACTTTGTTCAATGGAACGATAAAAAATATATTTATATATATTTTTTTTTCAATTTTTATTGCTTTTTATTTATTTATTTTTTCAGGGGTTTTGAAATTATTTTATTTATTGATCAGGCCTTTGAAAACTAATTATTCATACACTCTTTTTTTTTTTAATCTCACTCACACGGGGTTGGGGGTCACGAGGGACGTCTCTCGACGACTAGAAGTTACTGGGAGTAGCGATAGTCGTAGTTGCCTCGAAATGCACACGTAACTGCACAGCCAAGCTGCTCCAATTCGAGAGCATGCGCGACTTGAGAATCGAATTTTTATTTTATTTTATTTTTCATATTTTTCGGCATTAAAATGAGAATTTTAATGATTATCAAACATTTCGAGACCAAGAAAATGAAGGATCGCTGTAAAATGTACAAAAAATTAAAAAAGTGATTTTTTTAAAATTTTATTAACCTAAAAAGTGGCAAATTATTTTAAAAAATTTGAATTAAATTAATTTTCAAATAATTCAACAAGTTCGTGTCATTAGAATAATTATTTTATTGTCTTATTATTGCTCGGTGTTACAATATTTTTTTTAGGCAAAAAAAAAAACATTTCGATCAAACATTAATCGATGTTTATTTTTTATTTTTTTTTTCGTAAAGGTATAAAATGGTCAAGTGTAAAATTGTTCGTAATTTTCGAATATTATTTTAAGTATCGTACCTTAATACTTACAAAATAAAAAATAAAAATATATCGAAGCTCATTATAACTACAGATATTTAATACTTTGGTTCTCACATCTCTTCCTGTTTTTTTTTTTATTTTATTTTTTGTCGATCGTCGTATCATTATTAATAATTAATATTATCGTTACAATTATTATTAATTATAATGAAAAAGTTGGCTAATTTTTGTTGCTTCTAAAATAAAAATTAAAAAAAAAAAAAAAAGTTGTCTAATAGCAAGCTAAGAAAATCCTACTTTTTAATGCTAAATCACAAGCTTTTCGGGTGCCATTGCAATTGAGCGTCAATAAAAACGTACTCAAATTAATAATTGCGTCAAAAAAGAGTGAATCGTGGTTTTTTTTATCATTCTAGTTATGATTATTTGCACTGGAAGACTTAATCGTAATTGTCTACAGTAAATGTGTATAACAATGTTATTTTCTTAAATATTTATTTAAGAGATTGATTAAGAAACAAATTACCCGTTTGTAATGATGAAAAAATGGAGTGTGTTAAAAATCGTGATTGTCATCGAAATTAATGATTTTTTAAGTGCGACGAATCAACGATGAGGCAATATTTACAGATGATTTTGATTGAATGTATTATTTTATTCGAGATCTTGAGATTTTCTTACTTCATTGTTTTTGTTGTTGTTTTGTTCTGATTTTTTTTTTCTTTTTTTTCTAAATCTATTTGAATAATCGCATTATTTTTTGGCTACTTCTACAACGTCCTTAAAATTCTGGACCTGTAAGAAAAATTAAACAAATTTGCAACGTGCGGTCGTTTTTTTGTTTCTTTTTCTTTCAGGTCGAACTCAATGTTTATTTTTTTTTTTCGTTTTTTCTATTTTTAAGTAAAGCTTTGTAGATCAGTCAAAAATCCAGTTGAATCGCAACGAGAACAGACAGCTGGTAAACAAAATTTGACAGTTCTCCGGGTCTTAGTTCCTAGGAAAGAATCTGCCCTTTCGACTGACAGGTCAACGAAACATTTCTGTCAAGCCGTTTCCGAACGCGGACGTTTTCAAATCGAAGGTCAAATGGCACCTGTCAAATTTCGACAATAATTCTGTAAAAAGCGATTTTTGACAGGAGATGAGAAAAATTTGATAGTTCTCCGGATCTTATGACGGAGAGAAGAGTCTGCCCTTTCGATTGACAGGTCAACGAAACATTTCTGTCAAGCCCTTTCCGAACGCGGACGTTTTAAAATCGAAGGTCAAATGGCACCTGTCAAATTTCGACAATATTTCGGTGAAAAGCGACTATTGACAGGTGATAGAGAAAATTTGACAGCTTTCCGGGTAATAGATCCCAGGAAAAAGTCTGCCCTTTCGATTGACAGGTCAACGAAACTTTTCTGTCAAGCCGTTCCTGAACTCGCACGTATTAAAATCGAAGGTCAAAATGGCGCCTGTCAAATGACAGTATCTTGATAAGCAGGGGGTCCTCCGCTGAGAACGAATTGTCGTTGGCTCTGTCGAACGACATCATTTCTCGTTGGGACTTGTGGAGTGGCACGGACGCCATGATAATTGCTGTAACTGGAGCGAGCGCTTGGAGGTCGATTGCCATAGAGGTCATCCATGTCATCACCGTTCAGGCTCTGGGTGCTGGTCTGTTGAAAGGTTGGGTTGCTTTGCCCTTGCCATTGCATTGGGCTGAGTTCGTTGTTCTGCCAATTGTCTGTCAAATTTCTAGTTGACACATTGTTGACAGCTGTCATCCAAGTCGATGGATTGTTGTTGTCATTGTTTGGGAGGAAACTTGCAGTGTTGGAATAATTCGGATCAGGTGTCCACAAAGTTGGCGACGAAACTGTCATGTTGACAGCTTCTGGCTGCCAATTAGCGTTTCTGTCACGATCCCACGTGCTCGAAATCCGATCGTAGTTCAAAGTCGTTTGTGATATCGTTGTCACTCCCGGTCCTGTCAATCCACCTGTTGGCACCGTATTCGCGTACAGACTTTCCTGCTGTTCCATTATTCTATTGACAGGATTTTTACGTCGCGACTGACGCAACGAGCTCCGACGACTCGAACGCCTCGTACCATCGCGCGATATTACAGAACGCCTTTTTACCCGCCTCGGGGTCATCGGCTTGGGCGAAACGCTACTGTCATCTTGCAATGGTATTTCCGGCTGCGTGTACTCAATGCTGTACAATGGACGCGGCTGCTTTTTCCGTTTTTTAATTTGTACTGTCAAATTAAAAAAATCTTCATTCTCATTTGTTCCTCAATCAAAAAAATTCTAATCGAAAAAAGGGTTAACATTTTTTTAAATCAATTCAAATATTCAAAATAAAAACAAAATTGATGTCAATAATTCTAAATCCACAAAGAAAAAAAAAATCACCCAAAATTGACAACCGGCAAATAAACAAAGTGAACACCCAAAAAAAAATCCACGGCGAGCCACAGGCCAGGAAAAAAATCACCCAATGTTAAAAAGAAAGAGAAAGAAGAGGAAAAGGGTTAAAAAAAACGATAAAATAAATAAAGCAAGCAAGTAGTGTGTTGGCGCAATTGCACGTTTATTTTTTTTTTCTTTCACCATCAAAATTCCACCAAATTAGAACAAAAGAAAACGTATAACAATCAAATTAACACAAAATTTTTATTGATCATTTTTTCAAATGATTCTCTTAAAATGTAATATGAATTATGCGTGTATGATCGATTGTACGATAAACCATTCGATAATTCAATCAAATTTATCGAACGTGACAGCGAAAAAAAATGTATTTCTATAAAAAAATATAATATTTTTGATAAATAACTCATTTTTTTCGTTCGATAAATTTTCTTCTATTCTCTACGAATCTAAAACACATACAAAAAAGAAACAATGTTTATCTACCATGCATTGATGAAATTATTCAAATAAATAAAACAAAAAAAAATAATAATTAGTGAAGACAAATAATAATCGAATTAATTTTATACACTGGTACGAAATGATAATGATAATTATTATTATTTTTCGACATAAAGAGAGTGTAAAAATGATGAAAATATTCATTTTATTAATGAATATTCAATTTTTTTATAAATATATGAAAAATTATTAATGACCATTTCAGTCAAATTTCATCAATTTTTTTTTTCTTTTGTGCTCTTAACAAATTAGTATCGTGACAAATAAAATACTGTTGCAAGGCACACACGCACACACACACGAAAGAAATAATTATTATAACGATTAAAACTACGATAAATAAACGAAAGAAAATAATAAGTGATCAATATGATAAACATTTCCGAAAAAAAAAAAAAAAAAAAAAAAAAATGCATTCGTCACACGTAAACTAATAAATAAATCAAATCCATGCTTTGACTAAATAATAATAATAATAATAATAATAGTAATAATAATAATGATAATAATAATAATAATAAACGAAGTGTTTTTCTTAAAACCTTGATCTACAACGTGCAAATTTCAACGTAACGTCAAATTACATTTCGTCACTCGACGCAGTCCTGTATATCACAGAATATATTTATTGTTTATTTTTGTTTTTGATAAAAATGCAAAAAAAAATCTTAATTTAAAAAAAATTAAGTGAACGTTTTTTTCTTGCAAGAATCTCAAAATATTTTTGTGCAGATTGAACAATGAATTCGGTAACCAAATTAAGTACTCGAATTTTTTTTTTTTTTTTTTTTTTTTTTTTTGAAATTCGGTGCATCTTGTGATTTGTTCTAGTTCAGAATAGCAGTAAAATGATCCTTACGTAAAAGCGTATAAAATATGAAATTTGTGATGTTTAGAAAAATATATAGAATAACATATTTTTCAAAATCTGACTAAATTTATTTTCATTCGATTTCGCGATGAAATATTGGCAGTCGGTTTAGCACCACTTGAATTCGTTGATTGTATAAGTGCGTTCGAAAAATTGCATGGAGAAATATGACAATTTCTAAAAATTTATGACGTTTTAGATATTCTAGAAATTGTATTTAAATCTTTTAACATTCATAAAAGTCGGTGCAGATGCATGAGAAAAAAAATATGTAAAAAAGGTATTTTAGAAAGAAATGTTGAAATTTTAGAAAAATCTAAAATCGTTGATTTATTTGTGTTTTTTTTTTTTTTTAGTAATTATTTCCGTACAGTGACAAAGGTCTGCCGTCCCTAGTGGCTCGATTGCTTTCGTCGTTGGTAACCTCGCGAGACAATCTCGGATCGGAATAAAAGGACCTTAAGGGCTGTTCGCGAACGTGATCGGTAAAAACGCGTCGTTTGTTTGGCGAATTTTTAGAAATAGCACCGCGTGTTTTGGTGTAACGAGCCCGGCGCATTTTTGGTGAAACGACTGGACTGTAACGGGGGGACGTTGAATTTTGCACTTTTTTGCTCATTTCTAAATTCATTTTTCGCGAAAACGGTGAGGTATTATCGAAATAATCATATTCCTCGCAGGGTGACAACGATCTCGTCAATATATTCGCGTCTTCGTACGTCCTATTTGACCTTTCGTATTGGCGATTTATCGAGGAACGATTAACGCTCATCGTCGTCATTGACGAGTCGATCGTTCCATCGTCATTTTTCACGAACGATTGTTCTGAACGATTCAAACTTTTGTTGGAATTAATGGTGGGATAGACGGGTGGCGGAAGTGCCGAGTAGCTAACGTACATTGGATGCAATGGCGTATGACCAGCCAGACCAAAGTCATCACCTCCCACAAAGTCAACTGCAAAATTTCATTTTTTAATTCCCTATTGCTCTTGAAATACACTTGACAATTTACTTTCGTTCTTTTTTGTTTCATTATGAAGCGAAGAAAAGATTAGTGATGAAAAACGATTTTAGGAACATTTTAGTTTTTTTTAGAATTTTTCCGATTTTTTTTAGAGGTTTTAGAATTTTTATAATTTTTTTCAGACATTTTAGAATTTTTTTGAATTTTTTTAGACCTTTTAGAATTTTTTAGAATTCTTTGATTTATTTTTATATATTTATTAAAATTATTTAGAAATCCTGTTTTTTCAATTTTAAATACTCTTCGATCAACTCGATTGTGTGCTACGCGACGATTTCCGCAATTTTAGAATATTGCAAAATAATAATACAACAAAATGCAACGTACTAATATACAAATAATAATAAAATTAAAAAAAGAAACACATTTAACATGACATTTACGTATTTTGAATCGTTCTGCTTTTCGCGAAGCCATTCCTTCATGCCATTACGAATTTTCTTTCAATGGGAATTTTAGAAAACTTACCAAAATGGAGGATCAAATCCACCAATGAAATCAACTGCAACCGACAACTGGCTTAACATTTTTTTTTCTTTTTTTTTTCTTTTTTAACGAGAAATCGAATGGAATTGTTTTGGCAAAATTTAAGGATTTTTAGAAACTTCTATGAACGACGAGAAAATATTCATCCACGTGAATTTAAAACGCGAGTTTTTATTGACGTCCTAAAACCGGAAGTAGACGTTTTATTCGTTTATTTTCATTATTAAATAATTATTGACCCAGCACCCATGAAATTTGCCGCGAACTAAGATTTTTTGTTTAAATTGTTAATGAACAAAACTAAAATAAAGTGATATAAATATACTCACAGCTGTCGTCTTCCTCCAAAAAAACTCGGCTCAAGCAAATTCCACCGACGATAGCCATGAGCTAAAAAAAAAACAAAACAATTTTAGAATTTTATTTTTCGCTATTTGCTCATTTCTCGCTTTTTCCATTTTAACTTACTCCCAAAATACATTGGGTCGATGCGTGCATGACCTCAATGACCTTGTAACTGAGGACGCAATCTGTAACATTGGTTGGCCTCGATGGTTTATAAAGTTCAGGTTCAATTATCTCGTTAACGATTTTACATCCTGGTCCATTTGTTTGCCACCAGGAAAAACTCCCAGTTCCAAAACTCAGAAGATCATCGTTCTAAAATTGTAAATAAAAATCAGACGAGGCGTTCCATCGTTTTTTCTAGGATTTTAAAACGTTTTATAGTCATTATAAAATAGTTTCGCAACATTCTAGAATTGTTTTAGACGTTCTAAAATGTTTTTAGCACAACCAAAAGGTTTTTTTAGACGTTCTAAAAATATTTTTAGACAATCTAATATCTTTTTAGATCTTCCAAAACCTTTTTAGTCAATCTAAAGTCTTTTCAGACATTCTAGAATGTTTTTCAACTTTCTAAAATCTCTTATCGACATTCTAAATTTTGTCTAGAAATTTTGGAAACTTCCTAAGATATTCCTGAAACTTTATTTAGAACCTCTGGAATCTTTTTCGATGTTTTGAACAAACTTCTAACTTAGAATTCACACATATTCTAGAAGACATTCCGTTAAAACCAAAATGCAAATTTTACCTTATCTAATGAGCCAACTTCAAGGTAGAAGCATATTGCAAATATATTCCATCCCAGCCACAGTGTGTTCCAAACACAATACTGCAAATCATAACAAGGAAAATAAGAATTCTAAAACAATAAAACTTAGAATTAAATACAGCAAAAATGGGCGATGTTTTTTTACCGATATGATGTATTTAGGCCTGTATTGGAAGGCCCCGAAAAATCCTAATATGACGAATATTATGTTGAAAAAATTGACCAGTATCGGGGCCCACATAAACCCCAAAAAGTCGAAGATTTGGCGCTCTATGGTAGTTAACTGTAAATCAATTAATTAATTAAAAATAAACAATTGTACTGAATTTATTCAATTAAATAATTACTCATATTGAACAATCATTAAATATAAATAATTTAATGAATTGTTCGTAATGAAAAATAAACAATAAATAAATAAATAAAAGTATTTAAAAAATTAATTAATTCGAAAAATTAATAAATATCAATGAAAATTTCTAAAACAAACCGGTTTAAAAATTCCTGCATATTGATTTTATTCACAAGAAAAAGAGAAACTCTTCTTAATTCATTTCAATTGGCTTGCAGTCTAAAATACTCTCGTTTAATTGATGTAGAATTGTCGGAGCAATAAAAAAGACGAAGAAGAGTATCGTGTCTGCAAAACAATTATATTCTCGTTTTGTTGCTCGCGGGAAATATGAGAAAGAGTTCACGGTGGAGTGAACACACGGAGCATCGTGTAATTAGTGGCCTACATTATATTATGTGAGACAGGAATTTCAAAAGAATTCTACGAGGATGGGGAAAAAAAAAATTTCAATCGTCTTTCAAAAAAATGTTTAAATCTGATCAAATGTTACGTAAAGTACGTGCTCCGCAATAATTATTTATAGTTTTGTGACTAATAATAATAATGATAATAGATGAAAAGAAAATTCTGAAAATTCCTATCTCAAATAAACACGTCCGGCTTATTCGTTATCAGACAACGATAAAAAGAAACTACACGCACACCTGCATCGTATTTGAAAAAAAAATATCGAAATTTCCAGTTTTTTGGAGTAGAATTGTCGTTTTTCAATTTAGCTCAACTGTAGAACGATTTTTTTTTGTTTGTTTGTCGATAAAACAGAGCCACGTATATGTATTTTCTGCCATTTTGATTTTCGTTTTTTTTTTTTTTTTTAATGAAAAATAAGGATTTCCCTTTATTTTTAATTGTTTTCTTGACTTATTTTTGTTCATTGAAATGCACACTCACGAGTTGTAGACTGCATATTGTCAGTAGAAAGTGTCTTCTGCTGCAAATTCCCATGTCATTTGGACGCTCCAATAACGCCCTTTATTGTGGGCTTTTAACACTAATCGTTTAATTTTTTTGAATTTTTCTTCGTATTTTGAACTATTTGAAAATGGAACAATATTTTGGAAAGAAACGGAATTTCAACGCGAAGATTGCGTCGCTTTAACGGACGATTCCCGATGCGACGCCATCTTTGGAACACTTGTTCATTCCCCCACCGATCACCCCGCACTGAGAGAGTGACATATCCGTTTGGATTCACACCGTAGCCAAGCAACCGATCAACCCCAAGCTCTTTTTTCCCCTTCTTTTGCTAAGATCTAGGAAATCGTGCCTGTTGTACCGACCGAGCACACGCTAAACCAAGAACTAGTTTCAGCGCATGCGCAGAGCACTGCAGAAAAATTGGCGGGAAATTCAAATCGAAATTTTATTTTTTTCAGCTCTTTGATCGAGATGATGAAAAATTGAGGTGCAAAACAATTTGCTTGTTGAATATTGAACATAAAAAACACTTTTTATAATAAATTACAGTGAAGAATTTTTCATTACGAATCATCAGCAAAAAAAACGAGATCGCACTTCATTTTTTTCTGCTCATTGACATTTCTTCACGACAAAATGTTAACTACACGGTCAACATCACGAAATGACAAATTTCATAATTGTGAATAACTTTCGGATCGAAATGAATAAATAATTAATCAAATTGTAACGTTTATTGAAATTGCTCAAAATTATCAAAGTTTATACACGTTGAGCAAGTGTGAAGAAAAAATAATGAAATTCCAACCTCGAGATAAACATCGCTACCAATAACGGACAATTTTGTCGAATTGTCAATTAAGTTTTTGCGGCTTGTTTGCTTGCCCTGTTTCTGCTGCGTGTGGGTGCTGAGTCATATTTTCGACGACCAAACAAGCAGCACCGATGGTAAGATTTCAATCATTTTAATTTAATACATAAGCCAACGGAAAATTTGAATTTCAAAAACAACAAAAACCGTTATTTTTACTTATTCTCACAATTCTCCGTCGGTAACTTATCGACCGATGTCCTTAGATCCCTACTAGCAAATAAATCGTACGATTCTGCACCGTATAGATATAATATTAACACGCAATAGTACGGCGCACTCAGAACGAACTAGTACCGTAGGAGTATGTGATTTACTTGTTCAATAAAAATGACGTATCAATGTGTTTTATCAGTGCGCAGACTTCGTTCACATCTCGATGGAAACAATAATAAATCCTGCGAATTTACGGAGCTCATATACGAACGAGGAGATAGTAAAAGCATCGACATTGTTGCTAAAAGAAAATCTTGCGGCGGACGCAAGCGTTTGCCCGTCAATCGACGAGTTACCGGCAGTGGTACGAATTCACGAACTGCTGTTACCAAAAGAGCACAAAAACAGCTTAAAAATCATTCTTCCGGCAATCATAAGAGAGGTTCGATAAATTAATTATATCAATTCATTTCATTTTAATCAAATTTCAATGTTTATCTTTGTATATAAAAATCTGTAATGCAAAATATGTTTCTGGCCGATTTTCGCTCGAGAACCAATGAACCGATTTCGATGAATCATTCACAAGAATGAAGCTCATGATTCAGATTAGGTTGCAGGCTGCGGTTTAACATTCCGATAAATGTTTTTGTTTTTTTTTTTGTTTTTACGAAAACACTGAGAAATCAATTTTTTTAATCCAAGCTCAGGTTTCAGAACTCACTGGTGACTAAAACAATTTGAACTTAATTAAGAAAAAAAAGGAATTTCTGGTTTCAAGATTCTACGAAAACAAAGAAAACGAGCGGTGACTGGGGTTACGGTCTCTTTTTTTTAATTCTTGGAACTTAATTTCTACACCTCGATTATACGATTTAAAAAAAAAATAAGTTAATCTTAAATTTTTTTTTTTCTAGGCACGGCTCTTTTAAAATCACCCGAGGGCACGTTTCGCGTGCACAAAATATTTGGAGATGGAAACTGCATGTTTCGAGCAGTCAGTTACATATTATGGGGCAACGAGGACGAGCACCGAGGCCTCCGAATTCTCGTGAATATTTTTGCATCAGAAAATTGTTTATCACTAAAAAAATTCGTTTGAAAGAAAAATGAATTGAATTCCAGAAAAAAATGGCAAAAAAAAACAATATTTTTCTTTCGTTTCACAGGTGACTCATCACATAAAAAATCATTGGCGTGAATATGGACCGTTCGTGGCAGCCGAATGGAACATAAACGATCCGGACGAGTATGAAAATTTTATGATTTCGGAAGGAGTTTTTGCAACTGAACTCGAGTGTACGGTCGCAACGAAATTGCACAAAATGAATTTATCAATTTATCGGGAAATCAATGATCGCGGTGACGTCAAAAGAGTTTTTCACAATAGGGTCAATTCGGGTTACGAAATCGCACGATTATTGTTTAGTGGACGATCCGAAAGTGGACACTACGATGTTTTGTTTTTCGAACAATAACAATAACTTTTAACTAAACAAATTTATTTAGAAAACATTATCAAAATTAACCAATAAATTTTTATTTATTTCTTTTTCCACAAAGAAATTTTTATTTATTTCGTTTTATACAAATTAGTTACAAAATTAATTGAAATCGTGTTTTTTTTTTTTTTTCAAAACTCATTCATTCCTGGCTCGTGCGTACAATATTTACAACTTTTTTTTTTTTTTACAAAAATAGTCTTTTTTTTGTCTCTTTTTTTCAATGTGAATAATCACAACCTTGACTATACAACCAGTGAGTGATTCTTGAAATTCCTGTATGAATGGCGCAGCTGAAAATCAATTAACAAAATAATTAATAAATCATTTTCGCTATTTTCGAAGTTTTTTTTTTTTTTGTTTTTAATCATTTCAACTTTTGTCGAATTATTTTTGTGCAATCAAAAAGTGATTATTGTCGATGTGGATATTGAAAAAAATTAATAAAATCAGAAAAAAAGTTTTAATCATTTTTTTTTTAATGGACTTTTTTTTTACCTTATTCGATAAAGAATCGTCGAGGACCAGGTTGCATTCAAAGTGCACTGGTCTCTTTTTACTGCCTCAACTACGTCCCTGGCAACTTGTTGCTCACTTTGGCTCAGCAATCTTAACAAATTTAACAAAAATTAACAAAAATCGAAAAATTTGGAATTTTGTAAAATTTAATTTACATTTGAAAATGATTTATTGACTAAATAATTGTTCACCTTGGATCAGCTTTTGGGGCTACTGTCAGGAAATTTAAATGGCTGCTTTGACTACTGAATTCTTGACCCAAACTCTCCATTAGCCCTTTAAATAAATAAATAAATAAATAAATAAATAAATAAATAAATAAATAAATAAATAAATAAATAAATAAATAAATAAATAAATAAATAAATAAATAAATAAATAAATAAATAAATAAATAAATAAATAAATAAATAAATAAATAAATAAATAAATAAATAAATAAATAAACAAATGAATAATTAAATTTTTTTAAAAAATTTGTATTTGTAGTAAATAGGAGTAAAATGAAAAAATCACCAGAAATGGCAGCTCTGGAGCCTGCGTAAGCGTCTTCCGTAGACGAGGTTGGCGTAACCCCAATAATATGTGCTTTTTCATTTTTCAACATTAGTGGCAAAAAAGTAAGAACTGTCTAAAATGAAGAATCAAACAAAAAACCCCTTACAATATAAAATTATCGATTTATTGCAAAATCAGAATTTTTTTTTTTTTTTTGATTTTTGAAAAAATAGAAAAAAAAATAACAAACCCAATAATGGCTCATCAAAGTGACATTGACCGTATCAAAAATATCTTGACCGGAGTGTCCGGCGCATGTGACGAGAACGTCTATGGGTCCAACCTCGTTCTCCACCTTTCTCGCAAGGTCTTTAATGGCATTTCGATCCCAGAGGTCACAAGCAAAGGTACGAGCTCGAACTTTCGATTTTTTTGATTCCTTATTTTCCTTACGACCTCTTGGACCGATCTCCATTACGCTCGGATATTTCAAGGCCAGTTTGTTCTTTACTTCTTCCATTTTTTTTTCATTTTCACCATCGACGCAAATTATTGTACAACCGTTACGCGCAAATTCTTCCGCTATGAAAGTTCCCAATGTCGAGGTCACACCTGTCACCTGATCAAAGTTCAAGGTCACAAATGCAGTTTTTTTTAAATTATTTATTATTCATTATAGCCATTAAATTAATCATTTGTGAATGTTAATAACAATTTCAAGATAATAATAAATTTTTGCTTTTCCATTAAAAATCGAATCGAAATATGGAGGAATGTTAATAACAAATTGTTAAACAATTATTGATAAATAATTGTTTATACAATTAATAATTGTTTATACAATTAATTGTTTATACAAAATAATTGTTTATGCAATTGTTTAAACAATTATTAATAAATAATTGTTTATAACAATTTGAAGATCATAATAAATTTTGACGTCTTCAATTTTATGTCGAATTGAAAACTGGATGAATCTCAATAATAAATTGTTTATAACAAATTATTTAGCAATTTTTTTTCAAATATTATTAACAACTAATTGATTGAGTTTTATTAATAATTATTGACAAAAAAATGGTTGTCAAGTTATTAAGTTAAATTAAAGTTCAAGGTTACAAATGCATTTTTTTTAAATTACGTATCATTCATTATAACAATTGAATTAATCATTTGTAAATGTTAATAACAATGTCAAGATAATAATAAATTTTCACTTTTCCATTTAAAATCGAATCGAAAAATGGAGAAATGTTAATAACAAATTGTTAAACAATTATTAATAAATAATTATTTATAACAATTTAAAGATCATAATAAATTTTGACATTTTCAATTTTATGTCGAATTGAAAACGGATAAATGTTTATAATAAATTATTAATAATAAATTGTTTATAACAAATTATTTAGTAATATTAACTTTTTTCAAATATTGTTCACAACAAATTGTTTGGTTATTATTAATAATTGTTAACAAAAAAATTGTTATCAAGTTATTAAGTTAAATTAAAGTTCAAGGTTACGAATCCATTTTTTTTCAAAATTATTTATTATTCCTTATAACAATTGAATTAATCATTTGTAAATGTTAATAACAATTTCAAGATAATAATAAATTTTTGCTTTTCCATTTAAAATCGAATCGAAAAATGGAGAAATGTTAATAACAAATTGTTAAACAATTATTAATAAATAATTATTTATAACAATTTAAAGATCATAATAAATTTTGACGTTTACAATTTTATGTTGAAATGAAAACTGAATAAATGGTAATAACAAATCATTCATAATAAATTATTTATAACATATTATTAATAACAAATGGTTTGCAACAAATTATTAATAGCAAATTGTTTATAACAAATTATTTAGTAACATTAACTTTTTTCAAATATTGTTTACAACAAATTGTTTGGTTATTATTAATAATTGTTAACAAAATAAATTGTTATTATTAACCATTATTGATGTTTATAATTATTTTTAATTATTTTTTAATTTTTTGACTAGATTTTCGAAAATGTGAAAATAAATTATTTAAATAATTGTGATGAAAAAATAAAAAAATAAACTCACCAAGACGACGTCGCCGTTCAAGTCCCTCGGTGGTTTTGGTAAAAACGATTTGACGATACCCAAAAAGGTTAACGAACCGGTAATAGCTGCACCGATTAAAAATTCCGCGACGAGATAGAACCACGCAACGGACAATGAACTGCCAACCCTTGGACACGAAACTAAACCGTCCCCACGAATTGGTACCATCATTTCTTATTTTCATGAGATAAAAAGAATATTTAATTGATTAAAAAGTGAAAGTAATTATTTTTTTATTAAGCCACTTTATCAGTTGCGTGAGTACGAAAAAGATAACTAAAAGGTAAATTATTGTTTTTCTCGGGACGTTTAATACTTCGAGAACAAGAAAAGTTTCGCTTTGGTCTCTGACGAAAAGATTAACAACGTGAAATTTTCATTTTTCTTCAAATGTCAAAACTCTTTTTTAAAAAATCGTGCAACACATAAATTAATAAATCGACGGTGAATTCGTCTTGCAGGATGTCTTGTTAACTCAGAAAAATGTTGATAACTATAGATATGTTTAATCATCAACCGATAAATGGTAAATTCTACAAAGTCATATTTTTATCGATATTTTTAGAAGAATAATCCGTATTTTTTAAACGATTTTAACGCACGAACGCTTATTCTGTTCCTCAAGAAATTCTCTACAAATTCACTGTGTCGATTTTTTTTCAAACTTGTCAATTTTTTAATAAAAGCCATTTGTTTATGACATAGTTTTCTTGTGATCGATTGCAACGTTGAAACGGTGAAGTTAAAAAAAAAATCGGCACAATGAATTTGTAGAGAATTTCTCGAGGAACAAAATAAGCGTTCATGCGTTAAAATCGCTTGGAAAATACGAATTATTCTTCTAAAAATATCGATTAAAATATGACTTCGTGGAATTTTGCATTTATCAGTTAATGGTTAAGCAAATTTATAGTTTTTAATATTTTTCTATGTTAACAAGACATACTGCAAAACGAATCCAGCGTCGATTAATTAAATTATGTGTTGAACGCTGCAAACAACTGTTGGGAAATGTCAACACCTATTTTAATCATTTGTTTGATACTCGAAAAAAAAGTGAAAAAATTCTGCTCTGAATAAAACAGGAACATTTAATGGACAAAACAAAATTTAACGAGGCGTATTGGTAGTTATTTTTTTCTTAAATTTCACTCAAAAAACGAGACTTCATTAATGTAGTATTTATTTAAATGCATTTTTCTCCAAATGCCAGACGTTTGACCCTCAAAACGAGAATTCTGCCAAAATTTTCCTCCTTTTTCGATTTTTATAAAAAAAACTATGAGACTGACAAAAAAAATCACTGAACAAAAATTGAAGAAAATTCTGAAAGGATGCTCTGTACCAAATTTCATCCAAATCGGTCGTTAAGTTTCCGAGATAAACGATTAGAAAACAAAAAAAAACAAAAAAACAATTTCGATGGTTGAAACATCTGTCGAGTAAAGACAAAAAAATTCTCACAGCTCCAATACGTCATCGATTTTTAGAAACTGTTAAAAAATGATATTTGAAGGGTGACGCGATCGAAAAAAAATATTTTCGAAAATTTTGAATATATTTTTGAGAAAATATTTCTCAAGTTGTCATCTAATTATTTATTCATATAATTAGTATTCGTAATGGATCGATGATGAACGAGAAAAAAAAAAAAAAGAACAAACTTTTTTTCCATAACGTAATAATTTCCCCATAAATATTCCTCGAGCTATTGCAAGAAAATGCAATTCATTTTCACCAACGTTTTTACGACACCACAACGCTGTGCCCATAAAAGAGATCGTTACTCAACCAACGTGATAAAATAAAAACGCCTATACATTGTTGAGTCAAAACAAAGCCAAAAAAAAAAAAAAACAAAAAAAAATAAGGAGAATTAAGTAAAATTATTATTTATTATCGACACCCTGGGAGCCATTGCTTTCCCCAAGTAAAAGACAGTCAATTTGTTACTCACGGAAATTTCACGCTTCGCTGAGACATAAAAATTGTTATTATTATTATTATTATTATTATTATTATTTACGAAAAGCGAAAGTGCAATACAAATATTTATGGGTTCCGGGACTTTGGTTTGGGGCCCCTGTTATTTTTGCACATTTATCCTAAGTCACCTAAATAAACAAATATAAATATATATACGAACGAACTGGACGAAAATAATCAGAGCAGAAAATCTAACGAAACAAGAAATTTCGCCTGAGGCGCAATAGAAAAAACAAATTTTCTCGAAAAAAAACAACTTTTTTTCATTTGTTCAATTATTTGGGGCTCGATTTTACATGGAATGACACATACAAAAGCTTTTTCAACTTTTCTCCCATTGTACAACCGCCAAAATAGAATTTTTTTTTTTTTTCATTATTTTCGAGGTCCATTTTGCATGGAATGCCCCATATATTAACAAAAAATAACTCAAATTTCGTTTGAAAATTTTTCCCATTTTTTTTTTGCTTATTAAAATCAGGAAAATGGAAAAAAAAATTCAGGTCCATTTTGCATGGAATGCCTCGTACAATAACCTCAAAACTGTTGAGAATTATTTTCAACATTTTTTTCCCAATTTTTGGTCCACCAAAAATAGCCTCAATCGCCAATAACTGTAGAAACTTTTTTTAAGTCAAATTTCGCATGAAACGCCCTATACATCGAATTATAAAAAAAATTCTAAGGAGAATAATCGAGTCGAGCAAGAGTTTATAAAGATTGGAAAAAAATTGTTCCTACGAAACAAGGAACGCCCCATATGATTACTTTTCGATTTGATGAATTACACGCTCGATTTACATACGCGATTTAATTCACTGGATACGACTGAGTGATTTTAATTACGAGGACGTGATCACGTGTCATTTAAACGCAGAAGTAAATCGAAGCGTGCATAATAATAGTTATAAAACGTTGAAATTGAATATAAGAGTCGATAACAAAAATAATCAGTCGTTCAATAAAAGTCGAGGCTATTTTTAAAGACAAAATTACTATGGAAACCGAAAAAAAATTCTTTTCTATACTTTTATGAATTCATTGTTGCTTCGACAATGGAAAATTTGTTGTGATTATTCAAAAATCATTACAACTTGTCAGTTTTTTAGTTTTTGTAATTAATCATTCATTTTTGCTGTATTTATGAGAGGAAATTTTTTATTTTTTATTTTCATTGTTTTACCTCGATATTTTACGAAGTATTTGAGCAAATAAGACCTTGTCGAAAAAAAAGATTTGTACATTTGGAATTTATCCCACACGTACCTGTCTGAGAATTAGAAGAGCAAATAGAAATTACAAATTTTCGTGTAGCCCCTCCTCGATGTTTACAGAGGTTTTGAAAAAAAAAAAAAAAAAAAAAGGTTTCTATTCGTAGATCAATTTAAATAAATAAAATCTTTTCTTTTTTTTTTTTTTTTTTTTTGGAAAAATTAAATTTAACTTTATAATAAAATCAATTATTTTATTTATTCATTGCAATTTATCAATCAATTAATTTATCAAAATCAATTTTTCTCGAATCATTTTTATTAATAAAAAATAAAAATAAAAAAATTGAAAAATATAATCAAATAATTATTTCATTCAATCGATAAAAGATTACGAGTCCTTGATTATGAATGAATGAATTATTTTTTCAATTAAATAAAAAATTATCGAGTAGAAAAATATCAATTTTTTTTCTTTTATTTACGCGCAAAATTGAGGGTGTGTACAACACGTGTTGGTAATCAAACGTCAGGTGCGATTTGACCTTGTCAGATAAGTGCGAAATAAATATTAAATGCATGAATTAGAACGCATGTCATTTTTGTTCGAAGGTTCATTCCAATGAGATAATTTCTTATTTATTGTTTAAATAAATAAAAAAAATTTAAATAACAAAAAAAATTGTTAATTTGTAACGTTCATTCAATTTTTTTTGTCTACTGTCATTGAATCATCAGTGAAGGGCAAAAAAAGGGAATTTCAATTCTGAAGGCTGAACAACAATATCATTTGTAATTGATCCTTTTTTCATCGAGAAGAGAAAAAACATTGCAAGGCCAACTCAATCACAAAGCCCCGTGAAGTATAGCAAAAAAACTAATACGTAGTCTTGATAGACGATGAAAAAAAAACAAAAATCTCTCGACCATCAAAACACAATAATAATAATAATGATGAAGACTAAAAATTCGTAGTCCGTTTAAGAAAAATAATTTTTTTTTTTTCATTCGTAATCGATTTTCTTTATTCAGTGATAAAAAAAAAAATTCTCTTGTCAGTTAAACTGCACGAACAATAAATGAAACAAAGAAAAAAGCCAAATTTTTAAAAGAATTTTAATAAAAAAGTCCTTAATTTTTATTAATTTCATTGTTTATTACCTTTTTTTCGAGCACCGACGATTAATCCAAGATCGAAACAAGATTTTTGTATTTATGAATAAAAAAAAAATAAAAAAAAACACTTTTTTATTGCAGTTCAAAATGCAATAAAATGAATAAATCACTTAATTAGCAACGATGAAAATTGCAGTATTTCTCATTCACAAATTCTCTCAATCCCACCAACTGATACTTCGTTTAAAAAAAAAAATAAACGAAACAGTAAATTTTATTTCGTTATCATAAAAATATAAAGATTTTGAATTAAAAATGCAATAAAATCAATAAATCAATCATTTAATTATCTCATTAAATAATCCTTTTTAATTCCATAAAATCGTATTTGTTTGCACAATAAATTAATTAAAAAATTGAATTAAAAAAAAAATAACGACAATAAAACTTATTTATTTATTATAAAAAAAAAAAAATTATTTTATTTATCATTAAAAAATGGAAAATTTCTTGTTTATCAATTTTGATTTTCAAACGTCACGCATTTGAACGAAATTATATTCAGTATCGCAAGTACGAATAAATTTCCATTAATTGACGCGATTATGAACGATCTTCCGCGATCTTGCACCGCGAACGTCAAGTGAATCACTGAATCCTGAGTTCCCAAGAGGTTCCGTACCAAGCTCTCGTCTTTCTCGAACACCAACTTTTAACAAACGCCCGAGTCAGACTTCGCGTGTCGTATGAATTCTCATAAAATTGTCCCATTAAAATAAATAACAATAATAATCAAATTATATCAAATTATTGGATTTCATTTCACAATTGAATTATTCACTTTCATCTCTATTTTCATTTAAACACCACAAATTTATTAATGCACTCAATATTTGTACATAAAAAAAAAAAAAAAAAAAAAAATAACAGAAATCATAATTATCGAAATATTTCATTTCGTTTAATTTTTTCACATTTCTATTTTTATTCAAAGAATGAAAAATCAGTAAATATCGAATTTTGAAAATACAATTTAAAAAATTAATAATTAAATTGTTTCGATAATTTTTGTAATAATAATCAAATTATTTGAATAACTTTTTGAATTAAATGTTTGATTTTAGTGTTTTTTTATTTGTCAAATGAAAAATTATAAGTTTCGTCAATTGTATGGAATTTTTTCAAATTTATTCTTTGTCATAATAATAATAACAATAATAATAATTGTTATTATTATTATTAATATTATTATTATATTCATAATAATAACAATAATAATAATTGTTATTATTATTATTAATATTATTATTATAGATACACATCCGGTTGTCATTAAACTGTCTAAGAAATCATGACAAAGAGCCGCTCAACGTCACTCATAGATAAAAAAAAAAAAACGTAGAAACCTTAGTGTGAGAAATAAGAAAAATACTTCGTCATCTGTCGAGAAAGAAATAAAAATAATGATATGATTGCTGCTTCGAAAATTCTTCAAATTGCTTGATTTAATATTTTGTTGTAACAATATGTTGATGTTTCGCAAAATACTTGTTTATATGAGAAAATGTGAGGAAAAAAAATATATAATTGTTTGATTAGCTGCGAATTATTATTTCATTTATTTTCCACTGTTTTCTTCATATTGAGAAATTTCCGAATATTTTCTTCTTTTTCACTATCGATTTGCAAGAAAATCGAGAATTTTTATTTTGGCCGATTCAGGGAAAAGTCTGCCAAAAAAAATTAACAACGAATAATAAATTTTTCGAATTTTTATTTATCGTAATTTATTAATAAATATTTTTGTTCAATTTTATTTGTTTAATGATTTGGAAAATTTACCTTTTTTGTCTATATTTTTATTGATTTTTGAAAATTCTATTTTATTAATTTTTTTTTTTTTTGAATTTTTCGTAAATTGATACTTAATCTTACCTAAGGAACAAATTAAGCGGAAATAAACATCTTGGGATCGTGTACTCGGTGTAATTTCGTCGCATTGCTTTGATCACTTCCTCAGCCGCATACTCGGCAGTCACAGCACGAAATAAATATGGAAATCTGTTGTGTAATAAGAAATAAAAAAAAAAAAAAAACCTCAAATTGCTCTTGAACTTAATATCCTGGGAACGTTTGATTCAAAGATTGAAAAATGTGCTCAAACAAATTGCTGGTTAATTTCAATTTTTTGAAATTTAATTAAATTCAATAATTTCGTATTTAAACGTCAAATTTTAATAAAAAATAAAAAACGAATAATCCGTTGAGATAAATTGTTAGTTCAAAAATCACGCCATTTCGAATATTGACATTTTTTCATTTTAAAAAATGCATAAAAACTCGATTTTTTTCCACGAGTTAATTCGTCGTCGTAGCTTCGTTAATGTTGTGAAAGTTGGCGCCACCTGCTGGAACAAACTCGTGGCGCCACCTTTCTACTTTTTTTTGCACTTTCTGAGAGTAAGAGACAAAATATTAACGTCCAGGACACAGAAGCTCGTAATAAAAATTAATAAAACCGCGATAACTTTCACTGCATCGTAATTACAACTTGGAATACGATAATTAAATTCAATGAGTACGTAATAATAATCACACCTGTATTCAGGATCCTTAGCTAATCCGGTATCAACATAAAAAGGATAAATGGTGGTAAAATTTATTTTTGGTTTTGAAGGATGAAATCTTAATTCTTCGCGAATACTGTCCATTAAACCTTCAAATAAAATTCAAAAAAAAATCCAATTCAATTGATTCGTCAATAGGATTTAATAAATTATTAATTTTTTTGATTAATTGCGAATTAATAAATTATTGTAATTGACTGAAAATTTCAATCAAATCATTAAGTCAAATAAAATTATTCGAATCAAGAAATTCAATTAAAATGTCATTCAATTTCTTAATTAAATTAATTCGTTTTTAACTTACCAACTTCTTCAATTGCAAAATTCATTTTTTTAAATCATTTCAATAATTCTCACAATAATGACATGTTTAAATAGCAATAAAATTTTATTCGACTCATAAAAAAATTAAAATTGTTATTAGAACGTAAAAATTGATTAAAAATTAGTAATTTTTTATAAAAAAAAAAAGGATTTTTCGAAAAACTTACCTCGAACAGCATATTTGGATGAGCAGTAGGCAACTTTTTGTGAAACACCGTACATTCCACACATGCTGGACATAGAAACGACGTGGCCTGAGCGATTAAGTAGCATCGTTGGTAAAAATGCTTCGATGGTCTGAGCTTGCAATAATTTTTCGATTATTCATCAATTTTTTTTCCTCAATTAAACTTTTGTTAAAAAACATATTTGACGGACCCAAAAATTCGATAAAACGTTTACTCCAAAAGTCTTTTCGATTTCTTCATAATTTTGCTCGAGAAAAGGACTTTGAATAAGAACTGCTGCGTTATTTATTAATATCGTAACTTCAGGAATTTTATTTCTTCTCATCATTCTCACGGTTTCACGAACTTCGAGTCTTTTTGAGACATCGACCATATAACCATAAGCCTGCAATTTTATGATAATGTTTGTCACTTTTTTTTCGAATTAAATAAAGTATTCTGATCAATTAATTCAAATTAATTCATAATCTTCATTATTCGATTATTTCATAACAAATTTTTGATTTTTTGCTATTTTTTCTTTATCTCACTTCTCCACCTTCTTCGATAATCTTACTAATTGTCGAACGATTAGCATCTTCGTCGATGTCCCAACAAACAACGATGCAACCAAGTGTTGCCAATTTAATGGCTATTTCTTTTCCTATGCCATGACCTGCACCGGTAATCTGTCGCTCGAATGAAGCACGAGACCAAAATATTTGTTATAATTCATTAGAAATTTTCCATTTTCACAATTCGTGCTTGATACAAAGAAATACTTTATTATGAGAATATTTTTTTGGGTCTCTCAGACCCAAGAATATACTTTGAGGGTCTCTGAGACCCAAGAGTGGACTTTCAGGGTCTCTGAGACCCAAGAGTGGACTTTCAGGGTCTCTGAGACCCAAGAGTGGACTTTTAGGGTCTCTCGGACCCAAGAGTGAACTTTCAGGGTCTCTGAGACCCAAGAGTGGACTTTTAGGGTCTCTGAGACCCAAGAGTGGACTTTTAGGGTCTCTGAGACCCAAGACTGGACTTTTAGGGTCTCTCGGACCCAAGAGTGAACTTTCAGGGTCTCTGAGACCCAAGAGTGAACTTTTAGGGTCTCTGAGACCCAAGAGTGGACTTTTAGGGTCTCTGAGACCCAAGAGTGGACTTTTAGGGTCCCTCGGACCCAAGAGTGTACTTTATTTATTTTTCAAAAAGTTTGACATATTTGAGCTGAAAGTAAACTCTTGGGTCTGGGAGACCCGAAAACGTGGTAAAAGGACTAATCTCTACTGGGCAAAAGTTGATAACGTCTCTAACGTTTAAAAAAAGTTCCTCGGGTCTCACAGACCCAGTATGTACATTTGGTCAAAATCTATGTGTAGAGTTGATTAATTTTGATTATTTTCCTTATTCTTACGACAACCGTTTCCCCCACAAGATTTTTCATTGTCGGTGGAACGACGAGTCTCAGAGCAGCAAAAATGATCGAAAACGAGATTTTCATCGACAATAATATCAAATCGCATATTAATCTCGAATATCCAAAAAAATTCGCACATCCAGAAACACTCGAGACTCTGAACAAAAAAAAACAAATTTTTCGTTTCAAAAATCATTTTCACTTCGAAAATAACGACCAAAATATTTTTTACTCGGAATTGGAATTGTCATTTTCTTGGATTTTTCGATCGACCACGACGTCAGAATTTTCCTCGGATGAATTTTTCATCGTAAATGACAATTAATGTGTCACTGTTTTTTTTCTACTGGAATTTAACCAAAAATATAAAAATATTCGATCGCCGTTTATCGAATTTTTAGTCGACAACTTCGGACTTGAAAGAAAAAAAAACTTTTAATAATCAGCTTAATTCACAAAAATAAAAATAATGCGCTTTCAAGGGTTCAAAATAAAGAAACAAGAGAATCAAAAATAAACAAAAATTTTTATTTACAAATATTTGACAGAAAACTCGGACTTATTTTGGCGATATTTGAAAAAATGATTTTCAAAAAATCATGAGAAAGGGATTCAGAAAATCTTAAGAATTTTAACAATTTCAGACCCCAAGAAAATTTCTATTCGGACCATCAAGTCTTTTTTTTCTTCGATGGAAGTTTAGGGCGTGAAAATTTTTTAACACCGGACGGTTTTGGTTTTTTATTTTTGGAAAATGTATTTTCCTTTCTGGAAGAGTTCGCTATGAGTGAAGGTTTTTGTCGGACCGGAGAATTTTGTTTCTGCGGTTGAGATTTCTTTTTCGATGGTTTTTGATTATTTTTTAAACCGGAAGTTGTGGCTTTTTTAACGGTTTTCAATTTACCGCGTTTTTTCTTCGACGTTGTTACGTTTTCATCCTGCGTTTCTGAGTCCGAAGAGTTGGAAAAATTGTCGGTCAGTCTGCTCCGTTTCATGGAAGCAGGAGTCAGAGTTTCTCCGATGCGTCTCTTGGAACCTTGCGTCGAATCATCGGATTCAAACGATTCATTGTTTCTACGAAGCCGACTAGAATTTTGCTGCAAAATAAATGAAAATCCAGTGGAAGCTGCGCTTGAAAATGGCAAAAAAAATTCTACCGTCCGATCGACAAAACACTCAGACTTTTAGCAAATCGTCAAGAACTTCATTTTCATGAAACAAAAGTTTTGCCGCAGCTTCTATTAAATAAAAAAGTAAATAAAAAAAAATTAAACCAACTTTGTTCGTCGGCAGACGCTCCTCCAACGTCGGACTCTTCCGCTTCCAAATTTCTTTGGTTTCAGGAGAATTAAAAATTTCTTCAAGCGCCGCAACCATTTCTAGTTGTTTTAAAACCTTGAAATGGTTCTGCAAAATCTCTTGGTCGCTCTCATCGAGTTCGAGATCGCTCGCACTCTCAATTATTAAATTTGTTGGTTTTGTTGTATTTTCTGAATATCCCAACTTGACGACTATCAAGTAAGGATCTTCAAAGCGATTTTCAACTATTCGCTCGAGTGTAATAGAAAAGATTTTATAGGAAGGGTCTGCGTGCGGAATTGCGCAGTAGAGGTCGGAAGCCTCCAGAAAATCCTGAAAATAAGAATTTCCATTCAAATTTCAGGAAAGAAACGTCAACGGAGTTCTTCCGTTAAACTTCTCCATCGTTAACACTTTTTCCAACTACGATAAGACTTTGCGTCAATGTTTTTGACTAGAAGGTGAAAAAACCTGAAAAATTCATTGCGCAATTTTTTTTCAAACATTTCTGTAACTACTTTTAACTGCAAATCACTGAAATTTTTAATTTTTTAATTTTGAATCCTGCATTTTTTTTCGTTCTTTTCTTACTTCCAATTGTTTGAATTGTTGTTTTCGGTAAGTGAAACATTCGACAAGAGTTTTACAATCGATGAGAAATTGTCCGATGCGAAGCGATTTTGTGGTGTTCGCTGCCTCGAGTTTTTTTTTATTGAAACACGAGGGCATGTTATACACGCCAGTTTTCCATTTGTCGTCTTCGCACGTAAATTTGACCCAAAATTTTTTTTTGTAACCATCTACGGGATCCCAGTCGTTAAATTTCACGACGTAACCGTCGTCCGGTCTTTGAACACAGCGAACGCCCGCAGCTGATTGCAAACGAGCTACGGCTTTTGTCGCAGGATCTTGAAGCTTTTGCTCTAACGGTTGCATATCTTTACAAAAACGTCGTGTTACGAGGACGTCACCAAATCTGACCAGACCTCCATGCTCCGGGTCTGTCGATTATGAATTTGTTTTTTCGTAAAATTGAGAATAAAAATAAGAAAAAAGTAAGATTCGAAAAAAAATGTAACGTAATGTCAAATTAACGATTTTTCGAGATAAAGGGAAGAAATTTCAACGTAAACTTAATTTTTAGTATTTTTTGATTTTTTTTAAATTAAATTGTTGTACTTTCAAGTGAATTTATTAATAAATAGAAAAAATAACATCGAACGAACAAGGAAAGTGTTTGTTATGATTCAGATTTGCAGAGATTTATTTGAATGAAATTTGATAAAGGATCTTAACATTTTTCCAATGTTTTGATGCTTTGTCAGCGATTGTAAAGTTCAATTTGTGCAAAACATCGATTCGCTTGATTGTGAGAAATTTAAGGTTATACGAGGACGATTGACAGTTCGATGAATTATTCTAAATTGTACCTGGTTTGAGATTCGTCGAAGTACTCGATTGATTTTTAATGTCTGTTCTCTTTTGAGACATTTTCATGTGTTTTTTACTTTCATTGACGTTTACAAAATCTTTTAAGAGAACGTGGGATTCAAAACACAAAAGGACGTATCGAAAAAACGAAAACACAACACAGTTCCCTCTCGCTGTTGAGGCAACGCTGAATTCGTTGGTTGAGGCCACACGATATTTTTCCCGCGCTTTTCATAATTTCGTTTAATGATTATTTTACAAATTATTAAAAACCGTAAAAGTAGGGTTTTCAAATGAATAAAAAATCCGCGTAATTTTCGTTTTGTTAAAAAATATTTATAAATGTTTATATATTATTTTATATCACAATTCATTTGATTTTCTAAAAGTCGTTATAAGTCGACAGCTTGATTTTGTTGATAACAACTTCAATTTGTATAAATTTTCTCGAAACAAAATCAATTAAATTGAAATTTTTCCAAGCAATTATGAAAAAACTGTTAAGATCGGTATTCATGAAACTTTGATGATGAATATTTTTTAAACGCTTGCACTCATCGGCTAAACATATAAGAGACTGTTTTTCTAGAGGAGTTAATTTCCTACAAAAATTTACATCCTTCATCTAACAATCATTATTAATCAACGAGTTAAAAAAATTCAGAAGCAAAAAATGAATTTTTGCTAAATTCACGAAACTTTGACCGCCCATATTTTCTAAATTGTAAGATTTATGAAAAAAGTGTAAGAAACCTTTTTTTTAAAGCGTTCAATTTCCTACGAAAAATGTACATGAAATTTTCGTGTACAATCGAGTAATAGCGAGATACGAATTTTTATGTATCGAACTGAAAAAAAAATGGAAAACTATGAGGAGCAAGAACTTCCTGTTAAAATTAAGAGTATTTTCTAGAGGTGCCTAAGAACTCATTTTTTAGTGTCAGATGTAAAAAAAAAAAAGTGATTGAGAAAAAAAAAGTAATGAGAATTAGTTGAGTCTGAGATAACTGAGAAAACGCAGGTACTTGTCCCAGACCACGGAACCCTCTGATTTTGGACCGTAAGACGGGATTTCCATCGACGCGGCATGCCGGATCGATAATCCCTTTACGACCAGCTTTCATTTTCCAATAAACATGGATTTGGAAGTTAGTTTTGAAGTACTGAGTGAAAAGAAACGTAAAAGAAGATCTTTTTCGATCAATTTCGATTTTTTTTCATGATTTTATTCTATTTTTTATTTCTGATTAATTGTTTCAAATGGCATTCATGAAAATCATGTGCCATCATATTATTGCATGCTACACACCACTGTTAGGTGATTAAAAACATTAGTTAAAAAATTATTCCTTTTTTTCATCAATTTCTATAGCTTATGGTGTTTTAATTAATTTCTACGGTGTTAAATATGATGTGCCGCCATATTATCGCATTTTACACCATTGCTGAGTGATGTGGAACATTAGAAAAAAGGTTGCAGCCGTTTCAAGGTTGAGCCGAGATTCGACATATTTATCAAACGCGTTTTTTCATTCATTTTTTTCATTTATCAAACGTAAATTTTACATTTTTCACAAAAAAATGATTTTTCCAACGGGTGTCCTATTTCGCCCGCCTCTCCCCTATACTGAAAATTTATATTTTCAGTGTTTTTCCTGTAAAATTTAATAACATTGAAATCAATAATTATTTATTAGATTTGTTACATCATTTTTTTTTTTTTTTTTTTTTGGTATTTATGTAGTAAGGCCATTTTTCTTCTTGCTTTGCCGTCTAGCGCGGGAGGGAGAAAGGTCTCCACTGTCTGGCCTAGGGAGGTAAAATTTTCAGCCAATGAGAGCGGTAAGGGGCGCTCCCGCTGACCGAAGGGCTGTATTCAAGCTCTGCGTTCAGCGCCAGCCTATTGTTGTCTGACCGTTAGGGTAATTTCATTGGCCGACCCTTTCCTCCTAACATTGCCACTAAGCGTATAGGGATGGCTGTGGGGATTTCAGGGTGAAGCATAGTTTCATTCGGGTGGTGAAACCGTAACTTCACCGAACTCTTTGCGATCTATTGCTCTCGAGTGTATAGAAAACAAAAAAGTGATCTTTTGCAATCTGAAAGTTTGATTTCGTCGCGATTCAATCATATTCTTCGAACAAGAATATTCGTGATCGGGCGGAATAAAACAATTATCGATTTATCGCGATTGCGTGAATAAATTCAGTGCATCAAACACATGGGATTTTTCTCACAATTCGTAAACATGAATCATCTGAACGAAAGGAGATTAAGTGGTTAGTACCTTTCTTTTCAATAAATAAATACGTCTATCTTCAATCTCTTTTGTTAAAATATACAGAAATAATGCGAGTTCACAACTTTAATAAATTAAATTATTTTTCAAACTAACATCCTTGTTTCGGATGCATAATATTTGCGAGATTTCACGTTGAATAAACGCAATAAAAAAAACCTACAGCCAGCTGTAATGTTATTTTTATATTTTTTCTTCAACATTCTTATTTATCATTGTCTATATTTTATACTACGAAAATCGGAATAATCTTTATCGATCAAAGAGAATACTTGCTTCTGTTGAACAATTTTTTTGACTTCAAGGTCATTTCACTCGAATTTTCAAGTTTTTCATTCACTTCCACTTCATAAAGTTTGCACTATTGGGGTACGTCAAAAATATTAAAATAAAACGTATTTTTTATCTGTCAAATTACAGATTCAACTTCATCTTCGTCGGGAGGAGGAAGTCCGAGTTTCAGTATGTCACAGCATACTGGATTTAACAATGGGACAAGGAAGCGTAAGCAAGACGTTTCTGAACCAAAGCTTAACAATTTCGAGAAGCCACCAAAGAGGATGGCTCTCGAGACAGCGGAAAAGGCGCAACGAATGATGGAAAAAATGGGATATAAACAAGGTGTTGGTCTGGGTAAACACGGCCAAGGACGTTTGGAACCCGTACAGGCATCTCAACAAAAAGGGCGCAGAGGCTTGGGTCATTACAACGAGCAGTTGCAAAAGGCAATTGCCCGTTGGAATCCTGATGACGAGGTAGTCACGATAGAGGACGACATAACGTGGTTTACCAACACGAGAGAACCACCGACCATCGAAGAGCCACTCGAGTGGATGACAGTCGGCCCAACGAAAAGAACAATCGAGGATGAAACGTTGTTTTGTGATGGTGAAATTGTGTCCGGAGTGATTAGTGCTAAATCTGTATTTGACAATTTAGATCAAAAAGAAATGATACATGCAAGAACAAGGTCGAATCCTTTTGAAACTATTCGTGGTTCGATATTTCTCAATCGGGCAGCAGTGAAAACAGCGGAAATCGACAGAGCATGTAATTACATGTTCACTGCACCAAAGACATTAAAATCCAACGAATTGTTATATTTCGCGGATGTGTGTGCCGGCCCAGGTGGATTTAGTGAATATGTGTTGTGGAGAAAAAAGTGGCGTGCCAAAGGTTTTGGATTCACACTACGATCCTCAAACGACTTTAAGTTGGACGATTTTTATGCGGGATCACCGAGCACGTTTCATCCGTACTACGGCCCGGAGGGTGATGGTGACGTATGCAATCCAGAAAATCAGAAAGCATTCAGACAAATGATTATGCAACAAACAAACGGCGAAGGTGTTCATTTTATGATGTCGGACGGTGGCTTCTCGGTTGAAGGCCAAGAGAACATTCAAGAAATTCTCTCGAAACAGCTGTATCTGTGCCAGTGTCTCGTTGCGCTTTTGATTGTACGAAAAGAAGGACATTTCGTTACTAAACTTTTTGACATCTTTACACCCTTCTCCGCTGGCCTAGTTTACATCATGTCTCGGTGCTTTCGAACTGTTGCCATATTCAAACCGAACACATCAAGACCAGCCAATTCCGAAAGATACCTCATCTGCAAGGGAAAACTTCCAAACGTCGAGGTTGCTATTGCATATCTTTCATGTGCAAATCGTGTCTTATTGAATCAAGACAAAAATCAAGACGTCATGGAGTTGGTACCACAACATATTATCGAGGGGGACCAGGAATTTTTCCATTATTTGAAAAATTCAAACGAAAATATCGGCAAAAACCAAATCGTCGGTCTTCTCAAAATCGCTGCTTTCTGCGAGGATACCACACTCATTGAGAATAGACAAGCTGAAATTCGGAAAAAATGCCTCGATTATTGGGGCTTACCACACACAATTCGTACGAGTCCTAGTATGGAGGAACCGGGTGAACGTCTTAAGACTCTAATAAAAAATTCGACTACAACCTTCATGTCGACTAAACCCACGCTACTGAAGACTTCCAACATCGAAGACCTAGTGAATACGCATAACGACTGGTTTTGCATGGTCTGCGGTTCATCCCCTGAAAATAAAGAAACATCTGCTACGTTCTTCCTTAGTACGACCAGATGGAAATCTTATCGATACGACAACGGAATTTGGAAGAGGGTCCAGAATCTTCACATGGCGCCCGACACCCTGGTTTACGGCGAACTCATATCCGAGTTACGAGGCGAATACATGGGACAGAGGAAGACGGAGGCTCTGCACATTCTCGATGCTTACCTTCTGGGAGGCGAGGATGTCAGCAAGAAGTACATCGAAGAAAGGTAAAGATTTACTTCATAACCACTAATTTGATGAAAATTTATATCATTGTAAATTTTTCTAAACAATTATTCAATTATATTCACAATTATTTCAATTTTTTCGTCCGTACTTCAAATCTACTAATTTGATGAAAATTTATATCGTTGTTAACTTTTCTAAACTCAATTGTCTATTCAATCTATTTTTCTAAATTCAATTACATTCACAATTATTTCCATTTTTTTGTTCGTGTACATTTTTTCTAGAATTAATTGTTTTCCAGCTAGAAAAGAAATTCATATGATTATTGTAGACAAACGACGCGTTTAAACTTTTTGCTTTTCTATGAAAAAAAAATGCAATTTATAAAATATATGGACTGTTAATTAACCCAAGCCCTTAATTTCTGATTCCAGGCATGCATTGACAAAATTATATGTTGAGGCCCTATGGAAACCTACGCACGGCGATTGGATACGTGTCAGGGCAAAAGAGTTGCATCGATTGAACCACAACCTCGAAGACCGGATGAACCTGGAACTTCGTAGATTGAAGAAAGGTGGTCCAGCGCTTACCCACATGCCGAGACAAACAACGCCCTACAACGACACCAATGACCCGTACTTTATATTACCAAAGACCGTATTATTCCTCAAAAGCACTGCCCTGCATTGGTCCCGACATGTGAGTAGAACAACCGGATATGCCTATTATTTCCATTCCAAAAGTAGAACAACGGTTTACGATCGAGAAAAGCCTCCACAGGCAGACGCTTCTTTTACAGAAGCATTTGAAAATAGTATTCTTTGGACTTGGCCCCCAGACCCCGCATTAACAAGGGACAGTTTTTTCGAAATGATTAGCAACAAGTGTGTACGACCTGTGAACGCGTAGATTTATAAAGCCAATAGTATTTAATGATAGACAATTGTAAAAGCGTTTGGCCATATTTTTGTTTATGTATAGTTCGGCGGCCTATGTACATATTATATTATGCAATAGATATTAATAAAAAAAAGTTTTACACAACACTATGAAATTATTCTGAAAAACCACAATCCTGAATCCTTCATTTATTATAAATATAATCGTAAGAGCTTCGACAGCAACTACAACACGATTCTGACTCGTTAAACAGCCTGGTAAAAATCGAGATTCCTAAAATGGATAAAAAACGAAAAAAAAAAAAAAAAAAAACATAACTCCACTGCTGCTACTTCAACTCTAGTCAAGTGACTCTCCAAGGATCTCATCAGGACCATTTCTGATCGCACGTTCAAATTACTAAAGTTAGTATTTTCCCACCGTCAGGTTATTATAATTTGGAGAAAAACACGAAATTACTTTTAGTTTTGTCAAAAGAGACAACCCAACGACGGATAAAATTATTATTGCCTTATACAAATGATTTGGAATCGATTGACATCCTTCTCCATTCTTCCATTGAAAACTATATTTATAATTTCGGTTTTCTCATTAAGGAGGTTTGCTACACACAACAATGTTGCCTTGTTAAAAGCATAGGAAAATTCGAAATGAAAATAGAAAATAGAAAATAGAAAAATTCGAAAAAAAATTGGAATTTGATGAGATTCGGTGAGTATATTCTTTAGTATTAAATAAGAATATACAAATTTTTAAATATTTTTCTTCTACATAGTTTTCGAGTAATTGAACAATAGAGTTTACAAGCATAAGCATAGGATTCAAATATATATATATAGGTATATCGTTAGCATATTGTAAATTACAACAATTCGGCAACTATGGAGACGAAAAATTGGATAAAAAATTTGTGTCATCGTATTTGATGCTGAAAATTGTTATCACCAAATTTTATTAAATTCTTATCATATTGTCGTATGTAGGCAACGTTCTTAAGAAAATAAAATCCCCTAACGATCGATTTGAAATATTAGTGAAAAAAAATTTGAACTTACCTTTTCAAAAAAATTCCGTTAACGAAAATAGAGGCAAAGTTTGAATAATTTCCGAGTACAAGACATTTGAACGTTAAAGAGGCGACATATTTATTTGACGAATATTTACAAATTGAAGATGATCGTGTGTCGAACGTAAATACTTACAATAAGTTGGATAATTAAATTAGTCAATTAAATTTATGAATTTTATCAATTCATTGGAAATAAGTCCTGAATAATTGAATTTAATTAATGGCGATAATAATAAAATTTGATTGAACTAATTAAATTGATAAATTAATAAACAAAGTTTATTAAATTTTCTTTTTTTGTTGTTGCATCGCAAGTGGCAACGATTCTTGATATTGTCTAACCATTTCTTCCTGTAATTCTCTATCGCAAGGACTGTATCTTGAATATTCCATGGAAAATTCTCCCTTCCCTTGGGTCGATGATCTCAACTCTCCGGAATAACCAAACATTTCGTTTAATGGGACTTCAGCATAAACTGTGAACCATCCTTCCATCGAATCCGAACCAGTTATTATTCCTTTTCTCCTATTTAATTGTCCCAATATTGTACCCTGAAAAAAAAATTCATTGATGAATTATTCATTCATTCATTTGCTTATTCATCCATCCCTTCACTCGTTTATTTATTCGACCATTGATTCATTTACTCATTCATCCGTTCACTTATTCATTCATTCGATCATTCAATATTCACTCATTTATCTATTTACGCTTTCTTTCATAAGCACATCGATTCGTTCACATATTTATTTATTCACTTATTTCATTCATTCATTCATACGTTCATTTTTATTCACTCATTCATCTGTTCATCAATTCATTCAATCACTTTTCCATTCGTTTACTCAGTCATTTGTTCATTTGCTTTAATCATTCATCCATGGGTTTATTCATTTACTTCATTCATTCATCCACGAGTTCATTCATTTACTCATTCGTTCATTCATTCTCCCATTCATTCGCTCATTCGTTGATTCATTCTCTCATTCATTCATTCATTCTCTCATTCATCCATTCACTCATTCGTTCGTTCATTCTCTCATTCACTCACTCATTCGTCCGTTCATTCTCTCATTCATTCATTCACTCATTCGTCCATTCATTCTCTCATTCATTCATTCACTCATTCGTTCATTCATTCTCTTTTTCATTCATTCACTCATTCATTCATTCATTCTCTTTTTCATTCATTCACTCATTCGTTCATTCATTCTCTCACTCATTCATTCACTTACTGATTTATTCATTCACTCATTCATTCATTCATTCATTCATTTATTCACTTATTCATTCATTCACGCACTAATTTCTTAATTATCCATTTATTTTTGTGTTTTGATTATTTACTTGAAATTCCTCAGGCCCAGTAATTTCGACAGCCATGATTGGTTCAAGAATTTGCCAAGAGCCTCTTTCAAAAACTTGTCTGATTGCACCTTGCGCTGCAAGATTGAACGCCAATTCGGACGAGTCGACGATATGATGAGCTCCGTCCTTGAGACGAAATTTCAAACCCGACAATTTGTGCCCGGTGAGTAAACCTTTTTCACACATTTTATAAAAACCTTTTTGTATACCCGGTAAATATTGTTTCGGAATATTCGTTCCAATTGTTTCGTCCACAAAAAGCAACTGAGTATTTAGATGAGGTGGCAGAGGCTGAAATTTCATTTTATCACATTAATTATTCAATTTTAATCACAAAATGTTCGTCTCATGAAAAAAATATATTTTTATTCTCACCTCCAGAATTCCCTCTACTGCCGCAAATTGTCCCTGACCTCCAGATTGTTTTTTATGCAAATAATCGAACTCGCAAGGCTCCGTAAGAGTTTCTCGAAACGAGACTTTTGGTTTGCCTAATGTTACAGGACAATTGTACTCTCTCTCGAGTCGTTGAGCATAAATTTCTAAGTGGAGTTCACCCATTCCCGAAACAATACTTTCCTGTTAATAGAAATTTTTTTTTTTTTTTTTTTTGTATAATTAATTGTGAAAAATAATGAATTAAGGGGTGAAAAAAAAATAAATAAGAATTTACTTTATTGTCAGGATCGTATTGGAAGCGAAAGGTTGGATCCTCTTTCGTGAATCGTTGAATTCCTTTAGCAAAATTGTCACGATCTTTATTATTTTTGGGTGAAATTGCCATCGTGATAACCGGATCAGCGATGTGAATAGATTCCATCGATATTTCTAGTTTTCCATTATTCGTAAAAGTGTCACCGGACGCACAATCGACTCCAAAAAGTGCGAAAATGTCACCGGCATACACTTCGCTCACGTCCTCCATCGTATTCGAATGCAAACGAACCAATCTCGCGATACGAACTTTCCTCTTTGTTCTCATGTTGAAAATAGTATCGCCTTTCGTTATTTTTCCTTGATAACAACGGAAATATGTCAATTGACCAAATTTTCCAGCTTCGAGTTTAAACGCCAAACCTACAAACGGCTTTTTGTCGCTTCTCGTCGAATCCAATATAACTTTTTCTGTTTTTCCTCTGAAATCATTTTTTAAATAAGAAAATACGATTTTTAGGTCAAAAGATCGTAAAAATTGTGAATTTTTATCAATTTTTTAAACTTTTTAACATTTTTTCACTCATTTCATAATGAAATGTTTCTAAAAAATTCAAGAAACACAAAAAAGTCAATAAAACGAGATAATTACTCTGAGAGCTCGCGAACTGCAAAATTTTCCACTTCGCCAGGATGTGGCAAGTAACGAAGAACAGAATCAAGGAGAGGTTGGATGCCTTTGTTTTTAAGGGCAGTGCCGACGAGGACAGGAGTAAAAGTTCGTTTGAGACAAGCTCGTCTTATGGCGTCGTTGATATCATTTTCAGTGGGTGTTTTTTCATTGAGAAAAAAGTCGCCGAGAGTTTCATCGACGTTGCTCAAATGTTCGATTAATTCCTGGCGACGATCGGTCGATTCTGAAATTCAAATTTTACAAATTTCCTCTTTCGAGCTTAAAAATGCGAGAAAAAAGGTAAAAATTTTAATTTTCTAACCGGTTCGCATGTTCGCAGGAATTTCATCGACTCGTACTTCTTCGCCAAAGTTGCCTTCGAAGTAAAGAGCTTTTTGGGTGATGAGATCTACGACTCCCTTGGTCTCTGCTTCGAGGCCGATGGGGATTTGAATGAACGCAGCGTTGTGATGCATTTTTGATCTCAATTGATGAAGAACGCGCTTAGGATTTGCTCCCGCTCTGTCCAATTTGTTAATAAACGCTAAACAAGGCACGCTGTATCTTTTCATTTGACGATTCACCGTCAAAGTTTGTGACTGTACACCGCCAACGGAACAAAGCACTAAAATCGCGCCATCTAAAACCCTCAGAGCTCTTTCAACCTCTACCGTAAAATCTACGTGGCCTGGAGTGTCAATTATATTTATATTGTGATCTTTCCAAATTGTATAAGTCGCAGCTGATTGGATGGTTATTCCTCTCTGTCTTTCCAACTCCATACTGTCCATTACTGCTCCTACGTTGTCACGGCCCTTGACCTTGTGACGTTTAAAAATGTCTTTATTTATTGAAAAGTTCATCAATTTTGCCCACTATTACTATTGTTATTCATTTATTATTAGAATTTCAATTTCTGTGTTCTCGTATACACTGGGTCTGTGAGACCCGACACAGTTTTTTTAGCTCTAAAGTAAAAATTTTGGAACATGGATAGTCTCAGGAGTTACAAATTGTGAGTAAGAGAAAAATTGCAAATTTTTAGGGTTCGGGTCCCTCAGACCCGAGTGTGTACTTCTCGGGTGATTTAGTTATTTTAATTTGCATTATTGCTATTTTTGTTAACTTTGGGGTGAACATGGGCTTTCTGAAGTCTACTTGTATACACTGGGTCTGTAAAACCCGGCTGATTTTTTTTTATCAACTAGAATGTTTGTATTTTCAAATATTTATAGTTTGAGGTGTTATTTATTGAAGGGAAGAGAATAATGGCAAAATTTCAGATTTTGGGTCTCTCAGACCCAATAGTGTACTTCTAGGGTTTGGTCATTATTATATTGTAACAATGACTGATGTTATTCAATTATTAAGTGGTTTTAATAATTCTTTTTGGATTAATGTTGTAAATATATCAATTTTAGCAGTAATTATTATTGATTTTTGATAAATTATGAATATAAACTTACTTCGTGCATTTCTGAAATTCTGCCGGTATAAAATAAAATACGTTCGGTAAGTGTAGTCTTTCCAGAATCAATGTGCGCCGATATTCCAATATTACGAATTTTTTCCAACGGCTTGTGTTCGGCATATTTCTCATAAGATGCCATGAAACGTGTATTTTTCTGAAATGCATGTGACGATTCGGTTCAATTGTTATTTTTTTTTTTATCATTGGAATTATTTCGAATTTTCATTTGAAAACGAGCGTTTTGTGTGCTTAACCTAAAAATCCAGGGGTTAAAATTCTTACGTGAAATACACAAGCTGGCAAGCTTGACAACCTCCTCGGATGCACCGGGCACTTGAGTAATTTTAAGATCGTCATTCTTTTATTTCACTTAATAAACATTAGTTAGTAGTTTTATTACTTAATTTAAACTCTTTTTGCACGAGCTAGGAGCAGAAAACAGTAGTACAATAAACAGAGAGCATAAAAAATCAATAGATGGAATGACAGGCAACCTTTTTTTTGGACTTCCTTGGCGGCAGACATCGGAACTAACCCGATCAGCCTCTAGAGAGCGGTAATTTCAAGAAAACAAACATATTTGTTTTCGTAATTTTATTTAGTTTATTACGTGTTAAATTATTTTTTTTTTTGTTTTCGATAAACGTTAGAGGGCTTTTTCCACTTTAGAGGAAAATCTCGATACGAATTTTTTGGCCTCCATTTGCCGGGCGTTATTAAACTAGTGCCGCCATCTGTCAAAAAGTGTAAAAAGCTTAAACTTCGCACGAAAAGGCCATCTGTCGGTGAAAGTTTTCAAACTCTTCAGTGTCAAATCCGCACAAGATCGAGCACGTGCGCACAAAAAAATCAACAATTGTTTCGAACGGTATCTTGTCATAAAAAAATAAATAAAAACTTTCCCGCCAAAATCTAAGGATGCAATTAAAATTGAATTTGATCGCGGCTGCGTGCGAGGACATGGGGATCGGTATAAACGGAAAATTACCCTGGAAACTCAAGTAAGTGACCTTGAAATACTTGCAACTCAACGGATTAATGACTATTATGATTATTTAATTTTTCTGCACGAACGCAGGAGCGAAATGGCGTTTTTCACTGACATGACGACGAAAACGAAAGATGAGAATAAGAAAAATGTTGTTCTAATGGGAAGACGAACATGGGAATGCATTCCAAAAAAATATCGTCCTCTGAAAGGACGAATAAATATGGTGTTGACCAGTAAATCATTGTAATTTTTTTTTTTTTTCCCATTGATTTACACTCGAAGTGTGCAGTTCATTTTTGTAATGGGTTTTGGAACTCTCAGGGATCTAGGGGACGAAGCGATCGTTTGTAACAGTATTCCTGCTGCTTTGAAATTTATTTCAAATTCCGAGTTAAAAGATCGAGTTGAAAAAATTTGGGTGATTGGCGGGGGCTCCGTTTACAAGGTTAGATCCTCAAAATATCGTCATTGAGGATTTATGAGAGTGACTACCCTAGTCAACGCTGTGTTAAATTTTTAAAAGAGTTGTATGCAACGTTTAACACATAAATTAATTAATTGACGGTGAATTCGTCTTGCAGGATGTCTTGTTAACTTAGAAAATGTTAATAACTATATATATGTTTAATCATCAACTGATAAATGGTAAATTCTACGAAGTCATATTTTTATCGATATTTTTGGAAGAATAATCCATATTTTTTTGAACGATTTTAACGCATGAACGCTTATTCTGTTCCTCAAGAAATTCTCTAAAAATTCACTGTGTCGATTTTTTGGAAAATTTATCAATTTTTTAATAAAAGCTATTTGTTTATGACAGTTTTTTTTGTGATCGACTGCAGCATTGAAATGGTGAAGTTGAAAAAAAAATCAACACAGTGAACTTGTAGAGAATTTCTTGAGGAACAAAATAAGCGTTCGTGCCTTGAAATCGCTTGGAAAATACAAATTATTCTTCTAAAAATATCGATTAAAATATTATTTCGTGGAATTTTGCATTTATCAGTTAATGCAAATTCATAGTTTTTAATATTTTTCTATGTTAACAAGACACACTGCAAGACTGTTGGGAAATGTCAACGCCCATTTGACTAGGGTAGTCACTGTTACGAGTCCTTATAAGGGGGAAACTTGAATTTTTCTCAACAAGGAACAAGATTCTTTGCTCAACACGAAAAAAAGTAGAAAAAAATGTCTCCTGTTATTCAGGTCTCCCCCTTAAATCGATTATTTCGAAAATAAAAACATTAAACTCCATTTTAGGAATCCATGGAATCCCCGAATTTCCATAGACTCTATCTTACGAAAATAATGAAAAAATTTGAGTGCGATACATTTTTTCCACCAATTCCGAGCAGTTTGGAACGTCTCGACGAACCGGAAGTGCCCAAAGGAATTCAAGAAGAAAATGATATTCGTTACGAGTATCACGTTTATGGGAAAAAGGAATAGGAGTTGAAAAATGTAATTTCTTGAATAAAACATACTTTATTTTTATTTCAATTCGCCTTTTTTTATTCATTTATCTTTCACTTATTTCGATATCAACATTTTTTGAGGTTAACATTCGTTTATTTTTCTCTGGCGTCCAAAATGGCGCCTACAAAGAATCGACAGATGTTTTAAACTTTAACCTGGCGGCCATTCCATCTGCCGACCACCCAACACATGCAGGTGCAAGTGATAAACCGATTGTGCACCGTCACGACCGTCATTTATCACCAAACGAAAACCATTATCCAAACCCTCCTGTTTCGCAACTTTTTGCGCCACGTACATCAAATGTCCCAATAATCCTGAATCCGATTCTTCCGATTTCGATAATTGCTCAATCGGCTTACGTGGTATGACCAAAAAATGTTTCGGTGCTTGTGGATTTACGTCGTTAAACGCCACGCACTAGGAATTAAATTTTTTTCACCAATTAAAACCCAAGGAAACCCTATTTTTCATTATAAACTAGAATTTCAGGGACATTCGAGTTTGAATTACCGAGAAATGCATTTTTATTTCTCAAACTTCGCGTCGTCAAATTCCACGTAATCGTAATTCACTTTTTTCTCATCAAACCTCGTGAAAATCGGTTTTATATCAATATCTACTAAAATTTCTACGAAATATCTCGAACGTTGAACTAAAAGATAAAAAAAATTTCGCCCGAGGCCCCAAAGTGCTAGGTACTTGACTGCTATGCGCAATTTCAGGTTATGGCGTCATTTAATAATCCAATTGTTAATAAAATTGTTGTTTTAAAACGAATTTCAATAATTGTCGACGATTTCAAAAGGTTTTTTGCAAATAATTGCGATTTGACATAAGTAGAAAAATTGTAGAGTGTCATCAAAAACAAAATGTTGAGCCGGTCATAAAAGTTTCGCGATGTTTTCGACGGTGAAGATTTGCAAAAACAAAAAATGGTTAAATTGTTGTAAAATTTTGCGTACCTTATCGTCCTCGTAAATAAATTTGCAGGGAATTTCTTTACGAAGTATTTTTCCAAAGATAGTATCACCGCCGGGAGCAGCTGACTGCGATTTTTCGACCTCGGTCGCCATTTTTCTGAGCCGGTAAGCGGCGCTGGGGATTGTACGGTCAAAAGTGAAAAAGCACTTTCTCGCTTCTTTGGCAAAAGTCAAAAATCTCATTCTCCTCAAAAATCAAAAGACTCTCTTCAAAATTAATTCAACTTTATTTACATTCAAATCATTTCGTGAAATCTCAGGCCAAAGTCCGAATCGCCATATTGAAAAACTTTGCGATACCGAGAACGCGTAGAAGCGCGAAATTCAAACTCGTTTTTCCATTAATTTTTCGTTAAGCGTTCAAAAATAGAGTCAACTTCAATATTTTTTAAATACAAAACAAATTTTATCCATCGCAGCAACTTTTTGTTAATTTTCAATAAAAACATTTTTAAAAAATCGTATTTTTCGACAGTTTTCGATGAAAGTAAACTCTTAATTCAAAAAAAAAAAAATGATTAAATCACTCACTCCCATCATATTTCCATTTCCCAATCTCAAAATACGTGATAAAATGGCCCAAAAGTTGCAAAAAAATTCGTTTTATAAGATCTAAAAAAAAAGCATTTTTCTAATTCCAATAAAGGGTTTCGACTAAAAAAAATACAAAAAACACAAAAATACACAACTCGCGATTATACGGGTGTACAAAACTATAAAAAATCTTTATTCAATAGTTTACAGTCTCAAAATCAATCTCTTTGCGATTTTAAATCTTCATATACACATCTATTGTTCATTCGTTGTAGTTTTTTTTTTTTTTTTTTTTTTATTATAAATAAATTTACGATGAGGTACGACATATTCGTTTAAAAAAAAAAAAAAAATTCTAAAAATTTCAAATAAAGATATGTTTGTACAGGCACAAGTACGAACACAAATATATATATATATATATTTCTATATCTATTTATAATTATTATATAATATATAATATATATATAACGATATCTTAACAAAAATTCAACGATACTGAGTTCGCTTTGAATTTTTACGTATGTAATGGCAGTGGAAACATCTGGTTGTGTTTTCTTTTTTTTTTTTTTTCTTTTCTTAATGTGGACGATCCTAGATCGATCCAGCAGTTCTAAACGGATCATAAAGATCCCAGTCTTACGAGAACCGAAGAAAAATCTCGAAAAAAAAGAACAAAAAACAAAAAAAAAGAACAAAAAAAACTAACTACAACTAATTAATACTAAATCATGAAAATTCGTCGTCTGCTCTACTCTGAACGAGAACGAATCCGAATACTTGTTGAAGTATCAGAAAAAAAAAGATTTTTCTCGTTTATAAAAAAAAAAAAAACTAGCAAATACGAAAATTTTCATAATTTTTCAAACATACACAAATAATTGCATTACTTTTTCGCTAAATATACAAAAAGAAAAGACAAACAAAGAAAAATGGCGAATAATACTTAAAATAACATACATATGTATAAATAATAATGTAAAAAAAAATGGACATTTGCAAAAAAGTTTTTTGTTTCCCGAGATTGAAAAGAAAATATAATCGATTAACGAAGCGGTGAATTCTCGTTGGTGTACGAGGAATAGAGAATTGGCTAACATTTCATTGTTCAGGCTTATTTCCGGTCATGGATGGAAGTGTAAAAAAAAAGTGCAAATAAATAAGAGATCAAAGACACAAACGACCTGATAAATACAGATTGAGATATTGAAATACGAGTTAAACCCGATAGAAAAAATCATTTTAACTAATTATTACGACTAATAATAACAATAATAATACGAAAAAAACTAGGTTAATTCAAAAGGAAGGATCAAGATGGCGTGCCGGAAAAATATTGGTGGGAAAGCGCTTGAGCAGCGGTCAAACGTACGTGAGGATCGAACGTAAGTAAATTTTTAATGAGATCTAAGCCCTGAGCGTCCAACGATGGTATAACACTCCTTAATGGTTTTGGTCGTCTGTGAGGAAACGCAGCCCAGCTGAGAGACACGTTTTCCGGCCAATTTTCGTGAGTCGGTGTTCCGATCACCCTGAATCAACAAAAAAAACGAAAGAAATCAATAAGATCCAATGAGTTATGAGTGTTGAGTTAATTTTTACTTATTAAGAGAAAGTAATACTCACTGGAATATTTTATCGAGTTGGTCGCCCTCACTCGTGCCAGGAAACAGTGGCTGCAACCTGTTTATCTCAGCCAATATACAGCCGACCGACCACAAATCCACTGGCGTTGCGTAAGAACAACCCAGAAGAACTTCCGGTGCCCGATACCACAAGGTTACGACCTTAAAATTAAAGTAACAATGAGATAAGTCATGAAACAGAAAAAAATCGTTTGAAAAAACAATTAGAAACAAAATTAACTGCGAAGATGAGTTAAAGTTGAGTCAATTTTTGAGTGAGTTACTCATAAGTTATAACTCAACGAAAAACTGTGAAAAAGAAAGAAAAATGAGTTGATGTTGAGTTTTTTTTATAATTGTGAGTTACTCGTGAGTTATAACACAACGAAAAATTGTGAAAAAGGAAGAAAACATGAGTTGATGTTGAGTTTTTTTATAATTGTGAGTTACTCATGAGTTATAACTCAACGAGAAATATTGAACAATTGAGAAACGATATATATGTAAACTTCAAAATTGATTTCTTTAATGTAAGTTACTCGTAAATCATAACTCACCACTGACGTCAATCGCATTTCGAAATCATAAGTTTTGGCGAGTCCAAAATCGGCGATTTTTATTCGTCCTTCGCTCGTAACGAGTAGATTTTGAGGTTTCAGATCACGATGAACGATTCGATGGCTATGAAGAAAGTCGACACCGAGCAAAATTTCTCGAGACATTTGACGCACGAGATCAGCAGGAATGTTGATGTTCGAACGCGAAGCGATGTACGCAGAGAGATCACGCTCAACATGTTCGAACACCAGCCACAGGGTCAAACCTCTGTCTATCCTCTCCGATTGACCTTCAGCCAATGGCAACTGCAGGTAAGAACCTTGACACACGTCCAGTAATCTCACCTGCAATATTTCAGTATTTCAACATAAGTTAATGATTCATAATTCAATGTTAAATAACCTAATCATCTGTAAATTAATTTCGCATAAGTTATTTTTGCGTAAATTGATTTCACATGAGTCGATTTTTTATAAGTTAGTTTCTCATAAATTAATGTGTAAGTTAATTTCAAATAACTTATATGTAAATTTAATTCGTAATTTTTCAATAAGTTAATTTCTCATGAGTTAGTATGTAAGTTAATTTTAAATAACCTATTTGTAAGTTAAATCGTAATTCTTCAATAAATTAATTTCTCATGAGTTAACGTATAAGTTAATTTTAATTAACTCATACGTAAGTTTAATTCGTAATTCTACAATAAGTTAATTTTGCATGAGTTAATGTGTAAGTTAATTTAAAATAAATTATATACAAATTTAATTCGTAATTCTTCGATAAGTTGATTTTTCGTGAATTGATTTCACACGAGTTGATTCATCATAAGTTAATTTCTCATGAGTTAACGTGTAAGTTAATTTTAGATAATTTTTCGGTAAGTTTAATTTGTCATTTTTTGTAAGTTGGTATCCCGTGAGATTATTTTTCTCGAATTGATTTGAAATGAGTTAATACATAAGTTATTTTTTCATAATTAAGTATAAGTCGGTTTTGATTGAATTGATTTTTATTCATGATTAAATTTTGTCAAAAGTTTATTTTAAATGCGTCAATTTTTCGTAAGTGCATTTCCCATGAGTTATTTTTGCATAAGTACTTACGATGTGCGGATGTTCGAATCTTTCGAGTTGTTTGAGTCCGGCAATTTCGCGCAAAGTCGATGTTGGCAGACCGTCCTCGGTCAAGGGTACGCGGACTTTTTTAAGCGCCACAACCTGGCCGCTGGTAAGGTCTTTAGCTTTGTAAACGGTGCCATAAGCGCCATCACCAATTACTGCAATTTCTTCGTAGTGGGCGTGCTCACTCACGAGGGTTGTAGACCCGGACTGTGACCTCGAGCTTTCCCCGCTTTGTCCCATTATAAAACGAGTCAAATCTCTCGTTCGCGGTTCCACAGGCTTTTCCGCAGCTCTAACGCCATGACTCTTCGAGGCCAACGACAATTTTCCATCATTTCGACTTTCGCTCTCCTCGCTCGATGAACTTTCTGTACTTGGCAATCTTTCTGTTGTCTCTAAACGCTTTCCAATACTTTTCTCCTCCGATGAACTTTCCTCTTCTTCCTCCTTCTTCGACCTTTTTGCTTCAAGCCCACTCGATTCAGGCACAGGCTCCGGCACGGCAAGTGGACGTTTTTCAGCCATCACGACATCGTGAATACTTAACTTTTTTTATTAAATAAAAAAAAAAAATATATATATATATATATGTATATTTCAACAAATCATTAGTATCACTTCAGACATAAAACAATAAACAAATAATAACAACCTTTTCAAATGAATCCTGAAGACCGTATTACAAATATAAAGAAACCTTATTAATAATAATCACAATAACAACAACGGTTTTTACACAAAATTTAAATTTATTATTACCATAAATTTAAAAAAATTTAATTCTCTATCGAGTCTTCTTCTCTTGTAATTTATCGACTACAATTTAAAAAAAAAAATTAAAAACAGCACAAACGAATAATTTAAATTGAATTTTACATGAAATCGAAAATTTACGAATAAAATAAGTCTCGTGTGTATTATATTTGGAGAATATTTTGGCGTTTGGAAAATCTAAACACGTACTACTTTGACGAATGGAAAAACAAAACTGGCTGACAATTATCTCATGCCTCAATACTTACATTTCAATAATAATAATAATAATAATAATAATATTATTAATATTGTTATGATTGTGTTTATATCTATAAATTCTATGTTGAAATATGCCACGTGGGGACATTTAATTTCTGGCACGTAAACAAAACTTTGTGAGATAAATTACGATTTGACGTGACTTTTATCTCTACACATCATTCTACGATTCTTTTACTCTCTGAAGTGACGTTTGACACTCGTATTTTTACAGCCAAAAAAAAAACAACGAGAAGAGTTTGCGAAAATTCTAATTTTCTTCATTAAAAAAATGTATGAAAAAAAAATTAAAAAACGTATCGACGATGCAACGTTTCGAAATAGAGAGGAAGCTAAAAGGGCCCGAGACATCTGCGCCAACACCTGCCCTCCCCCTCTCCCCCCTCCCTCTTTTTTTCTTCACGATCGTGGAGATGGTGAAAAAAAAACGGGCTCCGGTCAAACTCGAAACATCTTGCCACTCGACACGCACTCAAACACACAGCTTTTCAAAATACTAACAAGGTCTTTGCCCCTTATTGTTAAATTTCAATATTTATTAAAAAAATAAAAACAACAAATTGAATTTTTTGTTATCGTTTTATTACGATTTTTGTATACGATGGAATCGTTTTCATAAACAATAATCCAGTAAAAAAAATTAATAGAGTTTGAAATTTCGGTTTTTGTGTATTTTCAAAAATTGATTTTTCATACGATATGATAGTTTTGGATTTTTCAAAATAATCATTGGTACCATATTTAACGGGATTGGTAATTGGAATTAATTGTTTAATAAAAAAAAAAAACAATGTTTTATTGAATAATCATATATGCTAGTGACGTAATATTTGTAGTAGTGATAAAAAAGTGAAAAAAAGGGCTTCCATAAATTCCAGTGGAAAGAGTACAACTGTTTGAATAGCTTGAGCAAACAGAGAAACATTTTCCGCTTCTTTTCTACTATTTTATTTTCTTCACATTCCCGATACGAGGGATAAGCCATACATAAATATATACACACGTAAACATGTGTTATACATGCAGATATATATATATACACATAACGTTTGAAATCTTTTATCGGTCTTGAATGAAACGAGAATGTGAGTTTTTTTTTATTTGGGTGATAAACGAAGTATATGAAGCGTTTGGTTGAGAAACGCGATAAAGACGAATCCCAAGGGCCACAAGAAATTAAATCGTGACGAATGTTTTTTTTTTCTGCTTCCGGTTTGTTTGTTTTGCTCTCGGAAAAGTTGGTTCGAGAGTAAAAAAGAGAAAAAACTAAGCGATGGGAAAATAATCGTAGATTAGTCAGAGTTCAATCGTATCTGTTTCTCGTTTCCATATTATTTAATATTGATACGAATCCGTGAGTGGAGAAAAAAGGGAGAAAAATAAATTGGTGTCTAGAGTTCGTTCTTTATCGACTTCCGGTCGCGATAAGCCGACAATAATGCTACAAAAAAATGCTTCTCACAATATTTGCATCCTACTCTGATAATCCGAAAGAAAGAAAAAATAAAATAAACGTTTATGGGAAAAAAAGATAAATTTCAAAACGAGAGGAAACTTTAGTCTCAACGTAACACAATAAAGCACGTACGAAAGGGCAACGTTTCCTCGTAAAGTTATCGCGACAAAACCTTCTTGGAAGGAGAAACTCGCGCGGACGGAGAAGAGAGCCACGCGGTAAGCCGAGACGCGCGCAGCGATGTAACCAGCGTGACCGCTCCCGACTCACTGGGCCTCTCTCATCCCCCACTCCCACGCGCTTTCCCCCATGCGCGCGCATCCTCTCTCACTTTCTCGCTTGCCTTCGCTACTGGCACTACGTCTCGCACTCTCTCATTCACACTCACACATTTTTAGGCTACTCCTCGTGGCGCGTGGGAAAAAATACTCTCAAACAAGGATCCGACGATAACTCACGAAACCCTCGGAATTCCAAAGCGTGCATTAGCTACTTATCTCTTTCTCTCTCTGTCGCACGACACCTGATTTTAAATAAATACAAATATATACAAATAATGTATATATCTATATATATAAATATATATATATTGAAATCTCTAAAAATTTTAAGGTTTCCACGATTGTTCAAAACGTTGTTTATAAAAATTAATGAATTTTTTTTCATTGTCAAATTATTAATTAAAAAAAAAAGTAAATTTACTTACCGACAAGGTATTGGCCTCCTACGATTTTTTCCCAACGACCGGAAGTACCGCTTTTTGAGACCACGTGACTATATCTATATTTGTATTAAAATACGAGCGGGTGCCCCGAAGTGGTGCGCGTCAACGGGGGGAGCCCCAGTGTTCGTCAGACATCAAGAGAGTACGTTCACACGACTTGACTCGCCGCCTCCTCCTTCTCCTCCTCCCCACCACCTTTTCCCCTCACTATCTCACACGAGGTCGAAACATTTTTTCCCAATGCACTATCGCGTAAAAAAGTAAAACAAAAAAATAAAGAAAGAAAGAAAAAAAACAAGAGAGCGACACCACAGACGCACAGAAGAGTTTTTTAAATTTGAAAACCGGAAGCGAACGAAGCACCCTGATTTTTTTAGTTTAATCAAACGAACCGGAAGTTGAGTCAGAGATGCAGAAAAATGCATTTAACTTCGCGCTTTTGTAAACAATAAAATTTCTTAACAACTGCATTATTTTTTTTTTACTTTTTTTATATCAACTCTCGTAATAATTACGTTGGAATATTCATTTGTAAAAAAATTTAACTTTTCGTTTAACTTTATTCATCGAACGTAATGTCGAAAAAAAAAACAAAAAAAAATGAATGAATATTTCGACAGACTCGAAAGGAGTCCTCGTTCCTTTTTTGCACTCTTTGGTGTTTGTCGTTCGAGGGGCGGTCGCAAACTGGTGCTTCTTAGTCCCGAGTACCGAAACATGAATGGAATGCTTTCCCCGCGAAGAGCATGTACAGAGAGCAACAGCAGCAGCAACAGCAGCAGCAGCAGCAGTTCTCGTTTCTCTCGCGGTGGTGGGCCCCCCGATGCACACGCGAGACGGGTTCGGAATGAAAAGGGGCACGGGGTGGGGGGAAAGAGGGGCCACGGGAGGCGGGGTCTCCCCCCGTTTTGCGTGTCAGTCCTGAATCCAGGAGCGCAGCGAGGTGTCTGCGGGGCCCCCAGCCACTAAAACTTCAAACTTTTTAAGCGTTTTTCGAACCTATGGGCGTTCCGATTAAAATGTACCGGAACAAAGGACATTTTTTTTAAACTTCAAGTCCAATGCTCCAGTTCACTAAATAAAAACGTGAAAAATCATTTTTGACTCAAAAATCGAAAAAAAAAATTCAAAAATTATTTCAATATGACGCCGGCGTCTTGTCATTGGCGGATGATTCACTAGTCTCTTACGCACGCGAAAGTATGAATAACAATTTTCGATTGACATAATTGTACAAGTTATTAAAATTTCCGAGTTCATCCGGCAATTTTTTTTTTTTTTTTTTCATGCAGCATCAGTATGGTGACGAGAAATGTGATTCACTCTAGTCCAGTCATCTTGATTCACTTCGAATCGTCACGAGTTTTTCATTGAGTAATCGTACAATTTCGTTCGCAATCAATTAAATTGCGAAATTTTTTATTTTTTTTTTTTCGAAATGAAAAATTCTAAGAAAACGAAAAAAATGGGAAATTGCTTATTTGATTCGTAAAGTGCAATGGCGTTTTATAGATTTTTGGATAAACATACAACTTCATAAAATAATATACATTTTTGAACTTCGTGTCGAAAATGTTGAAAAAAAAGGTGGAAAAATCGACACGTGCCTGAATCAGTATATACATATATATTTGTATACATAGTTAGATATTCCGTTATAGAGCGAGAAGGAAAATACGAGCCGAGCTACTTCTGGACTTGAAGAACAAACATTTTTTTTTGGTCCCTAAATTCCGATCTTGAAAGGGCTTTTTTTTGGGGTCGAATAAATAGTCAGGTATTTGAGAATTTTCACATATTCGTGATATTCTCGAAACTCAAATAATAAATACAATTTATTTCAAAAATATCGATAAATACGCTAATTAATTAATTTTGAAAAAATTAATAACCTCGTTAAACGTTGATTTTCTTTGTTGTTTTTTTTTCTACTTTCAAGGGTTCTTAAGGGTTCGTAAATTCATTTCGCTGACCTCGACCAAAAGTAGACGTCCGACGGGTTTTTGCCCAATTTAGGATCCTCCCTCCCCCCGCCCCCGAGCCATTGTTCAGCGTTTTGCTTTCGTGCGGAATGAAAAATGGGCACGGCGAAATAAGAGAAGGGAGCGCGTAATTTGAAACGCACCACGTTTTTGATGAGTGCAATATTCATCCGTTTTTTTCACCACCAAATTAAGGGCCTGAAACTGTTTTTTTTTTCTTATAAATTATTCGAAATTAAATCGTCAACTTTTACGCTGCTTTTTTTCAATCCCAAACACAACGATACCGATTGTTGGTAAAAAACCAACAACACGATTTTCATTGTTACCCACAATTGGTAGTGCAAATTCCTAGCTTGTCGATCGATAGTCACGTTGATGCCTAAATTTGAGGAATTTGTAAAGAAAAAAATTTTATCTTCAAATGGAAAAAAAAAAAACAAAATTCTTAGGTAGAACTCGAAAAAATTCAAAATTACGATTCGTACGATGAATTAAAAATATTTCGTATATTTTTAACTCTTCGATGTTTTCTTGTATACAGGCTTTTCTGATTGAAATAAATGTTCATTGCTTGTTTTGAAAATGGTCGAATTATTGACGATTGTAATTTTCGTAAATTTTCGAAAATGTTTTTTCCTTTAATTTTGTAATTTTGTTCCGATCGTAGAATTCGAGCTGTGAAGGGTTTTTAGACGAGCATGTGTGTGACGTTATTCAATGTGAAGCATAGTGAGAGCACACCTTTCTCGATTAAATCCTGGCTGGAATGCATTCCAGTCAGAGCCCCAAGAGCAGATCCTCGGGATAACCTTCACAGCATCTTTGCGGTCGTGCTAATGGATCTCGCATAGAAAAACGTCTTTCTGACCGAGCCTCTAAGAACCCTCTTCACAAGAATCATTTTTTTGTTCACCCCACATTCCTCGTAAGAAGAAAAAGGCAACTTTTCGAATAGAAATAAAATTCGATTGTACGCGAAAAATAATTTTTATGAATGCAAATTTTTATAATTTTTTTTTTATTCACCATCCAACGGACAAAGTTATCGGCAACGATCCATGCGCGCATATTTATGCTTGGCAGTGCGTGGATAACGTTTTTTCTTCACCTTTTTCATGCCGTCTCTCAATAATTAATAGAACTTTGACGTACGCTAATTGATAGGCAAAAATAAAGAAAAAAAGGATAACGAACTCGTCAGAAAAAATTATATCTCCTTAACGCCGTGAGATAAAAATGTGAAAAAAAATTCAGGCACTTCAGAGGACCTGTAGAAAGGCCAAAAAAATTCAGCGTCTAATTCCGAGTGAATTTTATTTTCATCCCGCACGGAGCGCCCCATACAACGTTAAAAAAAAACATCGTCGAACAAAAAAATTCGTCTTTCGAAAATTATGCGAGATAAAAATCTGAAAAAATTACAGTACTTTCAATTGACATTGAGGAAACTTGCAAAAAATCAGGAACCTTAAGGACCAAGATTAAGGAGGTTTCCTGCGTCCTCAAACGCGACAAAAAATAGCTGAAGTACTGTTCTCGCTGCAGGGACTCTGTTATTTATTTGTACTTATTATTTTATGACTTTATTTTGAACTTGCTCTCAAGAGGCTCGTCAAGTGTCTATGGGAACCTGTATAAATTGTTGTGGCAGGATTTTCCGTGCTCAGGTATGTGCTAGGGGTCGAGAAGAGTGGATTATAGTATTTAGTACAGTAAAAGCCATGGACTCTACAGGGGGAATAACAGTGGGTAAGGTAGGGAGACTCGTCCCAGTCCGAAGAGCTATATTTTAAAATATATATGTATATAGACGTATAAATACAATGTCTAGAGCCTGAGAGACCTGCAAAAGGCAAAACTCCAAACCGGGAGAAGCTCGTTATATCTGTGTGTAGATTTATTCATGTGTGTGTTAATTTGTGTGTGTTGTATGACCGTCCTCGGCATCGGCCACCAGTCCAGAGTGAACGACCGCCACGCGAAGTTCGAGGTTCCGTGATTTTCGATATTTTTCATTTAATCAAAAACAGTTTTTTCATAAAAACTAATAAATACAAAAAAATCATTTATTCCTAGGACGAAGTGATCGATAATTTGAAAATTCATTATTTTTTTTCGTCATTATTGAATTTTTATTTCGTGCTACGTACACCTGTCTTAAAATCTTCCAAAAAAATACTTTACCAACCATTTTGGGACTAAAAAAAACGTGATTTTTTAGAATCAATTGTAAATAATGAAAAAATTGTACGAAATTAATTAAGGCCCAAAATTTAAGGGCTTTTGGATTTTTTTTTAATTAAAATGATTTTTCAGTTTTTTTGCTGTTGTTTTTTTTCTCCGATAATGGAGCAACGAGTGAATAATTGATTTTTCTTAAATTGAGTTGCCAAAGAAAACCTTTCTGACAATCAATAAATTCGAAAGAAAATAAAAAGGAGGAAATATTGTTGGTGCCGAAAAATTGTGTATAGTCGACTCGATAAGTGGGTCATCCGGTCCGAGAGAGCTCGGTCTTGAGTGCGACAAGAGTGTGAGAGAGAGATAAAAAATACGGCGTTCGGCCTGAGGCCCCGTGACCGAACGAGAGTGGAGGGGAGGGGGAAGCGGGCGCGCGGAAAGTGGTGGGGGGAAGAGAAGACTGCGAGCCAGGACGAAGAGACTCGAGAAAGCCGAGAGAACATAAGAAAAAAAAAACAAACGTTGAGACGAAGTCAGTGGAAAAAAAATTAAATCTTAAGTCGCTGAGGGAACAAAAAAATGGCGACCGTTCGGTCGTCAGTGGACAAGTTTTCTCGTGGTGGCGTCTGCCGTCTACGGTTTTCCCGCTGTTAAGGCCGCCGGTCCTATCTCCGGACACCAAAATGGCCGCCATTGGCTGAATTCCCAAATTCGCCATTTATCGTTTTTTTTTTCTTTATTTTTGTTACGCAAAAGGAAAAAATTACAAAAAAATTAACACGTTGTGACGTTTCTACCACGTGGTTTTATCTCCAGTGACAAATTCTCATAAGTGCTCATTACTGTGATACGTGAAATTCAATTATTTATCAATTTTTCAAAATTCTCACAAAGAAGATGACCTGCCGCCATTTTATGCCGGCGTTTTTGCTCCTCGCCATTTACAACTTGGGTAAGAATGACTTTTTTTACATTTTTGACATACGAAATCTAAGATATTTTATTTAAATAATTATCGATTTTTTATTAGGCGAACATATTTTTTAATATAAGAAAAAAACAAAACAAAACAAAAGATTGTCGGAGATTTCAATGCCCCGAAATCCGGAACACGCGATATCTTCCTAACGTTTTTTTCAAAAACGATTTTCAAATGGAAAAATGCGAATTTTTTGATGCGGTAAAAATGTTGGATTTAGAGCCGAAAAGAATGTAAACTTCCGGAAAAAATAAAATAAGAAATAAGGCTATAAATCGTAATAAAAATTCAGCAAAAAAAAGTTGAATATTTAGAAAATTAATTTATTTTCAATTTCGCCTAATTAGCCAACTTGACACTTCCCATAAGTTACGCAATACGTCAACATCCGGTTTCATTCAAAAATTACGAACGCCATTTCGTTGAAAGAATTTAAAAATCACTTTCTACACGGATATCTCGGAACTTAATAAAAATAAAAAAAACATTCGAAAGCGGAGGTGTTGCCAAATGAGACTCGTGATTCACGTCAATGGCTAGTACGAAACGGGAGTGACGTATGTTTTTTTTTTTTTTTTTTTTTTTTTTTTTTTTTTTTTTTTTAAATCGAAAATAACACAAAAGGGTTCAAAATATTTCTTTTTTTTTTAATCGATAAATCACCAATTAAAATAATAATAAAATGATTTTTGTTCGATTATTTATATTCAATTTCATGTAAAAAAAAAAAAAAAATTCATGAAAATCTGTTTTTTTTTTCCGTGAGCCCGCATGCATTGAATTTTAAATGTATTATTTATCTAAGGAACAAACTGACTCGACGATTGTTACACATGTGTCCTATATTCGTTGTTGGAAAAAAAAATAAAAATAAAAAAATAAAAATAAAACGATAATTTAAAATAATTTGTATGCATAGGAAAAAAAAGACTTCAGGGAATCCCCTTAAAGGCGACACATCCGGTAGATCGTAAATATATAAATATACAAAATAAACTAACAGACAAGTTTCGTCATTGGACTTTCGCCCAACCGCATTAGCCGTGAAAGTGTCACGAAATCGCACTGTGTATTTCGCACTTATTACTAACCAGAAAAAAACCCATTTTGATATAATGTTTGGTATGTAGAAATATTTTAAACGTTACTCATTATTTTCCCAATTGTCTCGTTCTTGTCCAAAATGCAATTTTCTGAAGTGATTTTCTGGATAGAATGAATTTTTTAACTTTTCGAGTTTTTCTTCGAATTTTTATTTCGTACACGTGTTTGTCGTTTGTTTAAAAACGACTAAAAATTCAGGAAAAAATTGTATCTCATAGTTTTTTATGATTAAAAAAAAAATTTGAAATCCGAAGATTTTTCAAAATCTCTTCCGGAAGGGTGCAAATTTATTTTCCAATTTACAAGACGCTTTAAATTCTTCAAAAATGTAAAAAAAAACGTTTTTCTTCATCTACAAGAAATTCTCAAAAAAAAAAAAAAAAAAAAATTATATAAAGAATCAAGGCTATAGAATTTTATTAAGCCCATTACGAAATATTAATTATCAATGATAAAAAATAACAAAAAACATAAACACACCCATAGATCGAAATCTCGTAAAATTGAAAAATAAAACGAGAATTAAAAAGAAATAAGTTGTTCGGGTCTTTCAACCGAGTTTAAAGAATAAATATTGGGCAAGGAATGAGGGAGGGAAAAAGAAAGAAAATAAAATACCGTTAAGTCTGCCGTTACCGCCTCGAGAGAAAAGAGAGAGAGAGAGAGAGAGAGAGACGTGTTCACGAGACTGTACGTACACGTTGGTGTATATAATGCTCGATGATACGCGATCACAGAGGCCAGCGCGTGTGGCATACACGCCAAAGTCAATTTCTCCATCTTCATTTATATTTCTTTTTTTCTCTCTCTTCTTGTCTTAAAGTATTGCGTGTGTGTCGCGCAACAGTTCGTATATGACGTTTGATTCGTGCCCTGGGGGCTCAAAGATCCGTTTGTACGAATAATGTATATCTATAGATTCTTACACATGGATCAGACCACGAAAGGTCAGAGACGAGGACCAGTGTAGAGAAAGAATGTGCTTGGCATTGAAATCTCTTGGCAGGACAATTCACCCGGTGGAATTCCGATTATAAGATTGCAAGTAAAAACAAAGACAAGAAATAACATTTTTTCGTTCAACTGTAGGACCTACTTAAAGGAAAAAACAAAAAGTTTCCTCGTTTCAGGGTCTATTTACCTTTGGAAAAAACTAAAAAATTGTTTTTCGTCAATTCAAATAGTTTTATATGTCTGAACAATAGCTCATTGTTTGTTATTCAATTTAAAAAAAATTTCAACCAATTTGACGAGCACGTAGTTGAAATAAAATAATATTTATAGTATTAATGAAATTAATTTTATTTCGATTCTTTACTATCAAGAATTCGACAAATTTGACATCGTCAAAAAACTGCGAAAACAGGGAGGAATAATAATAAAAAAAAAAAGATCGAAAAAAAATATTTGAGTGGAAAGACACTCGAAAAAGCGATAAAAAGTTTTGAAACGTACAGTTGAAATGGCAATTGAAATTATAGTCGAAAAAGCGTTCAAAGGGATAGTGAAAATGGTGGTGGAAAGTGTACGAAAAATTAGAAACTTGCTCTAAAATCGTAGAGCACTCATGAATGCACTCAAAATCCATTAATAATACGTTTTATTTATTTGTACCAAAGTGGAAAGTTCCTGTGTGAATAAAAATGCTCGTTCTCGGTATTTTTTATTTTTTTTTTCTATTCTTTTTTTATAGGTTAGCGCTGCATGCGCACTTACGATAATTGAGAACACATGGACGAGAGAGAACGAGAATAATTTCTCGTTCTCTCGGTACGTGGTGTTAGGGACGAAAGAGGGAGGCAATTATTCACCGTAGCTCGCGAAATCGCGTCGTACATATACCGCAAGCCTTAATTAGTAATTAGTGATGAATCGTTGAATAGCGTGGATTTAACGAGCGAAGCAAAATACCCTCCCCATTATTTACGAGATTGCACACGTTATTTTTTTTTATTTTTATAGATTTATTTTTTTCGCATTCTTTTCCTGAATATAGATTAGCCATTTATTGCTATACATTTAATCTTCACTGCTCTGTGTCTGAGAAGAAAAAAAAATAAGAATCTGACACAGTGGCCCACACACGTGAGAAAATGTGGAAAACCGTTAAATTCCTTGGTGTGTCATAGACAAAATAACATTCTTTCGGTTATGTGACACGAGGCACTACAAGAACAAGATCGTTATGTTTCCAACATTTACCGTTACGTGGCGCCATGTTCGTTGCATTACAGTACAACCTCGATTTTTTACCACCTCGATTTTTTACCATTCCCCTGATTCTTTGCCCCCACCCAATGTCGTTTGGCCAGGGGAATAGTGGCTGTGGGCGTTGTTTATCCCTACCACCATCATACGACACGCTGCGGCTGGTACGCGCGGTTTTTGTACCATAACCTCAAAATGTCGCAGTGCAGAAAAATGGGTGAAAACGTCGACCCAAACAATAACGTTTTCAGCAATCAAAAAAATGCACGATTATCGTTGCAAAAAAAAATTTTAATTCTAAAAAGACTAGACAGTGGAGTGCCAGTTTGTTCGATAGCAAAAGAGTTTGGTGTCACGAGAGCGGCGGTCAGATACGTCAAGAAGACCAAAAGTGCAATACTCGGTTTTGTCAACTCGGGAATCGTAATCGAAAAAAGAGCTGAAAAACGAAAATCAACGAAAATGACAAAAGATAATGTCCTTGACGACGTCGTTTACACCTGGTTCTGTCAAGCGCGTGAGAGCAAAATTCCGATAAGTGGCCCTATAATATGTGAAAAAGCTCTTATAGCAAACAAACAACTTGGTGGCAATCCAAATTTCATTGCAAGTAATGGTTGGCTTCATCGCTTTAAACAACGACATGGTATCAAGTGTCTGTCCATGCAAGGAGAAAAATTAGCAGCAGATCACAATGCGGCACAAGTTTTCCAGCAGGAGTTTCCAAATTTTGTGTGCGAAGGTGGATACAAGTTGGATAACATTTATAATGCGGATGAAAGTGGACTTAATTGGAGAAATTTGCCAAGAAAAACGTTGGTTTCAGTGACAGATCAAGAGTGTCCTGGCGATAAAGTTAGGAAAGACCGGATAACAGTAATGGTGTGTGCGAATGCAAGTGGCTCTCATCGCTTGCCATTGCTTGTCATCGGCAAATCAAAAAACCCAAGATCTTTTAAAAATGCAATCCTGCCTGTCATTTATAAGTCTCAGTCATCGGCATGGATGGACCGGAGCCTTTTCTTGGACTGGTATGAAAACAATTTTATACCCAGTGTCAAGGCAAGACAAGTGTCGGATGGGATTTCAGGAAAAGTTGTTCTACTCATGGATAATGCTCCATCGCATCCCAGCGCTGACATCTTAAACGCTGTGGATCCAAATTTTTTTGTTAAGTATTTCCCAGCCAACACAACTTCGCTGATCCAGCCGATGGATCAAGGGATCATTGAAAAAATGAAAAGGATGTACCGCAGGAATCTTCTGTCTCGGATGCTACTCAGCGAAGAGCTGCAAAATCCCAAAATGTTTCTGAAGCGATATGATTTGCGAGATTGCTGTGAATTAGTGGCATCGGCTTTCAATTCTTTGACGCCTGCAAATTTGCAAGCCGCCTGGCACAAGCTGCTGCAAGATTTAATTCCTATACCAAATAAGGATGAGGCTACAGAGGAGATTATTTCAGAAGGCAGAGATATTGCTCATCAAATTCCAGGTAAGTTTTCTACAAATAATATTTATTTAAAGGAAACATTACTGAAATAAAAAGATTTATGAATAACAAATTTTCAGTGCCTCTTGTATTTTTCATCATATTCATTTTGGCGATTTTCACTATATATTTAGATGTTTAAGAGTAGTTTGTTATTTGAAAATAAAATAATGTTGATTTCTTATGAGAATATAGTCAATTAAAATCTTTGGTTGGGATTCAATGGGATTCAACCAGTCGTCGCAAGTGGGAAATATTCACTGTTTCTTATTTTACTATAATTGAACGTTTCAGATTTCAGTGACCATTCTGAAGATGGTTTGGAAAACTGGTTCAACCAAGATCGAGAAGACCAAGGTTGGAAAGTCCAGACAATCGAAGAAATCGTCAGCAAAACAGCTCCCAAGAATGAAGATCTTACTGAAACTATGAAAACTCAAAACGGAGAACACCAGCTACCAGAAAAAGAAAACAGTTCCAGTGGTCATGATGTCTTTACCGCTGTGAATACTCTACTAGAGTGGTGCTCGGAAAATCCACTTCACAATACAAACGTTCAAGACGTCGGATTAAGCTTTTTGAATAACATAAAAGCTCGGATCACCCCCACTTTGCCTGAAAAAGCACAGACTGGCTCATTGAATTCAGATAGTTAAATTCGTTTCTTACGCCAAATTTTGATTTTTTTCTCTTGAACATATTTAATTTTTTTTATCTCCCAAATCAGCTCATGTTTTAAGTTTTTCTGTTGGTCAAATGAAATTTTGATTTTTTTTCGTTTTTCTTAATACATCTTGTATTATTCTTCAAATAATGACCATATTTTCAGTTTTTTCGTTTGTCAAATGATTAAATATTTGATTTTTATTTGTTTGTCATGACAGATTGTTTAAATTTCTGTTTTTTTTGAAAATCTACTTGTGACTGTGATTCTAATTAATAACATATTGTTAGTTTGTAAGGACAAAGTTTATAAATCGTTGAAAGTTAATAAATATAAAATTTGAAAAACTGTTGAGCCCGCTTCAAGTGTTAGGTTAGTTTATGTTTTTTCAGCTACGGATGCACTGGGAACATGCGCGTAGCGGAAGCGCTATACGCGCATGCCCAATTCTTAGCACCTCCCCATGACGTCTCAAACCACACCTCCGAGCTGAACCCCGATTTTTTACCAGTCCTCTCCCCAAGTGGTAAAAAATCGAGGTTCTACTGTATCTCGAGATGAATTGCATGCATTAGTTATTTCTAGTTCTCGTACGGTTTACATGATTTTTTAGAGAATTTCCTATTTTTCATTCACTTAAACTTTTCAACCAAATGATTTATACTGTTAAGTATTACGCGCGATACTTTCTTCCGTATAAAATAGAAAATTTCACGAATTAATCGGGTCGTGTATCACAATCGCATGACGTCATCAACAGACGCCATAAAATTTCATTTTTCGCGCGTCTTTTATTGTCGCGTAAGTACTGCGTGCACCTGTACGATTGCGGAGGGGCAAGAAAGTTTTGTAGCGACGAGAAGCTGCGCGCGCACCGTAAAGGCGGCGCGCAGAGCGTCGTGGTTCATTCGTTGCGCGACTGTCGCGCGGTGAATATCACTCTACTAGAAATTTCGTTCGATGATACTTTCCCCATTATATCGCAGGCCACATGGAAACTAAACTTTCACTCAAATGTTTTTGTTTGTTTTTCGATGTTTTAACTCTTTCCAACTGAAATATCAGTCCATTGTTTTTTCGCTCGACATAGTTTCTCGAGAAATACAACATTTCCCTCGAGTCTATTATGCACGGTCGACGAACACTGAGTCCGCGGGCTTTACTACGTTGTTTATCTTTTTAAGCTCCCGGGAAATATCGTTTCATATGTATGTGAAAAATAATATAAATGAGACTGTACCGAGTCTCTTGATAAAAAGACGAGTATCGAGTTCCTTTGAATTCGTTCTGCTCGATCAAAGATCAGCTGCTCGCTCATTGGATCGATCACACGAATTATTCTCGCGAGTATCTCTTACCGAGTATCTCGTACAAAAAAAATATCCAATTGATTCTTTTTTTTGTTTTTATCGTCTTTGAATCACATTTCTGAGTCTCTCTCGGAAGAAAATCGATCCAAGACTCTACGAGACTTGCGCACGTACTCAAGTGCAGTGACCTTCTCGTTCGCTCTTTTATCGCAGAGGGCGTGCCATATATGCGTCGACGATCGTGAACCAGAATACCGAGCACCTTTCGCAGTACGTGAGACTCGTATAAACGGTTTCCGCGATGCCTTTAGCCTTCATCGGCCATAATATATATATATATATACATACGTATAAACGCGCTATGGATGACCTTCTCGAAAGAATTCAATGAAGGCAACTCACGCCTTGTGGCCTACGAATGCCCCAAACTTTACACTTCCGGAAAGATCGTACACTTGTTTTTTCAAAACACTAAATTGTACTTTTTCCATGAAAATCATTTAAAAAGATGTTTATCAATACGGGAATCGATCCCCAGACCACTCGAAGAATGTCGTGCTATATTTGTCGAGGGACTGCGATGAGAAAGTACCGTTTTCTCCCGATAGAGGGAGAGATGACGTAGATTTTCTCGTCTTTGTTGACGGGAGTCATATTCTATAATAACATTCGTAATTAAATGAATAAATAATTAGTAATTAACATAAAAGACAATAAAAATAATGAAAATCAATAAATATGGATATAAATGTAATGAAAAATCGTAAAATACATGTTACAGGAGCATTATCGATACAAAACGACCCAACGTCTTTGAGATCGTCCAACGACCAGACGATTTTGAGTGCCAGCTCTTATTCTGGCCCTTCGAAAACATTGGTCGATGAAAAAAGTCATGATGATTTACATTTTCACACTTTTCAACCTACCATTCAACTACAAACGTCCCGGAGTGTCGAGACCAGCCAAGATAATGATTACGAGACTCTTGCCTTTAAGGTTATGAATCCTGATGAATCGTCTCTTGATTCACTCACTTCCTCGAAACATGTCGAACATTTCGATGGCAATAATATCGAAGTTAAGCCAGGAGAATATTACAGGTAAATACGAAATAGTTATAAATAATTTAAAATAGTTTTAATCCAATGTTTTGATTAAATCATAAGAAGATTCGACAAATTTGACGTTTTTTTCATGAAATTGATGATAAAATGTGGTTTTTTTTGGCAGAATAACACCAACAAAGAGCGATGAGATTTCGGGGGAAGGGGAGGGGGCTCCGCAGGGACGAGATCTCTCGTCGGAGCCCCGTCAGCCGTTCGGTACGACTCAGGACCAACGAGAACAGTTGAATTTGGATTACGCGATGCGAAAAGCCCGTCAGGAAGGGCCGAGGATTTATAACGATAATTCATCACCACCAATTTTACAGACTGTCGCACCTGGCACAAATCGTCAAGCAAATCCTGATATTCAGGACATTATTACCGGTATCGTTAAATTACTCAATGGCAATGTAAATGTTGCAGCCAACACTGTCAGGCCTCATAAACCGGTTCAAGCTACGAGGTAATTCGTTTATTTGCTTATTATCAACTCTCCGTTTACACACTGGGTCATTTTGACGCAAATTAATTTTTCGTGATCAGTTATCGATGAATTGATGATCTTTTAATTTTGAAAATTTTATTGATGGCTTTAGAATAAACAATCGTGGACCACCAAGAATTTCGGATTTGCCACCATTGCCACCAGATTTTGACACACCAGGAATGAATCCACCCCCGCCCCCACCCCCAGATCGTCCCTACCCTTTCGAAAAACCACCCGCACCCGAAAGACCTTCCATCAATCAACTTCCACCGGAAAGACCGATCCGACCTTTCATCAATGGTGGATCCATGAACGAGGGACTTGTGCCGCAAGGAAATAGGCCCTGGAATCGACCCTACAGACCAGGTATAAGAAAAAAGTCATTTGTCATGTCAAAAATAAAAGGAAAATAAGCCTGGACCAGTTTGTCCGGGTCAACATTTCCGCTATTTCAATAAATAATATTTTTTAAGGTGGTACGAGGCGTCCGATACCGGCATACAAGCCGATGCCACCCCAAGACATCAATTTTTATGAGAACGAATCAACTCCACTGGAAAAACCGTCCCGTCCGAATGGCCAAAAACCAGGAAATCCAAATTCTTCAGGAAACCACGAAAACCCGGACAAACCGGGTTACATGGGTTCCCATGAAAATTCGGACAGTCCATTAACGACGGATTCCGAAGAGGAAGTAACTAGAAAGCCTCAAAAGTACAGACCACCGATGAAAGACGAAAAAGTAATAGCCGAAAACACTTTAATACTCGGTTCAGATCCGAAACCATTTCCCATACCGATACATAACAACGATGACGACGAAAACGAGCCTCGGCCACCATTGAGTTCCCCGCGACCCTCATTACCCCCGAAAATTGGCCAAGCCGATGAGAACGCAACTAATTTGGGCCCCAAGACCCAACAAACAACGGAGAAAAACGTGGCACTCAAAACTACCGAAAAGAAATCATCGTTGAGTGCTAAAACTACGGACAGTAAAACGCGTCAAGAAACATCCACCACTCGGACAATGACCACCTTAAAAATCGAGACAAGCTCTTTCATTAATGTCATCGAACCCACGAAAACAATTAACACTCAAGAAACACGAACGAATCGACCAACCAACGAAGAAAATCGCAACGAAACATCGATTCTCAGTGTCAACGATACCAGCACTCAACTTGACCTTGAACCTAGTAGACCACTCATTGAGGACACCACCAAAACAACATTAACTTCAACCCAAACTCTCGTTTCTCCTGTTCCTGTCAAAACTTCTAGTTATACCACTAAGAGCACTCAACAACACTCAAAACCGACCGAAACTCACGCTACTAAACCTCAGCCTACCGATCGATATTCCTATCGACCCAGACCTGGAATTGTTCTTGATGACACTCTTGATTACACCGGCAGTCCTGGCCTCGTCACTCAAAGACCCTACGCACCACCTCGACATCCTCAAATTGGTGACATCTTCGATGTCACAGTTTCTGCCATTCAGGGACCAGGTGGCGGATCTGGTGAGTGAATTCATTTGAAAACCAGTCCAAATTCAATTCATTTTCTTTTTGTCTTTTGAAAATTCATTTTCACTCAAAAAAACTTTAATCAAACATTTTCTGTACCAGGCGACAGTGTCAGAGTTCCTATAAACGCACCCACTGACGTTATTCTAACAACTGCGGTGGAAGGTCAAGGTTTCGTTAGCATCGATGGCAAACGAACTTATCTTAATCTCTTTGATAACACGGATCAAAGCAGCTCACCAACCAATGTGATTCAACCACAACCTACGAGAACTCAAGCTCCACCTATCGTTGGAACTGGGTTAGTGTAACAATAAAACTCTAAACAGTTCTCAACTTTGTTCGAACACTCAAAACAGTTTTAAAAAACTAGATTCATAGGGTCAAGTTTGAAAATTCGTAGAAAATCGAAAAAAAATGCTGGAATAATAAACAAAGCGTCATTCAAATGGAAATTTCATTACGAAGCGAATGAGCACCGGTTGAGTCTCTTAGGCCCAATACTTTCGGAGTTATGAGCCTTTGAATGAAACCATGCGTTAAATTCTATACCTGCACCTATGGAACATTCATTTTTGTTTTCTTTTTTCCTTTACTAAGTTTCGCTGTGCCACAACCAGACGTAACTTCGGTCTCTCCACGTCCTAATGGACCACCTAGACGACCAACTTTTCATCGTCGACCCACCCAACCTCCCGTAAGAATAGACACTTGTATAGTCGGCGACACCAGCACCTGCGATGCCAGCCAACATGAGGCATGTGCCACAGTTCAAGGCGTTTCTGCTTGTCACTGTAAACCCGGATATGCTAGACTCTTACACACCCTTCCGTGTAAAAAAGTCGTTAGCATTGTTGTCTCTATAAGGGTTGACCGGATTTACGACTGGAAAGTTGTTTGGGATCATGCCCTTGGCGACAAAGACTCGGAATCCTATCAAACCATTGCCTACGAGGCTAATCGAGCGGTATTTATATTTTAATTCACAATAAATTATCCAAATTTTGGTTTTTTAATACGTTATTGAAAAGTCCCTAATATTACTAGAATTTTTTTCCTGTCTCGACTGTTTTCAAAGTATTTAAAAATTTTGTTTCTACTTTTCAAATTAAATTGTTTGTATTGATTTTTTTTTTGTTTTTCAAGATCGAATCCGCCATGTCAATGACACCGTTCTCCGACGAGTACATGGGCTCTTCGATAAATAGTGTTTACCAGGGTGACCTTAGCCAAGGACAAGGCGGAGTTTTTGTAAATGCAACATTGAAATTAACTTATGAACAAAGAACTGCTAGGTCTACGCTTGCTGGTGAACTACAACGACATCTACTCGGTGTTATTCATCGTAGAAATAACAACATTGGCAACAGTGCTGTTTACGTCGATAGCCCTCCAGGCTCAATCTCCAATTTACAAGGTACACTATGCTGCTGATTAATAATTCATTCTTTGATGTAAATCAAAGAAGAAAAAAATTCATTTTTCGTTCAGGTTTAAAATCCATTTGGTCAATTTTCGTAAATCAACGAAATTATAACTAAGGTGCGACTTTTTAATACTTGGCGTTCTTTTTTTACTTTTTTTAATTACTTACCAACAACCGATAACAAATTTTTTCATTAAAAAATTTGATAAGCGGTCATTTTTTGGCACATTTTGTACATTTTTATCGAAATTTCGATTTCTTTCTCAGATTTGGACGAATGTGCATCGACGGAACTTAACGATTGTCATTCCTCTGCTAAATGCACCAACACCTGGGGCGGTTTTAACTGCGTTTGCAGTCCAGGCTTCAAGGATCCTCACAAGGACGATCCAAACGAGGCTGGTAGAAGTTGTTTATCCTGTCCATCGAGCCATTGCAATAACCGGGGCACCTGCTCTTATCAGGCTAATCAAAAACAGTGCTCTTGTACCGGAAATTATTACGGTGCTCAGTGCGAAGTCGATGGTGAAGTTTTGGGCGTTGCTATTGGAGCTTCAGTCGCTGCTCTTATTATCATTGTTTTGACCCTCGTGTGTCTCGTCATGTGGAGGTATTCTCACTTTTCTTTTTCTTCTTTTACATTCCTCTATTTTTTATTCTTTATACATGATTTTTGAAATTATCATTTTTTCACTCGATCAATTTTGATTTCTTGAAATTAGTTTAATGTGCTGGAAAATCAATTACTTTTATGCTCTTTAATCTTGTTTTTCTACTTTTTAATGCCTTGTTACCGGCTGATTATACCGTGCCTCCTTCTTAAATTACATTATTCTTCATTTTTTTCTCATGTTTTATTTTTTTCTTCATATTATTATTATTTTCTTCGCCCCCACGAACTTTCCAAACGATTAATCATCAATCTTGCACACAATCTTTATTCGCACGCATAATTTATTTTTTCTTCACAGTCGCAGATGGTCACGTGAACAGAAGGCTGTCGGCTCACCCGTTTATGGGTACATGCAGGGCGGAATACCTGGAACTTTACCCGGTAAAATCTTTTACTTATAAATTTTTATTAATTTGTAAATGATTTTTCTTTCAGTTTTAAAATTAATTTTATTATTTTTTTCGAAAAATACATATCTTTATAGGCACTTTGGCAAGGGTTGGCTCCGTTGGAACTTTAGCTTCGGTCAAACAAGGCCCACCGACTAATTTGCCACCTTACATGTGGGCCCATATTAACGACCACATGGCAACTGCAAATCTTTATGCGGTGAGACTATTTTTTTCATTTTCAATTTCACTCAATCATTCAAAACTGAGATGAAATTTTTCATTTTTTTTTAAACAATATTTGAAGAGAAAAAAACTCGAAAGGATCGAAACTTCATCATCAAAATTTCATTTTTTCTCGCTCTTTGTATTCAATTGTACAATGAATTAAAAAAAAAAAAGCATTCCCAGCAAATTATTGTTAAATTGATGATAATAAATAATAATTTTTTCTCAAAGACTGAACCAATGGGTCCTACAAGACCAAGTTCTGCAATGTTTGGTTATCCAACGATGAGTATGCACGGTACTTTGAGGCCAGTGCCTTTACCAAGGCTTCAGGCACCTCCGAGGCCTCGGCAAAGACACAATCAGCCGGAACCGGATAGTTCCGACTCCGAACCGCAAGACAAAGATCGTGCAGATTTGATTCCTCAAAACAGTGGATTTCACGTGCCACGACCTAAATCCCGATCGTCGTTAGCGGTAATTATTTAAAAAAAAAAAAAAAAAAAAAAAAAAAAAATCATTTTTTTTTCATCAAAATACGATTTAAGGACGTTGTATTACGACAGTCAAATCTAAATAGTTGTTTTCAGTTTTTCTTACATACAAAATGCTTTGAGAGCCAAAGTTCTTTGAAAAAAAGTTATACAAATTGACTAAAGAACAACATACTCTAAATCCAAGATTGTCCGAAGTAATCTGTGTTTGTTAAGTAGGTAGAAGTTTTACATGCATTCCTTTCTCGGGTTTTTACATCTTTCTATTGTCTCGCTTTTCGCTTCTTTTTGTTTTTGTTTTTTTTTTTCCTTTTTTCCACTCTTTTTTTTCCATATTACCACCTGGACCTACATTTTGACGTGGGTTCCGAACCACGGAATCTGTAATTCCGTGGTTCACTGTATTCGTTATGTAATAACCAAAAAAACGATAAAATTTTACGACCGATTTTTTTGAAAAACTAAATAAAGCTTCTTCGATGTTACATAAAAGCGTATGCAGAATTCTAAGAGGCTTCACTATTTAGGAATGAAAATATTGAATATTGAAAATTGAAACTTTTAATCAGGTTCGAGCGTTTCTCATGCGTTCGATAAATTCTAAGTTTAATTGTTCAAAATTCGTATGAATCTTTTTAACAATCATACGCAACTGTGGGTAAAATTTGAGGGAGTTTGATCGTTTAGAAATCGGGTTATTAGTTGTAAAATATTGTCTTTTTTCGCAACTTCCCATAAGACGCCATGTTTAAGTTGCGATTTTTAACACTAAATATCTCGACTACTAGACGGTGAAACCTTCCCAAATTTTTTACATATTAAGGAGGTTGGTTACACACAACAATGTTGCCGTGTTACAAGCATAGGAAAATTCGAAATGGTTAGAATTTAATGAAACCTGCTGAGTATATTCTTTAGTACGAAATATGAATATACAAATTTTTTAAGATTTTTCTTCTACATAGTTTTCGAGTAATTGAACAATAGAGTTTACATGCATAAGCATAGGATTCAGATATATATATAGGTATATATTTAACATATTGTAATCTCCAATTATTCGACAACTATGCAGACGAAAAATTTGGAAAAATTTGTATCATCGTATTTGATGCTAAAGAATGTGATCATCAAATTTTATTAAATTCTTATCATATTGTCATATGTAGCCAACCTCTTTAAATACTACGCTCAAGAAGATACACGCAAATTTTCAAAAAATCGTCTTGGAAGAATTGTATTTGATCATTTTGTCGTTACTTTGTATATACTATTATGATTATGGCAGTCGAACCTTCTTAACACGCGCTTCTATGAGAAACTACTGAAAATCAAGAGACTCGGTAGAGTCTCGGGACAAGTACATTTGACAGCTCTGACGTCTGCTGGCCTGAGGGTCGCCGGAGTATATTATCTCTGAATAAAGCAATTTTCGGTGGTGGGGGGTAAAAACTGAAATTCATTTTCTTTAATTACGAAACTCAGGAGACTTGTGATAATTTTCAAATTGAACTGGAAACTCAGTAAGAAATTCCCTTTCGATTGAGCCTAATAACAGCACAATTGATTGCATATTTACTGAGAAAAAACTTTGCACAGGGTCAAGATTATGCAAAAATTCTAACACATTGAAGAATTTGGTGTTTTATGATTTTTATAAATAAATATCTCGACTTCTCCATCGAGAAAGCTCTTAAAATTGCGCGAGTTATTAGATATCACTATTCTCTTAGTGTAGTGCAAATTCGAGGGAATTTTATCACTAGAAAACTTTGCACACAACGTCCTGAAAAATGAATTGAATGTTAATTTCATTTTGACTAAATTTTTTTACAGAATCAAAGCGGCATTTATTACGATGTCGAATACGATCAGGGTGACGCACAACATTTGTCGAAAAACAATATTCCGATGTCGACCTACAGTATGGCGAGACCGTACTACAGAACGTGAGAAAAAAAAAGTTCAAGTGCAAAAAAGTGAAGAAATTGAAGAAAAATAAATAAAGAAAAAAGGTGAAAAGTGCAACTAAATGGACTGAAACGTCCTTAAGAAACCACTACGAAAATTCGAACATACGGTACACACCTAGCTCAATATTATATCGAAGAAAAAAAAAAGACTAAAAATGATAGCCTTTATATGTTTATATATGAATATATTTGCATAATTATTAATATTTAATATTATTTTTATTTTTATACATACAAATAAATAGTATGTAACGTTAATTTTGAAGAAAAAATAATACCAACGTGATTTTTAATAAAAAAATATAACGAATTTATCAAAAAGATAAATGACAAAAAAATTCTTTTTTTTTCTCTCTCGTTGGTATTATTTTTTATTCGAAATGTACGACGAAGAAGTGTGAAAATTGTGTGCGGGATCGAGACGAGGAGCAATAAAAAGAAATATCTTTTTTTTTTGCCTTTTTTTTTATTTATTTTTAATATAACGACGAAACGCAAAATTGGTTTCGATTTAAATCCACAATTTTTTTTTTTCATCCTTTTATTTCGTTTCCTCCTTTGTAATTGAATATTTTATATATATTCTTGTTTGTTTGTTTGCGAGTTAAATACAATAAACATTTGAAGAGTCAACGCGGTCGGGTCATCGTCCATTTTGTTTTTTACTGATTCGAGTTTTTATCATTTTCGTTCTTTGTGTTGCTTTGTTTCATGATTCTTTGTTCGTTTGTTTGTTTGTTTTGGCCTCGGGACGAAAAACCATAGCCCGAATGAGCAAAAGCGAGATACGAGAGTAAAAAATCACATCGACGCATATTTACGATGTTGTGCGGCTTTTTTTTTCATTTTTTTTCTTTTATTTTGACTTTTTTATATGGTTGTGTATATATTTTGGTTTTTTTTGTTTCTTTTTCGAAGTTTTGGTTTTCGAAGCGAAGGCGTTGGTATTTCGCCGTTTGACAATGATGCAAGAAAAAAGACGCCGACGAATATAAAAAACATTGTATAATTGATATATTAATATATAATTATATTAATATTTATATATATTTATATTTATATGTATCATCGTCTAAAAAGGTCGTTTTTTTCCTCCCCAAATATACTCAGATATATCAATAATTAATATGTATATAATAAATACGAAATATTATTGAGTTCAAAACAGTATTTTTGTAAAGTTATTTTCGCGGTTTTTTGAATATTTTTGTTTGTTCCGATGCGCATACGCGTCGGATTTTTTTATTTTCATTATTCTGGGAAAAAAATTCTCGCCGACTCGAAACTCATAGTTCGAAGAAAAAACAAATACTGAGAATTTTTTTCCCTGTTTTCGACAAACAAATCATTGCACATATTCACGAAGCGAATAAATTTGTATTTTATTAAGATACGAAGGGATGAAATACGACGAATTTTTAAAAAGTAGAAATTTGAAATGTGAATATTTTTGGGGTTATGTTTTTTTGGAAGGCAGAGAGCGGATGAACTTTTCGGCGCTTACGACACAAGTCTTTAGCATTGTTTTATTTTTCTTGTATTTTGTTTGTTTGTTTGTGCTCAAACTCGCGAGAATCAAGTTTTTTCGAATTTTCTTTGTTCACACGTATTTTTTCTGTTCGTTTGTTCGTGGCGTTCGAACTTTGGCGGGAAATTTGAATAGATTGAGACGCGAGACGTCTGGTGGTGAGACTTTGAACTAATTTCGCACACAAGGCCTCGCGGCCATTTTGTGTACGACTTTTTGACTCCATCTTATATCGTCCTCGTCTAAATATTTGTTTCTGTAGAAAACCCAGAAAAAAAAGCTGAGCTAAATCACGCGGGCAGGAAAATTGAGAAATCGTTATAGAAACGTGATCTCTGAAGTAATTCTAAATTGAGGATTTTTAAGTTTTTTCGTTGTCAAGGTTTCATACGAGGTTAACTAGAAAAATATATTCGTTGACTCGACGGTCGTGTTTTTTTTTTTTTCGATGTTGGATATTGGTCATTTTTGTGTGTTTTTTTTGTATGTATATTTAAAAAATGGTATTTTTTTTCTTAACTTCCCATCGCCAACGTACGAACGCCAAAAAAAAGGGATAGCCGCGAGCTTGCTAAGTGAATACAGTAAAAACGGTATATATCAGAATAAGAATTGGCAAAGGTATTTCAAAGTAGAAAGAGTAAAGTATCACAAGAATCACAATAATCATAATTAACAATTACTCTCTTTTTTTGGTTCCATTTTTTTCATCGTCGTTTTACTAGCGAGGAGTAAAGAACCGCGCTTTTCTATAACTGTAAAAAGAGAAAGAGAGAGACATATAATAAATAAATAAACAATTGATGCTGCGGAATAATCCGCCATCAGTCTTTCGTACGGTTTTTTTTTTAATTTAATTTATGTAGTACGAGAATTCAAAAAAGTGTTCGATCAAGATGAAGTTTTTGGAAATACGTAATATTATATATACATTTTGATATTTGTATATTTTTTTAGGACGAAAACGAGTGCGAAATACAGGCACGCACGAGAGAAAGAGAGAGAGAGAGAGAGATAGAAAAAGAGTGAACACTGATGAAAAACGTAAACAAAATGGCGGCAATTGAACGCCGCCATAATGGATCGACTGGTTAAGTCTTGGGATTTTTCAAATCCTCAACCGTCATTCTGCTAACAGAGGATGGGGAGAAATGTGGGAATCCTCATTTAAACTCGCTCTTTCGGCATGTTTGTTTTTTCTGGTTCTCAATCCTTAGGCCAGACGCGCATGTCGAGAGAAAATGGAAGGGAATAACGATATCGCGTTGCCGACCGGATTTTTGAGGAATTTGAATTATTATCCTGTGATTTTTTTAATCCATTTTTTTCTTGCCTAATTAGGACTCAGCCTGCGGTTTGGTCGGCTGGGCCACAGTTGGATTAACGCTCGGTCGGTAAAATCGATTTACAAGCTGCTTAAGACTCATTACTGTACCCAATCCCGTTTCTTCATCCATGTTGATGAACATGTCGAGATTATCCTTGCAGGCTGCGAAAATTTTATTCGTCAGATTCAAATCGGTTTTACTAAGAATATTCAAGTTATTCCAGTCTTAAGGGAAAAGGGACTCGTCATTAAGGGGGAAAAACGGAAGGACGCGAACGTACTTGATGTACATATAGGTGGATAATCAGGCGGCGTTTTAATCCACGTGCCATCCTCCCGTTTCATGTGTTGACGATTCGAGGCGAAACTCTGCAAATAGACGCCAGCTGGCAAGAGACGAAATCTCCTGTGATACTCGGGACGTAAAGCGTCGTCCGAGCGGAAGGTTTCAGTCGCGTATTTCCAAAAGTGCGTTGGAAAAGGCAGCGCACTGTCGAGATCGTACACGACGGCTCGATCGTCCGGTGCGTAAATCAAAATCACGTGATAATCCTGCGATTTATTCATTAAATTACAAGTAAAAGAAGAAATAGTGAATTTATGTAATTTTCAAAAATACCAGTCAATAGATCGTTGGATTTCGAAGAGAAAAGTCTTTTACGATTTTTCTCTAGGAAGCTTCGTTTGTTAGATATTAATTAATTAACGCGTGCCAATGCGCGTCAAGACCTCGGGAGGCGTGGCCGGCCCGCTGCTCCTCATTGGCTGTTCCTAATTATCAACTTATTTCATCAACGGTGGATCGTAGAAAAAAATGGCAAAGGACTTTTCTCTTTAGAATTCCACGATCTATTATCTCGCTTAAGCTCAACCAGGAATTTGTATATTAAGGGGGTTTTATCGACTTTTTTTGCTAGACAACTTTTAATCGCCCACCTGCATGGAAAGGTTTACTTATTAGTGAACTAATTCGTATAAAAAATGTCACATTTCCACGCTGCTTCACTTAATATGTTAATACATGTGTGTCTCTCTCTGTGTGCGTGTTTGTGTTTATTATTAACCACCCACCCAAACAACAAGCTTATGCTCGTCCTTTCCGGCTCGCTGACGCCACAATGGCACGCTTCTTCCGGGATTGCTGATAAAAGCAACGTGACAATGCTGCAACTCCGAGGCGTGCCTCGTCGCCACGTCCTGGCAAAGCTTCCATACGTTTTCCTCACTGTTTATGTGTGCGTCAGACAAGGACAAGAAAAATACAATGAGAGACCTACATGCGAGTTTTTAATTCAACGATTTTTTTTTCCTCCCATCGAGAGTCTGAACTCTTTGTTTGTTTCAAGAATCACGTGTTATGATACTCCAACACAACAAACGAGACATTTTGAAAATCAATATGTAAAGCCAACGGAATACTTTTCATGATTAATTTTGAGCGTTTCCTACTTTTTTTTTTCCATTCTTCATCCTTGAGCATGACTCCGAACGATAAATATTACTGTCGCGTGATTAACCTTCTCGCGTGCCTTCCGCATTAATTATTTATTACCAAGCTTCACGATTATACAAATTGCTCTTGAAATCCCGTATTCCCGCGCTTTTGATTTAGGAATAAAAAAAAAAAAAAAAAAAACAATCGAGCTTTTTATTCACCGTTATAACTGTCCGAAGTTGCGCGATCGCAATTTTCCCGCCAAAACTTTGAAAAATCTTTATTTCAAATAAGGATTTTCATAAAATCGTCTCAACATTTATTTCCATTTCCGATCTATTGACGTTAGGAAAAAATATCGAAGAAACGATCGACTTCCTCGCGAATAAACGAGAAATAATAATTCGAACGTTATAAAATATTCAAAATGGCGTCCACGATGCTTATCGCGCCGTCTCGCGTACAGTTGGCGTATTTACCCTTTTCCCTCCCGCCCACGAAAACTTATATCGATCCAACGCGGGATCTGCCGCAGTATAGCAAAAAAAACAAACTTTACAATATTTTCCCTCAAAGATATTTCAACGGTTCGACGATTTTGTTGAGAGGGAAAAACCGAGAAAAAAAACTTTGCTTACCAGTAGCAACTCGTGTAAACGCAATCTGCTGCTTTCGTAAATAGTGGAATGAGCGGTTTGGCATTGCCCGTTGTAACACGCGTGTCAACGGCCATCTTCTTTGTTTACTATTATTTTTTCACTTAAAGTGTATCCCACTTGAAAATAACTTGATTCGAAGCACCGAGTTTAAAAGCAAATAGAAACGACAAAAATTTCGTCTTTTTCTAGCACAGTAACGATGAAAATTTCAGTTTTTTATTCTTCCGAAATGTAAAATGTCAGACACATTTCAAAACAAAACAAAAAAATCAATCCAACGATTTTAAATTCGATTTTTCTATAAAAAGTTACGTTGGCATAAAAAAACGAAAAAGTAAGGAAACAAAAGTTAAAACCACAATCGTCCTACAACGACAAACATTATTTTGCTACTGCTCGTGCTGCAACACTTGGCCGCGTGTCGAATCCATCCCTTCCACGCCAGCCCTTCCCCCTCCCTTTGGATAAAACGTTTCTGGGACAAACCGGAAGTGCGCAGGCGTCGTAGACCATTTCAACCGTTTTTTTCTTCTCTCAACTTCGTTTTTTTTTTTTTTTCTTTTTATTATTTACAATATTATTGCGGAGCATCTCGAAGATGCAAAATTTGCGTTTACACCGAAAACTTTGTAAATATTTGTTCCCAAGAGACACGTAAAAATAAATGTCATGTGTTTTTCCAAAAATCGAGAAAATCTCGAGCAGTCAACTCGTAAAAAAACGTTTTTTGTTCTTTTTTCATTGAAATTCTCGTCGTTTTTCCATTTTTCGAACAATGAATCCTTCGAACTGATTCCTCAACCAGGGAAAAACCGCTCTTTTCATTTGCAGCATGCAAAGCAAATTTTCTCAAGCCATGTAGAACTCATTTATGAAAAAAAAAAATTTCGGGTCTCACAGACCCAGTGTGTGCAAGCAGACTGTAAAAATGATATGTTAACCCCAACGTTAACAAAAATGGCAATAATACAAATTGCAATAATTGATTCACCCCAGAAGTACACACTCGGGTCTGAGAGACCCGAACCCTAAAAATTTGCAATTTTCCTCTTACCGCCGCCAATTCGTTATACAAGAGACTATCCATGTTCCAAAATTTTTACCTCAGAGCTAAAAAAACTGCCTTGGGTCTCACAGACCCAGTGTATACAAGAACACAGAAATTTAAGTTAACAAGTTGACTACAAAACGTGAAATTGACAAAAAACAAATGAAAACGTTATTTTTCAAATAATCAAAGAAAAAAGAACTCGCACCGATATGCAAATAAATTATAAAAATAAAAAACTTTAAGCGCCAACATCAAAAAAGAAAGAAATGAGTAAAGAAAGCAACAAAAAAAAAGTTGGAGGGTAATTAAGAATCAAGAAAAATCCGATTATACTTTCGTTTTTATTAGAAAATTAGAAAAACAATCAATCGCTAAATACTGAATTGATGATACAGAGCCCGCTGTAATACTCAGCAAAACAAATTTTTTCAAATTATTGAACAAATTACAAAAGACATAAAAATATGAATATTCGAAGCAATTATATCGAGTTATAAATATCATTTTAAATCCTAACTGATTAAACTTTAAATTCACTGAACCCCGGTGGAACCAAAGCCGCTCGCTCCCCTCTCAGTATCGTCCAATTTATCCACCTCCTCGAGCTCCGGATAAGCAATTTTTTCGCATATAAGTTGAGCCACACGGTCGCCACGATTTACAATAAAATCTGACGATCCATGATTGTACAATATTACACCCAGTTGACCTCTAGATATAAACATTTATCGTAAATAATTGAAAAAATGGGGATAATAAAAAAATAAAAAAAATTTGAAGTTTTGAAGTGAATTGATTGAAATGAAATTGGAAAAATATGGGATTTGTCAAATTAAGTGGATTTTTTGGTATGTTTTTTATTTTTTTGACAATATAGTAAGAAATTATGATTATTATTGAACCTGTAATCAGCATCAATAACACCAGCCCCAACATCAATAAAGTTTTTCCAAGCGAGTCCGGAACGTGGAGCTACGCGTCCATAAGTTCCTTCCGGCACAGCAATTTGCAAATCAGTTTTCACGATTTCCTTTCCTTTAGCAGGAACGACATAGTCGTATGCGCTTAAAGAAATAGAAAAAAATTACGTTTTTTGACAATTTTGACGTTTTCTGTCAAAAGTTAGGAAAAACGTACAAATTCTCAGAATTAAATCTAAATGCTACCGTTGAGTGTAAGATTTATGTGTAAAAAGTCATTTATTCGAAATTCAAATTAAAAACAAGAAAAAAGAATGTTATTTTCGAAAAAAGAAGTCGTCGCTATTTTTAAATCGATTTATGAATAATTCTGAGAAAATTTCTTTAAAGTTTAGCACCAAAAACGAACGAAATAAAGTTTTTTACCTGCGCAAATCGTAGCCGGCAGCTTTCGCCGAACCTTTCGACGGCGCCAGAGCTTTGTCAGTCAGCTTAGCGAATCTCAAAACACAGGACGATCCGTTCGAAGCCATATTTTTGATGTTTCTTCTATTTTTTCTGATTTGAAAATGAAAAATCAAACGAAAAGAACGCAAAAACACGTACGGATCGAGATAGGTACGAAAACAAGATCTTTAATGGCGACTAATTCGCCAAATTTTGGCGCCTCTTTGGCTCACAAAATTCGTACATAGAGAGGCGAGCGGCTTGAAACTCTATGGAAGCTTCTACTTTGTCTGGGAGCCTCGAGATGGCGCAAAACGTTAATGTAACTATTTTTTAAATGAATTTCTCAAAAATAAAAATGTGACAAAAATTTATGATGTTTTTTCTTCAATTTTAATTAAAAAAACACTTTCTGCTACTATTGTTTTTATTTATTCTAAAAATTTAATAGAAAAATGAGCGCAACGCAACTGTATTCACGTGCATTTTTCTAGAAACATTTTCGTTTATTTACTTTTTCCCTATACACGTCGTCGCTGAGATTCGCTAGGGAAATATTCCACGCGAGATTTCTCCTCCTGTGTATTTCTTGGTCTTTCAATTTGTTTTTTTCATGTCAGACACGAGGTAACGGAGAGCGAGAACGGAGAAACTAGAAGAGAGAGAAAAAGTTTGTGGCTGGTGTGGCTGCGGGTTCTGCTGTGTGCTGTGTGGCTAGCCTTGTGTCGAACAAACGTCTCGGCGCATATAACCTTGTTCCCCGCCCCCGAATGTTGTTACTTTTTTCTTTTCCTTTTTATTTTTTTTCTTTATTTGCACGTTTCTAAAGGATTGTGAAACGTGTGGATACGCGATATCGAAATATTGCACTTTTTTTCGATACTCTCGTGAGAAATAAGTACGTTCGATCACGTAGTGAAAATTAATACTTTCTCGAGGGTTTTTTTCGGAGTTTCGCGAGATGGACGACGAGTGGGGTAAGAGAATTTATTTTCGAACGAGATTCAAAGTTTGACTGACACAAATTTGACACAATAAATATATATGTATACAAAAAGTCTGTACATATTCCGATGTATTAAAAAACGCGTTTTTGTCTCGTATTTTCGACCAAAAACGTGGTTTTCACTCGACCAGAAAAAAAAATCGTAATTTTTTTTTTTCTCGGCACTCGTGTTGCAGATGCTGACAATATTGAGGCGAAATTCGAACTCGCCATGAGAGCTAACAAGTGGGAAGGCGAGGACGAGGAAGAGGAAGTGAAGGTACGACTTTTTTTTCGTTTTTTATTTTTCACGAATTAACGTTTTTCAATATTTTTCTACGTGTCTGTGCATATATATAGATGTGCAATGATTCTTAACCCATTTCTTGACCACATGCTCGTCCCGCCATGCTGAACGAATTTTTTGACATATTTTTCCAAAATTTTCGTTTATTCGTGCCGATTTTTTTTTTTTTTGGTTAGGAATTCGAGAAAATTTGAAAAATATTTTGACTCCCGAGCCCCCACTTTTAATATTCATGGTCAAAATATTTTTGGCAAATTTTCAAATTTTTTAATTTTGCATGAAAAATCGTAAAATTTTGCATTTTATACGCTCTGTGATTGAGAAATTGATACAACGTCACAATTTTTGAAAAATACATAAAAAACTGCTCTACAATTTCTAAATTTTTATTTTTCGGCGTCGCAAATGTTTTTGGAGGTCGCAATAGCCTTGCGTCTCCTTTTTTATTCATAATCGCTGTTGTTCATTGATTTTTTGACTCATGAGACCTGTGGTTTGTTTTGATAACACAGGACAGTTGGGAAGACGTCGGAGAGGAAAAAAAAGATGTGGAAAAACCCGCCGAAGTGCCCAAGTCCAAGCCCAAACCTAAAAAAAGTCTTGGGGAAAAGATCGAAGAGCGTGAGGTTTGTTGCGACAATTTTTATAGTTCTTAAAATATTTCTTACTCGACAGTTTCTCATTATAATCAACAGAAAAATATATTAGAATGAAATTCATAATTTTATTCATTCGTTCATCCATATTTAAATAGAACAAATAATAATTCATTAACAATTCCATTAAGAAGTTGTACATTTTTATCATTTATTCATTCTTTTTAATATTCATTCATTCATTCATCCATTTATTCATTCATTCATCCATTTATTCATTCATCCATTCATTTATTCATTCTTTTTAATATTAATTCATTCATCCATTTGTTCATCTTCATTCATTCATTCATCCATTTATTCATCTTCATCTTCAGTTGTTCATTCATTTATTTTTCATCTTCATTAGTTCATTCATCCATTTTTCCACCTTTATATATTCATCTTCATTCATTCATTTATCCATTCATCTTCATGAATTCATGAATTCATTCATTCATTCATTCACTTATCCATTTATCTATTTATTTATTTTCTTCATTTTTTTTTCTTCATCATTCATTTTCTTCATCTTGACTTGTTCATTCAGTCATTTTTTTCATCTTGGTTGATTCATTCACTTTTCTATCTTCATTGGTCCATTCATTCAAATTCATTTTTTTAAATTAACGATGATTTTTTTCATTCGAAGATGAATGATTTTTTGTTGATTGATAAAATTTAGTGTCGTCCTTTGAAATGAATTTGTTTTGGTTTGTGTTAATCCAGAGAAAAGCGAGAGAAGAGGCTGAGAGAAAAGCGAAGGAAAAGGACGAGGCGTTGACGCCGGAGGAAAGAAGAGCGGAGCTTTTGAGGCGACAGAGGCTCCAGGAGCAGGCGGACCTAAGACTCGCCATGGAGACTTTCGGTTTGTCCAACCTTGTAGACTTTACTCCCCGAAAACCTGCCGACAAAAGCGAGAAAAAATAAATAACAAAAAACAAACAAAAAAACGAAGAATAACGAAATAACAAAAGAAAAAACAAACAAATCAAAGAAACAAAACAAAAAAATACGTAAAATTATTCGTATTTAAAAGAAAAAACTGAACAAAAACTCAACTTCGTTGACGTCTCAAACGTCACATCGAATTTATTTCGATTCGGAGACATCGGATCAAAATCAATTTAAAAAAAAAAAAAAAACATTACAAAAATGCGAAAAAAATGAAATCTCAAAATCCAAACACGATTAAAAATGGAGAAAATAATATTTCGCCACAAAAAATACGAGTCAAATGAGAAAATAATAATTTTTTACAAAATTTCTCTCATTCTCGCGATCTCAAGCTTTTTCTACAATTTTTCAAAACGAACGAAACTTCAAAGCGAAATAAAAAATTCATTTTCTTTTTGTTTTTTTTTGTTTTAAATTTTCGATCGAAAAACCTGGTTACAAAATCGAATCCGTTCGTATTGGCGCACATTTTTGTCAGGAACCGTACCGCAAAATCTAGACGAAAACAAACAATCATTTGTAATCATAGAATATAACGCGCTTCTCCAAATTTTCGATTTTAATATTTAAACAACAACAAGAAGAAAAAAAAAACGAAAAATATAAAAATAAATATTAGGTCAGAAAAAAATAATGTTACTGTATTGTAATAAAAATGGCAATTTAACGCAAAACGGACAAAACTTTGTGTTCAAATCAGTTTTTGTAAATACCTCTGTACATTTTTCATTTTTTAATTTTTTTTTTGTGTTTTACATTTTCTTTTTCATCTCTCTCTTTTCTGTGTCTCATTAAATCGCAGATCATTGCTTGTGTACTGTTTCTGACTAACGTTGCAACGCTGAACGGATCGAAAGCTATTCGAATGAAAAAAAAAACAAAAAAAACAAAAGAAAAATCAAAAATTTAAGTTTTTTTTTTCGAAAAAAACAGCAGATTGGATTTTGAATCGAATTGAATTGATAATTATGTAACTTTTTGAAAAAACACACTCAAAACACAGCATAAACGATTTTTCTAACAAATTTTTTTCAAATTTTCAAATTTTCATGTTTATTGTTAATTTTTCAAGGCGTTACGGAGTCAACGGGCCTCGATGCAATGTTGCCTGACACGAAGGAGGAGTTTGATCAGTTTTGCGAGATTCTCGCACAAAAAATCAACAGTTTCAACAAACACACCGAATTTCCGGCCTTCGCTGAGGAGCTCGTCAATCGCATAGCCGTTAATCGTTAGTAAAATCGATTATAATAAACGTTAAATTAATTTTATCGATCGTTCGAAGGCCTGAACGCGTTCAAGGCCGAAAAAAATCATTTTTTTTCTCAAAAATTCATATTTTTGGCCCAAAAAGCAACGAAAATCGATTCGATATCGATCGCGTCTTCGAGTATCACAAAAAATTGATTTCACATAATTTTAAAATCAAAAACAAAATACAAAATCCGAAATTGTCGTAGTTTGAACGAAAAAAAAACTTTTTCACATTTGGCGCGATAATTTATCGAGGGATGAACGGATTTGAAAAAATCGCAAAGATTCTTGTCCTGTATCGTTGTCGTTATGGTTTGACCACCAAAAATATTGAATTAAAAAAAAAATCAGCATTTCCCAACCATTTGAAACGAAGTTAATGATTTTTATGAAAAATTCACTTTTTAATTGTTTATAACGGATTTGAGAAACAAAATTAAAAAAAGCAACTCGGCTGATTGTATAAAAAAGAATTTCGAAGATTTAAAAAAAAAGTGATGAAAAAATCTTGAAAATTGTCGATAAAATCAACGTTTGTCGATCTCAAGGGAATTAAACGTGAAAAACATGTGTATTTTTTTGTTCTCTGCAGTACCATCGATAAGTCTGAAGAAATTGAAAACGACGTTGGAAAATTTGGCGATAGAAAAGTCGAAATTGGAGAAAGGAGACAAGGGCAAGAAGAAGGGAAAAGGAAAAGCGAAATTGAAGATCGAGGGAGAGAACACGCACTTGACGGAGTACGACACGTACAGTTACGACAACGAGTACGACGATTTTATGTAGCGGGATGTGGATCATCACGAGAACAGCCAAAAAGGAGTGGACCTTTTGTTTTTACATAAGAAACCGGATGAAAAATCTAGTCGGTTCGACCCCCACTCAAAATTTGCTAAAACATAAAAAGAAAACGTAAACAAAACCCCAACAAACAGTTAAAAGCAGGAAAAAAAACCATAATTGACATAAAAATTTCGTTTTTTTTTTTTTTTTTCTTTTCTTTTTTCTTTCTTTCGTTTGTTCATCTTGTGTACGTTTTCGTCTTTGGAGGAAATCGTGTAAACGACGATGAGAGAAGGCTCAGAGGGTTCACATTAAATATTGTCGAATTAAAAATAACTTTTTATTTTATTTTTTATTATTTTTCATTGCCTCGTTTTTGTTACGTGTATAAAAGAATAATAATAATAATAATAATGATAATAATAATAATAATAATATTAATATTAAAATTAATAACAATAATTGATTAGAGGAGAAAATCCTCAGGCTCGAAATTTACAACGATAACTTATATAGTTATGTTATTATTCTCTGCAATGATTCTCTTGATAAATAACAACTAAAACAATAACTTATCATCGAGTAATAAATATTTACGTGTAAATAAATATTAACATTTATTTACATGTAAATATTTATTTACTTTTAAATATATATATATTTATAGAGAATTGATTAACAGGATTAATTGTTTGATGAGTAGGAAAAAGGATTTCTAAATAAAGTTGACGGCGGACGGTATTCGATGATATTTTTTCTTATGGATTGTTAGATCACGAGTTTAACATTAAATCAACAAATTATCATCCTGCAAACTAAATTTCATCGATTTTTCTAAACTTATATCTACTTTTTTTTTTGGATTGATTTTTTTTTTTTTTTGGAATATTTGAAAATTCTTTGATTCAAGTTTGCAGGGTGAGGGTTTATTTATTTATTATTTATTTTTATAGCAAGTCGAGAAGTTTACAATGTTTTGCTGGTTTTTACACACTGGGTCTGTGAGACCCCGATTACTTTTCGTTGCAGCGGAATCTTTGGTTTGACTATGTTTTCTGAGAATACCATTCCGAGTGGGCTGAAAACTATATTTCGTTGTTTTTACACACTGGGTCTGTCAGACCCGGTCAATTTTTTGTTGCAGCAAAATCTTCGTTTACTCCATATTTTGAGGGAATTGTAATTCGAGCGAACTGACGACTATATTTCGTTGATTTTACGCACCGGGTCTGTCAGACCCGGTGAAATTTTTGTTGCAGCAAATTCTTAGTTTGATCAATATTTCCTGAAAATACGAATCTGAGCAAACTGCGAAAAAGTTTTTACTCATTTTAACACACTGGGTCTGTGAGACCCGGACAACTGTTTCTTTCAGAAAACTCTAAATTTACTCCATATTTCTCGGAAATAAAACTTCCAGCGAGCCGAGAACAATATTTCCCTCATTTGTACACACTGGGTCTGTGAGACCCGGACAACTGTTTCTTTCAGAAAACTGTAAATTTACTCCATATTTCGCGAAAATAAGATTTCGATCGAGCCCAGGACAATATTTCCCTCAATCGTACACACTGGGTCTGTGAGACCCGGACAACTGTTTCTTTCAGAAAACTCTAAATTTACTCCATATTTCTCGAAAATAAAATTTCCAGCGAGCCGAGAACAATATTTCCCTCATTTGTACACACTGGGTCTGTGAGACCCGGACAACTGTTTCTTTCAGAAAACTGTAAATTTACTCCATATTTCGCGAAAATAAGATTTCGATCGAGCCCAGGACAATATTTCCCTCAATTGTACACACTGGGTCTGTGAGACCCGGACAACTGTTTCTTTCAGAAAACTCTGAATTTATGCCATATTTCCCGAAAATAAGATTTCGATCGAGCCCAAGACAATATTTCCCTCATTTGTACACACTGGGTCTGTGAGACCCGATTAATAATCGAAATTTCAGGCAAACATTGGAATCAGACGAAAAAAAAATTTCCGGGTCTCAGAGACCCAAGAGTAAATATTGCTCGTAACATAATGTTTGGTTGTAAAATTTTGTCGTATCGTTGTTGAGCTCGAAATGCGATTGCGCGTTATCATCGACGCGGAATTGATGAAAACAGTTGTTCTCGCGTCGGTTCCCAACGGGGATACTTTACTGGAGGGTGAAAAAAAAACGCTTTTTATTACTCAAGGGTTGAGCTTGCGCATTAGTCTCCGGGCCTTGAGGGTGCGAGGAAAAACCGAGAGAAAGAGGAGAAAATACGAATGTAAGTCTCGTCGAGAACTTCGACGAAGTACAAGGCTATGAATGAAGACCAAACCTTGTCACTTGGAGGTAATTAATTGACTAAAATCGAGTGCCTCGTTTCCTTAATTCATTAATCCATTAATCACTCTATTTTTCGTATTTTGTTTTTTAATCACTTTTTTTTTCTTTCCTGGTCGATAAATCTCGAAAATTCGGTTATCGCGTGTGGGCGTCCCGACGCTTTATACCCAACGTCTCCGTTCTCTGTACGTGTTTTATGTCACTGTGTGTACCTGCGTTTTGTGCCTGTCTGTGTTCTAAACAATATTCCGTACCCTCGTGACGCATTGACATTTATCGATCTCGTGGATAATTTTATTATTATTCTTATTATTATTACCTCTTTTTAGTTTTTCTTCCATATTAATTCATCAAGTGTGACAAAATTGCCCTTAATTTTACATTTTTATACAATATTTCCTATTCTCTTTCATTTTGTAATTTTATCATTTTATTTTCCTCTCCATTTATTATTTTTATTATTTTTGGTGCAAACTGTTTATTTTTTAATTTTATCTTTTTTTCTCTCTATTATTATTTTTTTTGTAATTTTATTTATTTTGGAAACAAATAATTTTTCCTCTTCTTATTATTAATATTATTATTATTATTATTATTATTATTATTATTATTATTATTATTATTATCATTATTGTAATTTGTTTAGATCGTAGCGGTGCTACTTCTGTCTGTGATACCTTGGCCAGGACCGACAGTTTTTAAAATATCATGCCCAAGAGATCGTGCCTCGGTCGTACGAAAAATCGTTCAAAAGGTAAAAAAAAAATATCATTATTTTTATTATTTTAAAATTAAGTTAATTTTGTTTGTATTTTTTAATGAAAATTTCATGATATTGTGTGTGTGTGTTTTTTTTTCTCGTTTTTTCGTGTTTTATTTTTATTTATTTTATTACTTGGAATTAGTGGAAATTTTTTAATAAATTTTTTTGATCATTTTCATTAATTATTTTTCTTTTTTTTTTTTTCCTTAATTTAGAGATGGATACCAATTTTAAAAAAGTATCAGGTCGAATTGCCTCTCGAATGTCCATTCCACGACAGTCGAGACATTTTTCATCCGCAGCAGGCGGCCAAATTTCAACACAGAACGTCCCAATGGACCTGCGGCCTTTGCGGCAAATCGTTCTACGCGGAGAAACATCTAGATGCCCATTTCGATAGCAGGCATCGGAGCAACATTAATATGGTACAGTTTTTCAAAAGAAAAAAGTGAACAAGAAATCATTATTTTTAATCGTAATCATACAAATGAAACCGTAGGAGAAAATTAATTTTTTACTTACTCCAAGTACACACTGGGTCTGTGAGACCCGGGTTAATTTTTCGTCTATATTTTGTTCGGAAAACATTCTTAGTCAATTGCCAGTTACCAAAAAACTCGAGATTTCGAATTTCAACTTCGGGTCTCACAGACCCAGTGTGTATTTTACCACAAAAATAATATTTTTTGAATACCGAATTCTTTGATATTGAATTTTTCGTCCGTATTTTGCCTGGAAAACATTTCTAGTCAATTCCCAGCTACTAAGAAAGTCAACATTTCGAATCTTAATTTCGGGTCTCACGGACCCAGTGTGTATTTTACTACAAAAACTACATTTTTTGAATACTAAAATCTTTGATATTGAATTTTTCATCAATATTTTGTCCGGAAAACATTTCTAGTCAATTCCCAGCTACCAAGAAACTCGATATTTCGAATTTTAATTTCGGGTCTCACGGACCCAGTGTGTATTTCACTACAAAAATTACATTTTTTGTCATAAAAATGCCATATAATTGATAATAACAATGAAAAAAAATTGGGGTCTCGCAGACCCAGTGTGTACTCGAGTTCGTAATTGAAATAAAACTCATATTTTTCATATAATTGGTAATTGGTGCGAATAAAATGATTGGTTTGTTGATAAACAGGCCGAAGATGCGGTCTGTCTAGCGAATTATTGCGACATAATGAGATGCGACGTATTGGGTGGTGTCGAGCTCGACAGTTCGTTGATCGACGATCCAACGGGTTCGTTAAATACGGACATTCAGGTATGGCGTGAGAGCAACACAGCGGGCAACGGTCGTAAAACAAAATACAGCGGCGGTAGTTCGTGCGAGTGTCGAGAAGTAGCGAGAATTCATAAAATGAGCGAAAAGTCAGAAATAATACCAGCGATAACGAGATACGCGAGTAAAGAGCGTCATTGCAAACGAGTCCCGAGCTCAGGGAGTCCCGAGCTCGGGGCTTCGACGATTAAAAATTCCGGAGAATCAAACACCTTGACCTCGTCGACCTCATCAACGACTTCCTCCTCCTCCTCATCCTCCTCCTCCTCCTCCTCCTCATCGAGCCCCTCAAATTCGCCAACTTCGACCTCATCGTCATCCTCATCGAGCTCAACGTCATCCCGCAATCGGGACAATAACGGACCCGAAAACGATAACTCCGCCTGTGATAATATCGAGCCTCACGACGATGACGATCTCGATGACCTTTATCTCGACGAATATGACGATCCTACCAATCTCGTCGAATCCTCGCTACCTGCTGCACTTGACAAACGCGAACGTGGCAAGGAATTCGAAATACGAAAACTCAAGTCTAACTGCAAACCCGAGGAACTCGAAAAACTTAAGCTACAGTGTCAAGTCAGTATTTCAAAAAAAAAAAAACACGAAAAAGTACCTTTTTTACCATTTTTTTGTTTGTTTGACTTTTTACCTTTTTTTTATTTAGATTCTTGTCCGCGACTGCATCGCTGGACTTCTTGCCAATCTTTCCGTCAAGGATTTTCAGGAGATCGAAGGTTATTTTGAAAAATTTGGATTTTTCGACACTTTTTTATAGTTTTTTTGAAATTTTGAGTGTTTTTTTTTGTTTCGTTTTGCAGGGGAACTCAATCGAGCCATTTGTTGGTACCTGAGCTGCGATAAATATTGGGAAGACTCCAGGAGGCAGCCCCGACACACTCCTTGGTATTTACTCATCACTTTTCTTCTCGTACTTTCCACCGGAATTTCCGCCTGTTATTACGTTATTTCTATTATTCTTGGGTAAGTTTTCACAGCTGAAAATCTAATTTGAGAAAAAAAAATCCAACGTGGAATTCAAATTTGTAATAAAAAGAATGAGGATTTTGAAAAAACTTGTTTTTTTTTTTTTTTTAAGATCCGGAGACGACAGTGGAATCGACAGCAATGAAGAAAATCAGGATTCCAACGACGGACATCCTGGTGATCGTGGATCTTTACACGATCCTGGCGGAATTCCTAGACACGATGATCATCGCCGTAGAATTGAAATTGGCGACGAAAGACTTCAGGTCGCAGCGACTGGGGACATGCCCGATCATTATATTTACGTCACTTATCCGCCTGAACTCAAACGTCGTTTGCTCGAAAGGTAAAACCCACAAAAATAACCCATTTTACATCATTTTTATTAAAAAACAAAAAAAATCCAGTTAAAAATATAAAGAAAATTTTAGAACCCAAATTTTAGAGTATCTCGAAAAATTTAATAAATTATTACAAATTTCCTTTTTTTTAATTTCTAGATTCGTTTCAAAAAAATCAAAGTTTTAGAACATTTTAGCAGCTGGCAAATAATTTGGTTTTTTTTTTTTTTTAACGCATTAACGTTTTCATTAAACATTGAATTTAATTATTTTCATTCAATAATTTAATCAATTAATCGATTTTTCGATAAAATTAACAAATTAATAAATTCATAAATAAAATACGCCCTTAAAAGAAAACTGTCGCGCAACAGATAAAAAGATTTAAAAAAAAAAAATGAATTTTTCGTCACAAACTAAAAAATAACGTAAAAAAATGTTTATTTTGTTAACCAGTTGCTACAACAGGACAACAAGATTGTAAAACGGCTGGCACCCTTTCCTGAGATTGTCAAGAAAGTACCGGAAGAGTAAAAAAAAAAAAAAACGACGTGAAATGATAGAGAAGTTGGAAGAAGATGAAGAGACGACGAAAAAAAGCCCAAAAATCCTGAAGCAATGCTCACACGAATCATTTCGCACAGAAGAAAAGTCACAAACTCGTCGGACCATAGGGAAGGATCGGAAATGAAATCACAAGATTTTAAATGTCCCCTTGAATCGGAAAGAAAAAGAAAAAAGAGAGAAAGAGGAAGAGAGAGAGATTTAAATATCGAAATGGATTTAAAACGTTAATTTTTTTATTAATTTTCGTTAATTTCATCATTTAAAACCAATAAGTCATTTTAATGGACCCATCGGAATCGCGTTGTGTGTCCATGACGCTTGATTGACGTACCAAACGACGAGAAGCTCCTCCAGCGCTGCTTGCACTCGTGGCCAATGGCCCTCGAACGAATGACGTTGTTCCATCGAAATTTGTTTGGGTATCAATGACCCGGGACGTTTCTTGGTCCATGGGATTTTGATGTTGCATTTCCAAGGCTTCTCCAGTCGACAAATCCTCGTAAGAGGTCGTCGCCGAAGTTGGTCTGAAAAAAAATCATTTTTTGTCATCATTTTTCTAAATTAATTGCATTTTCTATAGATTTTTCGTTTTTTTTTTTTTTTTTTTTCATTTTTTTTTTTTACTTTATTGGAACACATCGAAGGCAATCGGCGCATTTCCAATCCTTTCCAAAAAGTTCTCCTTCCTCAACCGTTTGTGGCAATCGATGGTGAAGCGTCTCCGGTAAACGGAGACCTGATAAACCACCGATTACTGAGACAACGCCCAATATCACGAGAGGAAGCACAAGATTTTCACGTCCCTGTGAAAAAACGAGAAAAAATTGAATTTCGTTTTGTTTTTTAAATTTATTTCATTCTCTCTCTCTCGCTCTTGCTCTTTTTTTCTCATTCGTTCGTACACTTTTAAAGATACTTCTAGAAATCCAATAATATTTCGTCCCTTATCGCCCCTTCTCTTATTCTCGTTATTTATTTACAATTTTTCATAGCAATAATTTAATCTCTTGTGTACTTTAATAAAATTCACCAATTGCTCGAAAAAAAAACAAGAAATAACGACAGGAATTATTTGTTTGACGGATTAAGGGCTTAAATACATCCAAGACTCGAAAAATCGGATTCTTCAAATGATTTTCACGTTAAATTCAATGAAAATAGGTTGGAAACGTCATTGGGAGGAATTTTTTAATGAATTTTCTAGTGCTCTGTTCTTAAAAGTTAGCAGAAATAATGAGACATGGAAAAAAAAAGACAAAAATTTGATTTTTTTTGATGATTTTCAAGTCAAATTCAATGCCAACAGGTTGGAAATGTCATTGGAAGAAAATTTTTTAAGAATTTTCTCGTTCTCTATTCTCAAAAGTTAACAGAAGTAACGAGAAGTGAAAAAAACGACAAAAATTTGATTTTTTCGAATGATTTTCAAGAGAAATTAAATGCCAACAGGTTTAAAATGTCATTGGAAGGAAATTTTGAATGAATTTTCTTGTCCCCCGTTCTTAAAAGTTAGCAAAAATAATGAGAAATGAATAAAACGACAAAATTTCGATTTTTTCGAATGATTTCCAACTCAAATTAAATGCCAACAGGCTGGAAATATCATTAAAAGAAAATTTCGAATGAATTTTCTTGTCCTCCGTTCTTAAGAGTTAACAGAAGGAACGAGAAATGAAAAAAACAACAAAAATTCGATTTTTTCGAATGATTTTAAAGAGAAATTAAATGCCAACAGGTTGAAAATGTCATTGGAAGGAAATTTCGAATGAATTTTCTTGTCCCCCGTTCTTAAAAGTTGACAGAAATAATGAGAAATGAAAAAAAAAGACAAAAATAGGATTTTTTTGAAATTTTGAGTGTACCTAAGCCCTTAAGGGTGAATGAATTCTTACCAGATACGTTATAAAAGGTATAATGACGAGTCCAAGGCCGCTTATGTAAGCTGAGAAACCGATAGCTATACCTCGCAATTGCGTTGGATAAAGTTCACCAGCGAATGGATAGATAATGAGAAAAGAGGCAGAAATTGCGGACTTTGAGAGTAGAAACAGCACGAGTGTGGTTGTAACAGCGTCTAAAAATATAAATAATCGATTTAAGGGGCTGTTTTACTTGGAATAAGAAAACTTGTTAATTTTTTTTCTCATTTTTTTTTTTTTTTTTTTTTTTTTTTTACCAGAAGGTAAAAGAACGGTAGCGACGCAAGATAAACCAGCGGTGACCATGCACAGACAAAGTGGCCAACGACGACCCCATCTGTCCATCACGACCCAACATGCCAAATAACTTGGGATTTCGGCAAATGACGAAAAGAAAAAACTCAAATGTTCTTCGTTGCCCAATGCTGGCCCGTAATACGAGAGACCGACGTAAACCATATTGTTGGCGAACCTGTACATGATGTTACTTGTTAAACTCGTTTTTTTTTTTAAATCCAGACTCGATTAAGTCTCAAAATAAGTCGATTTTAAGTTAAGGACAAAATTCTGACGAGAAAACCGATTTTTACATTTTTTTAGAAATTTTTTTCAGACAAACTAAAAGACCTACAGGACAGAGGCTTTGCACACATATTAAGTCACTTTTGAACTATTGACTCAAATTTTTGTGAACCATTTGATTGAAAAATGTACGAGTTATGAGAAGATTAAATGATGGCGCGGTTTTTCAAATTATCGTGGAATCTCGGGCTCAGCGATTGCAGTCGTGTCAATTACCAGAAATGAAAAAATCAAAGATTTTTATTATCTGTATATGTGTGTAGTTAAGGTTTGATGAAGAAGAGTGAATCAAGTCTGATTATTTATTCAAAAAATACGAACAGTTGGAAGAAAAACTAGAAGAAAAAATATCGATTTTTATAAAATTTTGAGTAAAATACCCCCTTAAGGTTACTTGATGTTATTTTTTATTTGCTTACCAGTTGAGCGTTATAAGACACGTTTTTAATCTCATATTCGGAGTTTTAAAGAGCGACAATACTCCAGGACCGTTGCGCAATCGCTCCTCTTCACTTTTAGTCCTCGACATTGTCATTCGTTGTTTTAAGCGTTGAGTAAACGATTCTGGCAATTCTTTGCCATTTACGAGGGCCAATGTTTTTAAGATTTCGTTCGCTTCTGCCAGACGACCTTTCGCCAAAAGCCATCGAGGTGATTCTGGAAGAAACCTGTACGTCCAAGTTCAGTCAGAATGAAACTTTTTAAGAATCTTTTATTTTTTTGATTTTTTTGCCACTGTTTTTGTTTTTTAAGAGAAAAAAAAACCACGTGGCTACAGACCACCAGTACAAGAAGTATAGCAGAAACGGTGCGCTGGTTGTTGCTGCCAAAATTCGCCACTCTGGTATCAAGTACGTCACACCCGCCAACATGCACAAACCCATTGTGTAGAAACTGCAGGTCATCACTGTCACGAAAGATCGATAATTCGGACCCACCAGTTCTAAAGCTGTTTTCCCGTAAGAAAAAAAAGAAAAAAATTAATTGTTAATAAAATTACTAATTGTTAATAATAATAAGAACAATGTCCATTGTGCACTTACATATTATAAAAGGTATTTGATAAATTGCTGGTATTGTAAGCCCTACGAGACATCGACATGCTGCCCATGTCCAAAAACTGTTGGATATCGAAGTCAAACAACCCCCAGCTATGAGGGTAGCGAGACACGTGAAAAAGGACAGCCTTCGGCCGATTCTGCATTAAAAAACAAGAGTAGATGAGTATTTGTTCAATTTAGCACTTTTTTGTGTGGTGGGTTATGGAGCCTTATATACTGTTGGGTGGTCAGCTTTGTTTACGAGAAACTACAAAAACGTTAATATCTCGCGAACGGATAAAGTTATTGAGATAAATTTTTTACCATTTCATTCAGTTTGCCAAGGTACAATTAATGGGCGATATTCAACTTGTATATTTGATTATTTTATTTGTTTCACTCTATTTTGAAGAGGATGAGAAATTATCGTTTTGGAGCTAAAATCACGAACCTGTCGTTCAGAGAGCCAAAGAGATAAACACCGATGGGGCCGCCGGTGTTCAAAGCTACCAAACCGTAGGTAGGATAAATTGCCTTTTCACAAACAAGGTCGAACTGTTGAACCAAATATTAAATTTATTGATAACCCTCCAAAAACAATAAATTATCGATTTTTCAATAATAAATTTGAAGGTTTGGACACGTACGTCAATTACGATGGACGATACAATTTCCGAAGTGTCATATTCCCATCCATGGTCACACGGAATCACTGGCCAAGATGTGTTTCCCACAGTTATGTTGATACTCGTAGGATCATTGCTGGCGATATCGGACCAGTCAATGTCATACCGTGTACATTGGCTGTACGAGCTTTCATTTCCATCCTACTTTGACAATAATTATGGCTTATTTTTTAAAATGACTTAACAAAACTTATCAGCATAATTTTGGAGGTCATGGGCATTAATATGGCTGCTCTCAATGTCACACTTAACAAAGGATGAAATTGCATCGAGTTCCCTTTTCCAAGGGCTTTGAAAGGAGTAGAAAGTCGATTGGATACTCGTAAAAGTGGTCAAAACGCCAAAGAAGAAAAATGCAATTCTTCATTCTTAAGCTTGAAAATAAAATATCACAGTTTTGTTTTTACGCGATCACCAGTTTATATTTTTTTACTTCCCTTTCCTTGTTCGGTTTCTACGGTTTCTTCCATTTCCGATTTTTTTTCGAGACATTTATTATCATAACGACACATTTTTTCTGAAGGATTGCTCAATAATTTTATCGTGATGTGTTTTTGAACAGTTGATAAAACTATCCCGTTCAAAGCCCTTAATGAGGCTCGTTTTTTGAATGTAACGTTTTGAAGTAAACAGCTCGATCTCTCGAGTCTTTTATAGTCTGATAGGAACGATTCTCCTACGAGGAGCGTTTTGCTAAAAGCCACCTAGCGGACTCGCGGTGAAGCTCCCCCAAAAAATTGCCTCGATTTTGGCTCGCGCACAAAATTGAGTTTTTGTCGCAATTCTAACAGGGCAAATGTATTGTTTCGTAATTTTAAGGTAGTTTTGCAGTTATTTTATTGAATCTTACGAACCACCTGACATTTAAATCCCAAATTTTTTCTCATTTAACCCATCACTTAGTTCGTCCGATAACTACAATCATCAAAAGCCATATTTTTGCATGACTTGGCTCACATTTTTTTAAATATTAAGGACGCTGAATTTAAGGGAATTAATTTTCATCTCGAATTAAATTCTTTCGATTCATTCGTAACATCGCTTTTTTCACTGGAAGCTCAAACAAAGTTTCTAGCAATGGGATTCTGGTGTACACCCCAGTTAGAACTTTTAGTTTTTCATTCGTATCTACAGAACTACCTTAAAAAACTCATGATCAATCGGTTGAATAAGCACCTGCTGTGTGGTGGGAATAGCTAGACGCCTTCTTCGTGAAATATCCAGTCCTTCGAGACCAGGAATTTTGCACCAATGTGGTGGTGTCGAGGCCATAAATAGTTGATTGAATGCACAAAAACCACATGGCAGACACGCCGGTAGGCAAACGAGCCACAATAATTTCTTCTGATATTTGCCAAATTCACCAACGATCGGTAACAGATCGTCAAGATCAAAAGCATCCTACGAAGACTCAATAATATATAATAAAATATTATTGATATTATAATTTGAAAAATAAAAATAAAAAATAACAATAAACCTGGTGAGCCTTTTTTCTTTCTTCTATAATAATGAGGAAAAATTTATTTTCATAAATGAAAAGAAAGGAATATTAAACGACAAACAACAATAACAAGACTCACATCATCGTCGTTATTGCGTTTTTCATTCCTGGCTGACGGAGTAGCGCCGTTAGTTGGGGAGGATTTATCGTCCGACGTATACATATTATTTATAAAACTTCGTCGAACTCGTTCCTCACTCAGGAACCCGGCGATACCCCGCGCACCAGGAGACCTTACAAGAACTTTACGTGACACGCATTCGTCCGAGACTTTTGTGCCGTTGTGACGTCGTAAATGAATATATTTATTTAAAAAATCCTCGTTCGTCAATGATTTTAAATCGTAATGAAGAAATTCATAGATAAATTTAAAAAATAATGATTAAATTCACTGTTTTTACACTTTCCAATCAAACTCTAAATCCCAGATTAACATTTTTGAATCCCGTTTAATTTCCCGCCTTTTTTCGATCGATATTTCGATTTATTTGAAATTTCCCGCTTTCTAGAAAATTATGAAATTTCACGATATTTAGGTTTTCCCTTCGCGAGCTTCGAACCTTTCAAACTACCGATACGCACTACTCGGTATTGTACTTGGTCGATGATAAAATCGTAACTGAATGATCTATAGAGTGAGAAAGAGGGAGAGAGAGATACGTAGAAAGAGAAAAAAAGAGGGAGAGTGCAAAAATGACGCGATAATATGAGATTAGGTTTATATACATTGGAGAGCGCGAGAAGGGAACGTTGTAGGCTCGTAATTCAATTGGGTTAAGGGTACTTAGAGGAGATTGAGGGCATTGCTGACACCGAGGGCATCCGATTGCTGCGGGGACTCTTTCGCTCTCTCTCTTTCTCTCTTCGTCCCAAAATCATTATGCACGTGGTGTAAACATATTTAACGTCAAAAGCGTTCAACATTTTATGAAATCCTTTTTTTTCCCTTTCCCAATGATATTCGCACCGTGTTTTTAAAGATCGTTCAAAAAGTAGGGTTAAGTTTCGAACAAAATGGCGTCGAGGTCAGGAGGCCATTTTGTGATCGAAACAAAGAGAATGCAGTTCTAGAGGTTTTTCGAATGAGGAAATGTTGAAAAGATGGGGATAATTCACGTTGATTTTTCTTTTTTCATTTTTTTTTTTTTTTTTCATGCCCTTTAAGCACCCCTTCGTTTATTCGTTTATTTTCCAGACTCTCGGACTCTCGTGGCTCAAAATTGTAATGTATTTATTATTACTTTTTCAGTTTTTTTTTTTTTTTTTTTCAATTATTATTTATTTATTTCTCTTTCTCTCTGTCTCTCGTTCACGCAGCTTGCACAGGTACATTAAAAACACAAGGGCAAATATGCTTCCGTACATACATTTATACATCAATCATATCGTAATTCTCTTCTCTTCACGCTCACGAAATTTTTTTTTCTTTTTTTTTCTCAAATTGCTCGGATTTGTACAAAAACGAAAAAAAAAAAAAAAAAAAAAACATAATAGAATAAAAATATAAAATAAAAGCTACAAAATGAAAATAAAAAGAGTCGCTGAATTTCCGGCAATCGCAATATTTCGTACAAATGATAATTATTATTATTAGTGCGCGCTAAATCGATGAAAAACAAACAAATTAGGCACACGAATTTTTTCGCAATTTATTTCTTATTCACTAAAACTTTTATTCACACGCTCTCTTTCTTTCTCTCTCTCTCTCTCTCTTTCTCGCTTAATTCGTACTATCACAAGCCCATTTATTCGAGGTACTCTCGTTTTTTGAATCCACGCGCGCGATTGTCCAAAGACACGAACGGCTAAAAAAATAAAATTCCATTTTTTCTCTCTTTTTCCCTTTTTCTCGTTTTCTCTTTTCATTTTTTTTTGTTTTTCTTTTTCTTTACGTATATATAATTTTTATATATATACATATGTTTCGTTCAAGGATAAATGGGGTTGGAAAACAATAGGAAAAAAAGGGTTCGAAAGAATTGGGGGGGAAAAAAAACTGGAGGATAAACAGAGTAAGAAAAAATGGACGTTGGTTTCGCAATGAAAAATGTACATTTTTTTTCTTTTGCGTTACTTCAGTTTGTTTGTTTTTTTCGTTTGTTATTTTATCGAATCAACAGGTAACGGACATTTATTATTGCGAGAAAAAAAAATTTATTATTAAACCATACACGCGCTCACAAACGTACATTTTCGGAGGATTAAGAAAAAAAAAAGAAACAAAAAACACGCGTATGTCGCCTGAACCAGGCACGGGTCAACCTTGGACTGCATTTTTTTTCTCTCTCTCTCTCTCTCTTTTTCTCTCCTCATCACATTTTTTCGGCCTTGCCTCCTTCGCAAGCTGCTCTCTCATGCATTCGTCACAATTTCTCTCTTTCTTCATACTCTCTCGTTCTCTCTCCGGTTTTTTGCTCCGACTTAGTGACTCCGAAACAAAAAAAAAAAACCAAAAAAAAATTAAAAAAAAAAAAAAGAAGAAATTCTCGCTCGATGCTCGAAATTTTTCCTTCGCGCATTTGCTCGATTTTCACTTTTCTCTCTCTCTCTCTCTCTCTCTCTTTCTCTCTCTTTCTCTCTCTTTTTTGTCTCTCAGGCAACGCACTTTCACGCGCATCGTCCACGACAGATATTCTTGGCACAGCGTCACGTTTTTTTTTCTTTCTTTTTTTTTTTCAATTTTTTTTTCTCTGCTTTCGCGACTTTTCACTCTCTCGTATTTTAGGGTGCAATTCGGATTCGCATTTATCGCGATGTTATCGCCACTTTTTCGCTTTTTTCTCATTATCATACACACTCTCTCTCTCTCTCTCTATTTCTCTCTCACCATTCGTCAAAACTCGAATTTTCTCTCTCTCTCTCTCTCTCTCTCTCTCTTTCGTTCGTTCTTTCTCTCTCACTTTCTCTCCGCAAGTGGATTTTTCCCCCCGGGGGATGAGAACATTTTCTCTCGAAACTTGGTCGGTAAATTTTTTTTGTTTTTGTTTTGTTTTGTTTTGTTTTTTTTTTTGCTGTTGGCCAAAAAGCAGGAACACGTGCAGACATCCAAATTCAACCTCTCGCATCCGGTCATCATCATCATCATCATCATCGATCTTCGCTCATCTTTTGCTCCTGTTTTTTTTTTTTCGATTTTTTTTTGCTTTTTTTCACCTTTTTTGTCTCTTTTTTTTTTTTTTGCTTTTTTCTCTCGGAACTCACGCACATCCATCAACTCGCATCCGCACCATCCAATCTTGTTGTCTTTGTATTGTGTTCGATAGCTTTCTAGTCAAATCAATTTGCACGAGTGTACAATCTTGGGGCGATCTGCAAACAACAAAAAGCCAAAATGGACCAAGTGTGATTAAACCCTCGTCTTTTAAACATTGTAATCACGTGTAGAGAGAAAAAAAAAAAAAAAACAATTTTTTTATTTTAATTTTTTGATTTTGTGTGCATTTTTGCTTTTTTTTTTTTTTGTTGGGAAAAATTTTCAATTTTTTCGTCACTTTTCGAAATGTGTCCGGGGGAAAAGGATTTTTGAGACATTGAGAGACACCATCGTGGAGACTATTTTACGAGGGGCGGGAGGGAGATTCCTAAATTTTTCAATCTTTGAAAAATTTTCATTTTCTTATTTTTCCTTTTCACGATTCCTTTTTTTCGGATCTTATTACTTATTGCTAGTGTTTTTTTTTATACCAGAAACTAATCCTTGAAAAATGTAAATGCAAAAAAAAAGAAATACAAAAATAAAATGATACGAAGTGAGCGGCGAATTTGAATTTTTCCCACTTTTTCATCTCCTAATAAATTTATTTTTTTTTAATTCTAAATTTCAAGTCTTAGAAAATAATATCAAAGTGTAGAAAAACGTCCCAAGAGTATCGAAAAGACTTTAAAACAGCAACAAATTAAAAATAAAATAAATAAATAACAATTTTTTCAGTGTTTTCATAAAATTTGCCTCTCAGAATGATCAAAAGACCTAGAAAAAAAATAGGATGAAAATTCAAATGAAAGATTAGTAAACAATCGTACGATATCGTCGGATTTTAAGTCCCTGCTGCGTTTAGTAGTTCCGGGCACTAAATAATAGCATTAAAAAATATCCGGGATTACTTATTTTTGACAATCCACGCAAATATCTTCGAAATTCGACAATTTCTAGAAAAAAAAAAAAAGAAAAGTGTTCCAGACAAGATTTGTCAGACATCTGATGGCAACTCCGAAATAGAGTTTAAGGAGGTTCACGCGTTAGGCATGCGTTACACGAATTTGTTTGAAAAAAATCGTCTTTTTTTGAATCACAACAAATCGTTATTTGTTGTGAAAAAATCGTCTTTTTTTGTAACTTCTCACAAAACCTCATGTTAAGGATTTATGGCAGTGACTACCGTAGTCAACGCTGTGTTAAATTTTTAAAAGAGTTGTATGCAACGTTTAACACATAAATTAATAAATCGACAGTGAATTCGTCTTGTAGAATGTCTTGTTAACTTAGAAAAATGTTGATAACTATAGATATGTTTAATCATCAACTGACAAATGGTAAATTCTACAAAGTCATATTTTTATCGTTATTTTTGGAAGAATAATCCGTATTTTTCGAACGATTTTAACGCACGAACGCTGATTCTGTTCCTCAAGAAATTCTCTACAAATTAACCGTGTCGATTTTTTTAAAAACTTGTCCATTTTTTAATAAAAGCTATTTGTTTATGACATAGTTTTCTTGTGATCGACTGCAACGTTGAAACGGTGAAGTTAAAAAAAAAATCGACACAATGAATTTGTAGAGAATTTCTTGAGGAACAAAATAAGCGTTCATGCGTTAAAATCGCTTGGAAAATACGAATTATTCTTCTAAAAATATCGATTAAAATATGACTTCGTGGAATTTTGCATTCATCAGTTAATGGTTAAGCAAATGTATAGTTTTTAATATTTTTCTATGTTAACAAGACATACTGCAAAACGAATCCAGCGTTGATTAATTAAATTATGTGTTGAACGTTGGAAACAACTGTTGGGAAATGTCAACACCCATTTGACCAGCGTAGTCACTGCTAATCATCCTTAAAGTTGCGATTTCAAACATTGAATATCTCGATTACTAGACGATGAAACCTTCTGAAATTTATTAAACATTATAATACGATGTTCAAGAAGATAAAGAAAAAATTTGAAAAAATGATTTTGGAAAAAATTGTATCTTTTGTTACTTTTTATATATAGCACGTGAACCTCGTTAAATGTTGACTTTTTTCATCAATCATCAATTTCCTGCGACCAAAAGTTCGTATTAATAAAAAAAAAAAACGAAAAAAAAGAAGTTTTTAAATAAAAAAAGGTGAAAAAAATGATGAAACTTACCAACTCGAAGCAGAATTAGCGGTTTTGAGTCTTCTAATTTCCTTGGTAGCCCATGCGGCAAGAGTTTTAGGTTTGCTGCTTCGAGCGCGTCGTCCTTTGGTGAGTAGTTCGGTGAGAGGTTCAGTTTCGACCATGGGAAGTAATTTGGCGCCAAAAACGGTGACAAGATCGCCAAGAAGTCCGATGGAGGCAGCCATGGCTTCTTCGGAGAGTTCTCGATCGAGAGCGATGGATGTGATGAAAGTAATGATGAAAGGAACGTGGGGTTCAACGAGAGAAACATCGGGGCTGGGAGTGGCGCCATCGCCGCGAAGGCCTTGAGTGATACCGGTGTAAGCTTCGAGGACACCGACGCGAAGTTCGTTGAGATAATCGACCATATCGTAGTCGGTGCGATCGACATTGGCCTGAGAGGCTTGTGCGAGAGTTTGAAGTACGACATCAAGATATTTTTTGAATTCGGGTCCGATGGAGAGTGCGACGTCGCCAAAAACAGAAAGAATTTGTGGTTTGACGGATCGATGAACGGTGTCATTGCCAAGATTTTCGAGGAGCAAAGTCATGATTTCGTCGCAATAAGGAAGCATTTTATTGCGAAGTGCTCGACAAATATCGCCAGTGAGTCCAACAGCGGCGCAGCAAACTTGATATTCCGCATGATTTTTAAGTCCAAGATACAAATAAGGTTTAAAGGCGTCCATATATTTGAGAAAACCATCGGAGAGAACTTCGACGAGTGTGGAAACAGCCATAAGAGCGTCTTCTTGGACTCCGCCGACTTTGCAGGAATTAGAAGCGAACATAGCGAGAACGGCGGTCATAATAGCGTCGGATATTTGTGGAGCATCTTCGGGAGTAACTTTACGAAGAACGGACTGTAAAGTGGCGCAAAGTAAGGATTGAAGATCGTGATATTGAGCGCGATCAGAATGGTTTTGAAAGTGTGTTTCCATCTGCAAAACTTGTTGGAGTCTCTCGAGTATAACCATCGTTGTTTTTTGTACAGTTACGTAACAATCGCGAGGTGAATTTTTCACCATTTCCATGAGAGCCTCGTAAGCAGCGGATCGTAAATTGGCTTGTGCGCCGTCCGGCCGATCGGTAGTTTCGAGAAGTCGTTGAACGATGAAATCAAAAAATTGTGACATGCAATAAGTTTCTGGTTGTTGTCCCTCGTCGACGGCGGCTGCGTCGTAACTCGCTTCGGCCAATCCGGTGAAAGCCCAACATACGTTTGCGGCGACGCGTGGCTCCGCTTTTAAACCATTTACCAATGATTCCAAAAGTGGTTTTAAATACGGCGGATTAATAGCAGCCTCGGGTATTATTTCGCAAATACGACCAAACGTCCACGCCGCCGTGTCCCGCACGACAACGCTGCTGTCGTACATGAGCTCGATCAAAGTTTGCATCGCTTGTTCGACCAACGGTTTCAACGTCGTTTGATCCAAACCCCCCAATATTGAGCCAAAAGCCATCAACGCTGCGTCCCGGAAACGCCAATCAGGATTTTTTATGTTGTCCTTCACGAAGGGTAAAACAAAAGGAACGATTGCTTCCTCGCAACAAGAAGCTAATAACATGAGACACACGCCTGCCGATTTCGAAGGATTCCAATCATCCTCGTCATCGATTTCTTCTTGTTTTGTTAATTTTTTCATCAATACCGGTACTAAATATTGAAGCGCTCCTTTCGCGTAATGACGAGACACTTTTGAGGGCGGACGACCTCCTTCCGATGCCTCACCCTCCTCCATCGATAAATCTACCTCCTCGTCGGCTACGTTCGACCAAAACTCTATTCCCTGTAACGCTACGTCGTCGATGTCCGATTTCATCGCTTCCAACGTTATCTGAAGGAATTTAAACACATTTCATCACTTTATTGGGAAGGTTTTTTGTTCGATGGTCGAATGCTCGTTGGCAGTTTATTTTGGGGTCGAAGATTTTTTTACGTTTTTTCCGGCTTGGTAGGAAGAGGAATGTACTCTTGGGTCTAGGAGACCCGGTTTAAAAGTTTGAGCCTAAAGAATGTGTTTTTTTTTTCAAGTTTATAAAGTTTTGGGTCTAGAAGACCCAGTGTAGAAGTCTGGCAACCGAAAATGGGTCTAGAAGACCCAGTGTAGAAGTCTGGCAACCGAAAATGTGTTTTTTTGGAAGTTTATAAAGATTCGGGTCTAGAAGACCCAGTTGGTAAGGAAAAAGGTGTTCTACAGAAGTTAATAAAGACTTGGGTCTGAGAGACCCAGTGTAGACGTTGACAGGAAAAAATGTGTTTTTTAGAAGTTAATGAAGATTTGGGTCTTAAGGACCCAGTGTAAATGGGTAGCAAAAAATGTGTTTTCCAGAAATTCTTGGGTCATAGAGACCCAACGTGTGTGTGTCAAGGTACCAAAAAATATTTTTTCTAAAAATTCCTTAAAAATTGGGTCCAACAGACCCAGTGTGTAAAAGTGAGTATCAAAAAATTTATCTTTCAACAATTCTCGGGTCAAAGAGACCCAGTGTGTGTGTCAAGGTACCAAAAAATATTTTTTCTAAAAATTCCTTGAAAATTGGGTCCAACAGACCCAGTGTGTAAAAGCGAGTATCAAAAAATTTATCTTCCAACAATTCTCGGGTCAAAGAGACCCAGTGTGTGTGTGTCAAGGTACCAAAAAATATTTTTTCTAAAAATTCCTTAAAAATTGGGTCCAACAGACCCAGTGTGTATAAGTGAGTATCAAAAAATTTATCTTTCAACAATTCTCGGGTCAAAGAGACCCAGTGTGTAAAAGTGAGTATAAAAAAATTTATCTTCCAGCAATTCTCGGGTCAAAGAGACCCAGTGTGTGTGTGTCAAGGTACCAAAAAATATTTTTTCTAAAAATTCCTTAAAAATTGGGTCCAACAGACCCAGTGTGTAAAAGTGAGTATCAAAAAATTTATCGTCCAACAATTCTCGGGTCAAAGAGACCCAGTGTGTGTGTGTCAAGGTAACAAAAAATATCTTTTTTAAAAATTGCTTAAAAATTGGGTCCGACAGACCCAGTGTGTAAAAGTTGCTAACAAAAAATTTCGTACAATAATAATAAAGTATAATTACCGGAAATAGCGCAGGTCCCATGTACGGTTCCATATACTGATAATAGAGTGACATTATTTTCACCAGGCACTGTAGGGCAGCAACGCGTACTTGAGAATTAGTAGATTGTGTTGCCTCGCAAACGACTTCCATTATGAAATTTCTCTCTGACTGAAATTTCAATGAGAAAATTATTATTAACAAAAAAAAAACAACGACACAATGAAAAAAGCAAAAAAACAAACAAATTTTAAGATGTAATAATTTATACCTCGATCTCGAAATTTCCTTTGGTAAATTCCAGCGAATTGTAAAGCGCTTTTGTAGCTGCGAGTCTGACGTGAGTTGACGTACTGGAGCCTTTCATACCGTGAATAATTGCCGTGAGAATTTGATTGGATTGCGAGACCAAAACTTCGCTCTCAATTTCTTGACAAATGTAACCGATCGTTTCGAGCGTCGCTTCTCTCATCATTTCTGTGCTTTCCGTGTCGGCGACATTGTTCACCAACAAAGGGATCAATTCTGTCCATTCGGCGACGGGCAACTCTGCCACCGCCACGTAAGCGACGCACTGCGCCGCCGAGCTCGGTCTGTTTGTTTCCGTCCCAAGAGCTCCCAAAATCTTTATTCCGAAGATGAATTAATAAATTAACGAGAAAATTTTCATCTAGTTTTTTTTTTTATCGCTATAAGATCGAAAATTTAAAGTAATTTTTGAAAACTCACATTTTTCTTAATATAAATTCTATTCTCCGCCGGAATGGCCAACCATCTCTGCTGATATTGAGTTTTTAACGCAGGGTCTTTGGAAGTCAGCTGATTTTTGAGTTGCAGGCCAGCCGCCATGCGAGCAACATTACTCGCAGCTGTGGTGCCCAGCACCGCGCTGAGTCGTTGTAGAAACTCATGCTGCGATGAAAAAAACATTGAGATTCTGTATTTCCCGAAATTTCTATGTGTTAAGACATTTTTTTTTATTCAACTTACGAGATTCGTGAGAGCCGCTTGTTCCAAAAAATTTTGAGCAGCCTCGAGTTCGTTTTTGTCTGAAAATATCGATGTTTTTTAAAACATGATTTTTTTTCTCGAATTATTCATTCGATTTACGATTTGGCGATGAAATTTTTTGGTTAGTCACGAAAGGCCTGAGCCCCTCCCTGGCAACGGTCGAAATTTACTCAAAATTCAAGATTTTTCGGGGCAAATACTTTTTTGGATTTTGGATGTACAATTTTGAATGATTATTGACGGGAGTATCCACGCGGGAGGGGGGGGGGGGGGGGGGCCGAAGCTTTTTGAAGAATCGAGCACGATTTTTTAAGAGTGACACGAGGCGACGCATGGCTCTGAGAGAAATCGAAGAAATTTGGCAAAGGTTGAAAAAAAATGCGAAAAAGTACGACTTACCTCCCGAGACGGTTTTCTCGAGGACTTGTATCAGCTGCATCGCGGTCTGATCCATCTGCATGGCTGCTCACGTTGACCCGGGGCCTTGTTCGAGTTCGAATTAAAAAAAGTGTCCCTTAATTCTCAAGAGGAAGGAGAAAAATAAGAGAGAATAAAAAAAAAAAGAAAACAAAAAGGGGGGAAAAAACAAAAAAAGAGAACCGCACGATTCGATGTTTTTTATTTTCTTCGATCGATACACGAATTTATTTTTCTTCCCGAATTATCAGTTTTTCCGTCTGATTTCTTAGTTTTTATAAACTTAACTTCGATTCGCACGGATACGTGTTTTAATATTCGCGAGAACTTTGGTGACCGGCGAGTACGAACGTGCACATGTGTGTGGATGGCACAAGGCACAAGCCGTTTTTGTGTTCTCGCTCCTTCTATCGCGGCTCGCAACGCTTTTTTTTTCTCCTCCTTTCTCTCTCGCACCTCTTTTTGGCCAACGGTCCCCTCGCTAATACACAGATATGCACACAGCAAAATTTCTTACGAATAGCGCGAAATACGAGCAGGGTGGGGGAAAACGAGAAAGAAAGAAAGAGAGAGAACGCGAATGAGAAAAAAAAAACGTCGATGTACGTATTAATTTGCGATTATTTATCCAAGTATATGTAGTTTATATTTATTGTTATTATTTTTACTTGATTGTTGTTGTTATCGAGGCCACGCGATACACATCGATGCCTAGAGCCACAGCCTTTTATTATTATTATGTCAAGAGAGAGAGGGAAAAGAACGTAATTCTCGCGGGACGGTGGCAGACCGACGAACTAGTGACGCTGCGCTTCCGATATTTGGGCGGTAGATTTTCAAATTTATTTCCTTTTTTTGCACGCTTTTTATTGTTTTATCATTTTTTTTTCTCTTTTGTACTTCCGGTTGGGACGCGATCAAAGAAAATCAGCGAGAAATTCGCGAGAGTGAATGAAAAATGACGTTTTAACTAAACTTGCATGTTTTTTTTTCTTCGTTTCGAAATATATCCACGAGCCGATGGCGCTGCGGCGCCCACCGGCGAACCCGGCACACGCGCGTTTTCAGCACGCGGCAAGGGGCGCGGGGAAACCAGAACAAAAAAACAAAATGGCAGCAGAACGGGCTTCTGCGCGCGCGATAGGAAACGCGATCGAAGATAGCGTCTATATATATTTCAAAAACTGTCAAAAACCACACCACTTCCGCTTTCTACCCTCGAAACCCCGCCGCGTCCCTATTCCGTAAACCTCCTTTAACACGCTTCATAAAATCGTTTAAGTTCTCAAGCTTACCCTCTTTCTGTGCCGAATATTTTTTCGATGATTATTCTATTGAGATTTTTATTTATCCTCGCCGCGAAGTGATGTCTCGAGTTGGTCGTATCACGATTCAAGTTTTATTACGCGACTTCGGAAGCTTGCCATTTTGGTGAGTTGGCGAGAAGTTGTGAAAAAAGAGCGCCAGACTGCGCCACGCACTGGCTCCAGTGCGTGTCGCCATCTGGCAAGTTTTTTCAAAACTGGGGCAAAAATTGACCTTTTCGTGATTCTGATTTTTCCAATCATTTAGGAATCATTTGGGCAATTTTAGGAAAATATTTTTAGAATTTGGAAAATAATAGTTTATTTGTTAAGTCAAAATATAGAAACCATGCGAATCCCAAGTCCGATAGAAATTTGACAACAGTTTTTTTTTAATTCTCCAATATTGCAACAACTCCTGGGAAGAAATATAAAAAAATCGAAAAACCACAATATTTATCTTTCTTCAATTTATTATGTCATAATCGTAATATTTATTATAGTTATTCGGCAATTTTTCCACTTTATTAATCGATCGTTACGCGCACAATAGCAGTTTAGTGTGGAAATAAATGAAGTATATATTAATATTCTTCATATCTCTTCGTTTTCTTTATCTTTCTTTTCTTCTCATTCTCTCGATATATAAACACATATACATAAAAAGTAGTAGTTTTTTTGCAACGTTATAATTTATAGTAACTATTATGTTAAGTACATTTTACGTAGTGCAATTGTCATGATCGTTATTTTTTCTTCATTTCTTCCTTTCGAAATTCTTTTCTCTTATACTCCCTCGCATATTTTTGTTTTCGTAAATCTGGTAACGGTGGTACATAATTAATAGTACGATTTTTCATAACAATAGTAGGATTATTATAACTATAATAATTATCGTAAATAGCATTTAAAATATTGGTAATTGTGATGGTGTTTGTTGCTTCATTTTTTTCTTCCCTTCTCTTCTTTTTTTCTTCGTGGTAACAGTAGCGCAAAATACGTATAAATAGGTTGTTGTTGTTGTTTTTTTAAATATAATACGAATATAACGTTTTTTTTTCTTCTTATTATTTTCTTATTATCATAATTAAGTACGTTAGTTTTCTTGATTTATTTAAATTATCTCGTAAAATAATAGGTAACTTTTATTTCACTTGTGTGTGTGTTTTTTTCTTCTTATTTTTTTTTCTTTTAATTTTACTTTAAATATATAGTGTTTCTTCGTGTACGTCAAACACAAAGAGATGCAAAATTCTTATCATTCATTTCATTTTCAATAATAACGTTATTTTTACTATTTTTTTTTCTTCTTTTTTTAAATTAACTATTATTTTTGTAATTTCGACGTTTCTAGTTTTGCTCGTGCTTTCGTGGTGTGCGCAAATCAATATTAAAAAAAAAAAAAAAACAACAAAACTAAACGAATTCATCCTTAAATCACTAAAATCACATAGACGTCAATATAATTATAATTATTTTCAAACACTCTCTCTCTCTCTCTCTCTCTCTCTCGTTCACAAACTTTTCACAAAATACATTGGTCACGTTCGTCCATTAAATTATCGTTACAACTAATTTATTATAAATACATATTTATTTGTTTATTCCTCATTTTGTTTTATTTTAAGAACAAATTTATTATTTATCCTTAAAATGTATAAATATTGAATAAACATATAAATACATAAATACAAAAATATATTTACGTATTTACTCGTTTCAGGGTGTCCCACGAGCAACGGTTTGAAATGTGAACTTGAATCGAGGATTCTTCAACAAAGTTGGAAAATGCCTGATCTTTCACGGCCTGTAGCGCTGTAACGGTTGGAGATAGCGCAAAAGTTCAAAGGACCAATTTTGCAGCACGTTCAATTTTCTACAAAAAAGCTCCTGACAGCATTTTTTTATCTTCAATATTTCACTTCTGACAACCGTTTGAACATAAAAATCTTGATTTTCGTGGACGAACCACTTCGAGGGGTGCCTTTTACTCGCTCTCAAGGCTAAACTATCGAAGATAGAAAAATGCAGCCGGAAGCTTTTTTGTAGGAAATTAAATTCTCTACAATTTTGGTCCCATACACTTTTACTGAATTCTCGATCGTTTGAGCGGTATTCGCGATAGAAAAAACCAAATTCGATGAAAACCATTTTCCCATTGCATTCAAGTTTATATTTCGTACCATCGGTCAAGAATAGTCCTAAATTTGTGTATATTAAAAAAAAAAAGTAAATATGTAAATTTATTTTCATAGTTTCATATAGAAATATTTGTTTTTATATTATTTTTTCATAGAAAGGCGGCTCGACGAAGCTTCGCGACTCGAAAAATGCAATGAAATATTTTGTAACAAAAAGAGTATTTTTTTTTTCGAGATCAAATATCCATATATATTATTATTATTATTTTTTTTATATACGTATAGCTTCGCCGTGCTGATATGTTTGCAAAAATTCAATGAGAATTTGTAAATGGATGAAAAAAAAGGAAAAAACTGATTATTACCTAACGATAAGGCTCGGTTGTTGTTTGTTTATTTTTTTTTCTTTTTCATCGGTCTTCCTCGCACGTTGTTTTTTTTTCCACTTTTTGTTATTTTAAAAGGGCAAACTACCGACGAACATGGTCTCGATCAATGGAGGCGCTGGTACGAGGTCTTCCAATTTGAGATAAAAAATTCGTTGCAAACCCTGCACCGAGAGACTTCGAAGCTCCGGCAATTTGCCCAACAGCCTCGACAGATATTGCGTTTTCCGTTGTGCCTCCGCGTTATAGGTCACGTGGTCTCGCAACGACGATATTATTTTAGATTGTAAAAGCTCCACTCGATGAGGCTCTTTCAAACCAAATCTTTCTGCAAATTAATCAAATTATTATCGATTTTTTTTTTTTAATAAAAAATTAATTTATAAAATAATTTTTTTTTCTTTTTTTTAATTTTTTTTCTCGATCTTATTATTTTATCAAAAATCTAATATTTCGAATGAATTTTTTTTTTTTTTTTTGGGTTTTTTATTTACCTGTGATTAACGTTAAAGCGCAAAGACACGCGAACGCGCTTATGTCGACATCCAGCACACGAAGAGCTTGACAAAAATCGAGTATACCGAGCAACCAATCACCGAAACTTCGTTGACATTGGGCACGCGTGAGAACCACTCCGTTGCAAAATGTCAAACTCGTGTCCTCCGCCCTCGTACGGTACGCCAACCTCAGTACAAAAAGCTCCAAACTTGCCGATTGGAAAAGCAGTTCCTAGAAAAATAAAAAAAAATAAAAATTCATTAAAATCATTTAAATTTTTTTTTTTTTTTTTTTTTTTTTAATGTCAGAAAAAAATCGATTTTTTTTATGTCCTTTTTCGTATTAGTCGGAACGTGACGTTTCGATTTCACTACAAATAAGTTCGAATGGTCGCTTTGGTTGAAAAGTTACGGGAAGAGTAAATATACGTACTTGATCTTCTCTCATGAGTTCCGAGAAGCCAGGAATTTTGTCAGCAAAATTACGTATTACGTCGACCGACGTCATAAGAAGATTGTAAAATTGTTGAATTTTTTCAGCTTCGTTTATTGGCAAATCGGCAGGTCCCAGTTCACGATATTGCGAATAATCAAGATTTGCAAGATCCGGAGTTGTATCGACGTGGGCACGGACGAGGGCCGTTATCAGCGACACTGGCGGACTCGGTGGCGATTCCTGTGGAGATTTTGGCTTCGAAGGTAAACGACCACGACGTCCTTTCAACGAATCAGTTCTGACGACCTGTCATTATAATAATTTTTTTTTCATTAAATCATTTTTTTTCATAAATAAATTTAATTAAATAAATTTCCTTAAATAAATTAGAAAAAATAGTAAATTTTTTTTTTTTTTTAATTGAATAAATAAATAAGTGACATTTTATGATAAGAAAATCGTAAAAAACTGTCAATTTGTTTGAAAAAATCTAAAAAAAGAAAATTGTTTCAACAAATCAGTTCTAAGAACCTGTAATTAAAATAATTTTTTTATTCATAAAATAAATGGTAATTAGAAAAAATAGTAAAAAAAAAAAAATTTTTCCTATTGAATAAATAAATAAATAAATTTTAAATAAAATAAATGATATTTTATGACCGAAAATCGTAAAAAACTGTCAATTTGTTTAAAAATTGTAAAAAAGAAAAAAAAATTGATTTACCTCTTTGACCATCCCGACCATGAGGCACTTTTGAAATCGGCAAAATTGGCAACGATTGCGACGTCGTTTATCAACCGGACAAGCTTTTTCAGCGAGACAAACATATTTCGAGCCTTTTTGTACGGTTCGCTTGAAAAAACCTTTGCAACCTTCGCACGTACGAACTCCGTAGTGTTGACAGGCTGCGGTGTCACCGCAAACGGCACAAAGTTGACTCGGACTCGGTGGCGCTCTTTCGCTACCACCTGGCGATGGTATCGATGAATTTACGTTATTTCCATTATTATTTATCGTGTTGTTGTTGTTGTTGTTATTGTTGTTGTTGTTACTTGACCCACTGTTGTTGCTTACTCGGGATTTTGGAGAATCTTGATTACTCCCACTGCTAATTTTTTTTTTTTAAATAACAATTTATTAATTTTTGTATCGATTCAACTATGATTTGTCAAAATTCAATTTTTTGGTTGATTGATTTTTGAAGTATGGAAATAAATGCAAAAAAAAAAAAAACGAACCTTGCTGAATCGGATCTTTGAAGAGTCATTCGCGTTCTTCCGGCAGGAATAATAGAAGGATTCGTGACAATGGGACCAACAAGATTATTCGGTTGTACATAAGAGTTGGTGATCGGCAAATTGGCGTAAGCATTATTGGCGATTTCGCGCTGTGACGTTGAGGAGATAGCAGCGAAATATCCTGGAGGTGGTAATGGCGGTGGTGGAGGTGGTGCACCGTTCCCGATTGATCCGATCGACATCGGCGTTGGCGAACAAGGAGGTGGCGATCTCGTTGCGCTACCAGCGCTCGTCGATAACGTCGGCGATGCTGGACTCAACGCACCTGGAGTTATCTGCAACATCCATAATTTGTTGACATTATTCGATTTTTATTTAAAAAATAACAACAACTATAACAATAATAGTTATTACAATATTGAGCATTATAATAGTTGTTGACTATTATCAATAATAGCTGTCAACTACTATCAATAATAGTTGTCAATTTTTATCAACTATAACTGACAAGTAATATCAATAATAGTTGACAACTATAACTGACAAGTAATATCAATAATAGTTGACAACTATTGTCAATAATAATTGTCAATGATAGTTGTCAACTATTATTGACAATTATAAGCGTTAATTACGACAATAGCTGACAAGTAATATCAATAATAGTTGACAACTATAATCGAACAATAGTTGTCAACTATAATCGAACAACAGTTGTCAACTATAATCGAACAATAGCTGTCAAATATAATCGAAGAATAGTTGTCAACTATAATCGAAGAATAGTTGTCAACTATAATCGACGAATAGTTGTCAACTATAATCGACGAATAGTTGTCAACTATAACCGAATAATAGTTGTCAACTATAATCGATGAATAGTTGTCAACTATAATCGACGAATAGCTGTCAACTATAATCGAACAACAGTTGTCAACTATAATCGAACAATAGCTGTCAAATATAATCGAAGAATAGTTGTCAACTATAATCGACGAATAGTTGTCAACTATAACCGAATAATAGTTGTCAACTATAATCGACGAATAGTTGTCAACTATAATCGAAGAATAGTTGTCAACTATAATCGAAAAATAGTTGACAACTATTGTTGTTGATATATTATTTGTTATTAATATTGAACTGACATTTGATAACGTTTTAATAATAATTGATATTATTATAAATAATTTTGAATTAACTTACATTGTGATGATTGTGATTGTCATTGGAGCTCGAATGCTGATGATGATGTTGAACAAGATGATGATGATGATGGTGATGATGATGATGAGGATGCTGCTGCTGCTGCTGATGTTGATGATGATGATGATGGTGATGCTGTTGTTGTTGTTGTTGTTGTGGTTGTTGCTGATGATGTTGTTGTTGTTGTTGTTGTTGTTGGTGTTGTTGTTGATGGTGCTGCGGTTGATGATGAGGCTGATAGGCAATGGTCGTCGAAAAATCAGCAGTATAAGGAACTTCGTTGCACGCAAACTGCAACGAATCGAAACATTCGTCGTCCATTTTTATTCCGAGCCCCAACAACTCTTGACGCGTATAACGTTGCTGGTGCACTGTGTAAGTCTCTTCGAAACTTGGCAATGGCGTTGGACTATAAAACAAACAAATTCCCATAATTATTAAATGAAATTAAAACCAATTGAATTCATTGAATTTATTGAGTTTCTGGAATTTCTTGAATTTCTTGAATTAAGATTGGTTATTAATTTGAATTAATCAAATTAAAATGAATTAAATTGTAGAGAGGCAGTGGCATGGTGGTAATGTGCCCGGCTCACACCCGGTCGTCCCGGGTTCGATTCCCGCCGATACAAATGGATTTTTTTTAAGTGTCTTAATCTACTCTCTCCGTGGTTCGGAATCCACGTAAAAATGTAGGTCCAGGTAGTGGAAGAAATTGAGGAAAGTAAAAAACCAAAGTGGCAAAGCAAAAAAGAGGGACAATAGAAACATGTAAAAACCCGAAATGGGTGTGCATCTAAAACTCTTACCTACAATTAAATTGTAAGAAAAATTGATTAATTGATGAAATTTGAGTTTTCAATTAAACAATTATAAAATCGTACCTGAGGGAATCAGTTTGGATATCGATGACAGCTGCAATCGGAGGTCTGTGTTGAGGGTGTTGTTGCAAATTATGATGAATAGGTTGCTGAGGGTGCGAAGGTTCATTGGGACTGGAAAGAGCTTGAGGATTTCCAAGTTGAAGCTCCGGAAACGGATCCAACTCTTCGGGCAAACTTCCTGTTTCGGTTGGATCGGTATACGGGGCTCCGAGCAAATCTGCGAAGCTGCTACATCCAAATGGACTCTAAAAAAATCAATCATTTTTCCCTTTTTCAACTCTTGTTTCTTTTGAGCGAGAAAAATATTCAAATGTCTTCAATTATTAAATTAGAAAAAAAATAACAGTTTGTCGTCACCATCGACCAAGTTTATCGAGCCATAAAAAATGAAAGACGGAACCCCTTTAAATTAATAGGCTCGTTCTCAGTTCCGCTAGATGTGACATTTCGTTTATAGATCCCTCGAGGAATTCCACAGACAGTTTCATCCCTCGACCCCTTCGATAATCATCCCCTGCTCTTTCTATCCCCCCCCCCTCCCCACCCGCACCCTATCACTTGGTCTTGTTTCACTCAATATGACAATGTCACAAAAATTATATATCCGAGTGAAAAAAAAAAAAATTCAAAATTTATCGTAAGGTAGTTTTTGTTAAACAAAAAAAAACAAAAAATTATTTTGAATGTTGAGATTTCGAATTCAGATTTGTAGACAACGACGAGAGAAAAAAAAAATTGGTATATTTCGTGGTTTTGATGATGATTTTTTTTTTTTTCAATTTTTACAAAAATTTTCGAAAAAAAGTGATTTACCTGTGTTTGTAAGAGGAGCATACTTGACGCTACGGTAAAGGCGGTTGCCGTGGTCGTCGTCGAGGTCGTCGTGATTGCGGTTCTTGCTAAAGCTTCAGATTGTTGTTGTTGTTGTTGTTCGTTGCGCTCGACCAAACAACGATTATCGGAGACGATTTCGTTGCCAGAAGTTCGTTCGATCGGTATCGTTTGTTGAAGGCTGTTAAAACCCTTAACGTTTTCGCAATCGTTTGCCCCGTTTCCGGAGTGTAATTGCCCTGTAAAAAGAAGAAAAAAAACCGTTTTTTTCAAAATTTCGTCTTACGAGAGTTAACGTCACATTTAAGGGGTTTCCAATCGATTAAGGGCTTTGACGAAATTTTTGTGCTTTTTGAAAGATCTTAAGGGCTCGGGAGTATAAGAACTTTCGTAATTTTAGTGGCTCTTAAGGGTTTGGAATCGTAAGAATTATTAAGTTCGTGACTTTTAAGGGCTTCCGGACGCCAAAAAATTCATTTCCACGAGTTTTAAACGTAAGAGATCTTTAAAAATTTTGTAAAATTTGTGAATTTTAATTTTTTTTTGGCTTTTCCCAATTTATTATTATTATTATTTTGTAATACCTACAATATTTGTAATATTGTGAATAAGTTCGATCCATGTCGATCATTTCGGTAGAACGACGATCCACATTAAGGGGGTTCGAAAAAAATCGATAAAATTTTTAATTTTTCGTGTTTTTTTTTTTTTTTTTTTTTTCGTTGCGCTTTGGGTTTTATCGTCAATTCAACCGGCAGAACAGGCCCCTGTCCTCCGGCTGGAGAAGACACGCGCACCTTCGTGAGAAAAAAAAACACGACGAGAGAAAAAAAAATACTGCCTGGGGAAAAGGTGAAGGGACGACGAGACGATGATACGAAAAATCTAGGCAACCTTCACTTTTATTAATCTCTCACGTCTATATTTATATATATATATATGTGAGTGTATTTATATAAAACCCGTCGAATTGGCCGATTACGCGACACATGTGCGTATATATTATAATTGAACATGGATCACGACGAAGCATCTCGAAGTAATGTGTGTCGTCCTTTTTTTAAACGTATAAATATATTTATACATTTAAAAACATGTACAAATACGTGTGTAAGGATGATTAAAATTTTCGAAGGCACACTTTCACTGCGAGGCTCGTACGTTTCGAGAGCTGGAGGCTCTTCTTCCTCTCTTTGCGTCTGTGTCAATTTTTTTTATTATTATTTTTTTATATTATTTTTTTTTAACTATCGTAGAGTTTTATTTTTGTCACAGTGAGTTCAAATGTTGTTAATATTTGGCAAAAATTAAATAAATGAATTAAATATTTGAGAATTTTTTATATATTGATGGCGATTCGTGGTTTTTTTTTTTTTTTTAAGGATTAATGAAAGTAAAAATTAAGTGGTTTTTAGAGAGGTTTTTTGAGAAAATAAATAATTTTTTTCGACTTCTCGATCAACTCCGAACCCGACGGCCAGAAAAGAGTGACAAACTCCTCGGGACTTCGAGGCCCTTAATATATACGCAAATCTCAGCTTACTAAACACTCCCCACCCCTTAAATGTTGTTTTCTCGATCCACCCTTGTGTAGAAAGGGGTATTTAGTGAGGCAGACGCCGCTGGTGTCTCGAGGGAGGTATAAAATCGTTGGCATTTGAAATATTATGTGTGACGTGATTTTTTTTTATGCGCTAAACTCGCGAATTGAACCCGATGGAAATGGCGCGAAAAGTGTTGCCAATAATTCGCCAGTTGCGTGAAAGAAATCAGAAAAAATTCGATTCAAACGAGCCTACGATTTGTTTTACTTTTTTTTTCTCCTTTTTTTCTTCTGCCACACGCTGCATTCTTCGAAACGATTTTTTATTCACTACCTCGAAGTGGCACAAAAGAGAAATGCTATAAATTTCAAAAATCGAAGTGGAGACGAACGAGGGGCTTCGAAACTGTCGGAATATGCATCTTAGCATCGGGCCATCTGTACATAAATTTACACTCGTGTATGTAATCGATATGATTATCTGAATCGTCTCCCTTAATCAGATGGTCACGGTACGTTATCCTGGCAAGAAAAATATGCATTTTGCTGCTAGTACGGGCATTGAATTTAATTAAAAACATTATTGTCACCCTCTCGTGCCACCCTCTAGTTTTTTTAACCACGCTTTGCCACTGGCCGTGGGTATAACATTTTTTCGACAAGAATTCATATTTTCATGGGGAAAAGCTCATCATATTTACGTCGAAAATGATAGGAAAAAAAAAAGGAAGAAAAAAATAAAAATAAAATTATATAAAAGAATATCAAATTTTATTTCACGCCACTGGCCATGGGTATAACATTTTTTTGACACGAATTCATATTTTCACGGGGAAAAGTTCGTCATATTCACGTCGAAAATGGAAGCACGAAGAGAGCAGGAATATATAGAATAAAGAAATACGAATTTTAATTTGATTTTTTAATCAAATTAATTCTGTTATAATAAATAAATAAATGAATAAAAATTGATGGAGATCGAAGAAGAAAAGAGATTGGTAGTCAATAGAACGTCGTAGGTTCAAACGAGCCAGCTCGTGCAGCATCCAATCCACGAACGAACTGGTAGTGAACGCGCCAGGATATGTAGGACTCTCGAGACCTATGACCTCACGCCGTAAGTTAGTTACGATATTGTACTACCGTGAGATCCGAGCTGCTCAAACGGCATCGGCGAACATCTCTCTTTCTCTTTTTTTCTCTCTCTCTCTCTCTTAACATACACAATTTTATACATTCTATCTTCTGTGAATACGTCTACGAACTCCGAGGCTCAGTGATTGAGCCAGTACTCTTATCGACGACTCGAATCTCCCCGACCACGGATTCCGCGGAATACCGCAAAGCCTGCTTTTTCATCTCCGCGTGATTCAAATCTCTTTCAAAATCTAATTTATTTTGTTGGCCGTTAAGGGGGTAGTATTTTTAAAAAATCGATTTTCTTCACAAAAGGTTAGGACTATGTTGCAAGAATGCATTTTTTGAAGAAGCGAAAGGCTTATCGTGTGACTCTGGAATCGCTGATTAGCTGATAAGTTGTTATTAACGTTGATTTTTCTCGTAACAAAAATTTGGAACTGGCGGGCATTTTCACGTAAAAATTATACGGCCAATATTGACCAAACTTGACACACGACTGAACAACATCACTCCCTTTCGTTTGAACCTTATTGGCTTAAAATATTGGCAAAAAAAGTAGTTTTTTTTGGGCCAAATATCGAAATCTGTGATATAGCAGCGATTTCGCATTATTTTAAAAATAAAAAATTATGTTTTGGTAATCTGGAGTACAGGTTATTCAATGCCACAGTTCCGAAAGTTTTAGTTTTGCTCTTTCCTTTCCAAAAGAATTCTAACAGCATTATAGATTTGCAATTTTCTTATATTTTCACGAAATGTAACGAAAATAAAGACTTTTTTCCAGCCAGTATTTCGGTCAACTTTTTTTTTACTGTCATCAAGACAAAGGTAATGGAGAGCTCAAATGATGAACTCGCGAATAAAAGTCCGCTGTCTTCTCTTAATTGTCCTCTCGGGTTAGGTCGTCTATTAACGTCACTACGTCGATACAGCCGAATTAGCGGGTACTCGAGATAGAAAAAAAATAGACGGGGTTATTCCGGCCGATTGTGCCGGCAGCCACGACAGAACCACGCAGCATCGAAATCTCCGCGTTCCTCGCACCGTCACACTATTTACTTCCTCATAGAAGAAATCGTTTGTTTTCAAGAAAAAACAAAATGAACGAGTAGAAATAGAAAGGCAAGTTTTTTGAGTCTATAGAATTCAATTCTAGAGAGGTTTGATGTCGTTCAACATTATGCAATTATGTGTAAAAATTTTTTATTTATTTTTGAAGTGAAGGACAAATTAAATGGGAATTGTCATTTTTAAGTAAATCAAAAAAATTAATATCTCGATAATAATTTGTTGAAAAAATCTGAAAAAATTCTGAGAGAATCGTTGCACCGTGGGGATGAGTAGAAAAAATCTTAGACACGATGAACGTTGCAGGGGTTGAGAAATAAATTGATTTGTCTGCAGACAGCTTTGAAAAAGCGATACAGATGGCAACTGCAGTGTGTTTCTTGATACAGCGTGACAAAGACTTTACCCACGACGAGTAAAAACTATATTCTGTGGGTTGGATTACCCGCCGCAGGGATTATATCAACCATATCCTCCCGCATATCGATTTAGAGGGGTGGGAAGTTTCGCACGAGAGCGAGACAATTTTATCGAACGTCCCTGGAGCATGTAATGTGGGGCGAAATAAATCGATAATTACGAATCACTTTGGATTCGCACTGATCATAATTTTTCATCATTGTATAAATTAATTTTGATATTTGATTTTTCGAAGAATTTGAATGGAGCGAAATGAACATGTGCTCATAATCAGGACTCTAAAAGCCAGAGAGAGAGAGAGAGAAGAGAGACAAAAAATGATCACGTGGCGATCCCCCGCCTCCCACTATGAGTGCGAGAGAAAGAGAATTACTGCGCTATAGATCGCGTTTTAAGCAGCTACCCGACCGAGTACCCGATATACAAGATTTCCAGACTTCGAGAGCGAGGAAAGTGATATCGTAGTACCGGTTCGTGCGATATCCAACCTGTTTTACTGTTAGTATACACTCTTACAACTCTCGGACTCTCGTTCGAACATGAGACACAGCTATTGGACGAGAAAAGTACAGTTTATTGGCACTGGTCATACATAAATACTTTTCGTTTATTTACTACTAATGAGACTAATTATCAGCCAATAAAAAATGAATATCTGCCATTTTTTTTGAATTTTTTGAGGCCAATATTAGACTAAAAGAAGAGATACCTTAAAGGACAGGTGATTGAAATCGATTCAGGCTGTGGATATTTGTTTGTCCCATCAATGTGCATATTGATTAATTTGTTCAAATTTTTTCCTCCCCGAATGACGGAGATATTGCAATTTTTTCCACATTCTAAGGCCAATACTGAACTTAAATGAGAGATACCTTCAAGATGGATGATGGGATGCAATTCAAACTTTGGATATTTGTTTGGCGTATCAATGTGCACTCGCGTGAATTTTTTCAAATTTTTGCCTCCGCAAATGGCGATAATATTGGGTACTGGCTCTAGTAATTTTTTTCAACCCCATCTTTTGGACGCGTATCTGCTAGATACGACTAAAAATGCTTTCTGCATTGCAGTGAAAAAAGGGATGAGCAAAAAGGAAATAAAAAATGAGGCGTATGATGATAACTGGTTTAAGAGCTGCGTGAAAATCCAGAGCGATCCCCTTTAAATTTAAAGCTGGGGTGGTGCGAGAGGAGACGCGGGTCGAAGGCGACGCCGGTGGCCTTGCCATCCCTCGCACGTCTCTCTTCTCGCCAGCAACCCTCCTGACTCACATACACGTATGTACAGGTATATGTAAACAAAAGGTGTATATCAAGACCGTTTGAGTTGACCCAGCCTGGTGATATCTGAAGTAGTGTTGGTGCATGTCTATGTGTTAGCATACACACAGGAACTATTATAAACCACCCTGTCTCGCTCATTCGGTCGCCACCTGCTCTGTAGCCACAGCAATGACGTCGTCGCGACATATCCGCGGTCACAATGACGTCACGGTTGTGCCGCAGTTCCGTCGATCGATTCCCTCGGGCATAACCGAGGTTTAAGATTCACCGCCACGTACGAATAGGAAATAATATTATTTTTTTTTTTCACGCGACTAGCGGCATCGTTAATTAATGATGTATTGAAAATTCAATTCTTGTATTCGATTCAAGTATCTGCCGATATTATTCAATAAAGACTGGCTGGCGATTTTTATGATGTTTTTTGTTTTAAATTTGTGTGCGATTTAACATGATTTTTAAAAGTGGGCAATCAAAATATTGGCCAATAGTTTTTTTATTCGAATGAACGGTGGAGGACGCGCTTTCGATTTTTATGAGCTCGACTAAATAATAATTAAACACGTCTGACACGAAGGTTATCGTGGATGTACGTAATCCGCCAAGTTTGGTCGGATGCACGTTTTCTGCAAGACTCCCGAAATAGAGAAGAGGGAAAAGAAGAAAGAGAGAGAGAAAGAGAGAGAGAGACGTCCTTGAAGTTGGGTATGACGTCCCGGCTAAAGCGTTCAATAACGGGTGTTGGGTGGCACTGTGACGTCAGATTTGGACGTTGCCACCTGCGCCAGTTAAGAGAATCGGACGAAGGAATCCAGGAGGAAGAGGGAGGAGCAGGAGATTGAGAGTTTGGACCGTCAACACCGGCGTCGCATAGTCTGCGCTCTGGCTTTCCGATGAAAGCCGTAACCCACCCCCGCGCTTATGACGCCCAGCTGATATGTTCGTTCGCGCATTGGGCTTTTGTCGCGTGTTTGCTTTTGTCCTAGCTTCATACACGTGGGAGACGAGACACCCAGTTTTGCATGCTATCCTCGGCGGCGTTGATTCGAACGTCCTTGAAGTGACCTTGCCCAAGCCAGTGGCCAATATCTGGTTTTTTTTTTTTTTTTGAGAGATTTGAAGTAGTAAAAATTGTACAGACTTCTTATGAGTACGTTAAATGAGTGTGCCAAATCAAACGGCACTTAGCAGAGATACAGCCAGAAACGCGAGCATTGGGAAAGGTTGATTCGTAACTATGGCCAGTAGCCGATATCTCGGTTGATTTAGAGGATAAAAATTTGAAAAAAATCGACAAGCTACAGATCAGTATTTCAAACATATACACGAAATTAGAGAAATATCGATATGCAAATTCCTGCGATACCAACCAGGGAATCCTGACTGGAAGAAATCCTACACGTCCTGATATAATGATATTGGCTACGTGGGTAATAAACGGCGGGGGCGTCGAACGTAGGCAGGAATATGTACAGCAAAATCGTGCTTTCTGACACGTGTACGGCCGTAACGTCACGTGCACCTGCACAGTTTTCCTTCGTCCACGGCATAAGAAAGCACGAGAGGAAAAGAGAGAGGGTTGTTTCATTATTATTTCATCCCACGACGCATACACAACTACCGTGAAAAAAAGTTGGGGCAACCAAGAGCCAACGGACTCGCTCGCAACGTCATCTCTTTTTTGTAACTATTTCCTTTTTATTTTCTCCCTTGTTTCTCATCCTCATGTTGTTACAAAGCTCATCAGTCGATACGTCCGCGAGTATAGTGTGTCCTGCATATTTCATGTACTGGCTCTATCGCGTGTCTTTTCGAAGAGCTTAACTACAGAAAATTTAGTTCAGCCAATACTTCCGCATCTTTATTTCCTTTTTGTCTTTTTTTCTCATTTTTTGCTTCTCTTTTTCTTCTCGTCTCTGACAAACTCGGAGCATTCGATTTTTTGTTACACTCGCGAGCCACACGCTCCCCGAGAGCATTTCGCGTTGAGAGGCCAATCGAGCCACCGTCTTTGTCGAATTATTTATAGGCGAGAAGGGGCAAAACAATGCAATTTGGCTGCAGTAGGAAGCTCGCCGCGGAAGCTGCGTTACGGTGTCGAGAGAGCCCCGAAATTCACCGGCTGGTGATCACGATTGGACTATGTAATACTCGTTTATATAGATACGCCTAAATACGCGATCAGTGACCGATCAAATCGCAAAGCAATTCCCACCGCATCGGCTCTCGCTTTATCGACAAGATTTGGTTACCGAAAATTGGGATCGTATGAATCACGCGTGTAAATAAAAACGTGACTGTGGAAATAATCGTCAAGCCAATAAAACAAATTTTACAAATTCATATTTCCCGGAGGCAATTTTGCTTGTAAAACTTTTAAAAACACGTGTTGACATAAAGACGATGACGGAATCGTGTCGTTTCGACGATTACGGAATACTGGCTAAATCTTATTCAAGCAAAAGTCCAAAAAAAACCTCAAGATCTCTTCCAACTGGCAAAAAACGAATGTTTCGTGCAGCCAGTGGCACTTTTTATGTGCCAGTACTCGTATATACATGCTTAATATATGTATACATCGAATGAGAGAGAGGTAAATGAATTCCTAGTGGATAGTATCGCGTCGGGCGTATTGCCAGACTATATTTATCTCTTTAACGAACCGGTTACACCTGTAAAAAGACCTGTCGCGCGCGTTCACGCCGAGATGGCTGAACGTTTCCCGAAGTATAAAGCCCGGCCCCGCCGCGCGAGCTCTCTTGATCTCCTCGAGCGAGAATCGATGATGACGTTCGATCGAGGCCGATGCTTTCGCGACAATCTTTTTTTTTAATGCCCATCTTCCTTTCTCTCGATCATCAAACTTGGACTTTGTCAGAAATATTTTTTTTCCGAGCCTCTAATCGCGATTTAGGGACATCAAAATATTTCAGGCCCTAGTCGATGCTATGAAATGTATTGACGAATTTTTTCAAGGCCCACTATTCGATAGTTTGGAAACACTGGCGATCATTAGTCGCTCAATTACTAACATCAGGCAAAGAATCAGTCGCGACTATTCCATCAACTTAGAATGTATCAACCGAGCAATAATTTATGTAGCTATGCTTACATTTTATACATACATGTAGTCAGCATCTCAAATGTATAAATATACGTATACTGGACGGTATATAACGGTAAAACCTCTCTAACTGCTTGGAGATTCTGCGTCAAGCATAATTCGAACTCCTAAGACACGCGTATATAAAAAAATGGCTCGATAATCGGTCTTAGATTATTTTTTTTTCCTGCACTATTCAATTCCGGGATAATAAGTAGTTCTCAAACGGTTTTCAAGGCGTCACCCTTCGGAGATGGTTCCCTATTTCTCAAAGTAATCGATGCCTATTTCCGAAATAGTGTTTTCCAAGCATATTTATTTCTTTTGTTCATAAAGGACTTACACTTTGTCCAAGAATGATTGCCAATACGATGAGCCGGGTTAGGATGCCGATCGTTGGATTCGAGGTTCCGATGATGATCGTGATTGTTATTACTGTCGGCTTGCAAATGATCGTGCAAGTGCTGGGAATAAGGGGAGCAAACATGAGTATTGGCGAGGGTGGAAGATTCCGGATCCCTAAGATTTTCCGGATCATCGGGTCGCAGATTGTTGTTCACTGTTCCAACGGAGATGGAGGCCGGATGGACGGTGGTAGTTTTAGTTCCGCCTGTGGTTTCCCCACCGGTGGTACGCATATCGCACTTAATTTCGCCAGCACTGGGGTTAGTGATTAATTTATATTTTTGTATCACGATCGGACAGAGAGTCCGGGTGAATAGTTAGTCAACACTGTTCCGATACTGGCTGACATGGAAACACGAGGATTGGTCTCATTGGGGCCAGTATGAGGTTTCTACTGGTGCGGATGAAAAAAAACTCAACACAAAACTCGGGAAACGCGCGGGGTAGGTGCGTGACGTGCCGGAGGAATTTTAGATAAGTGTCCAACTGAGGAGAGTTGATGACACGTGCGAGTGCAAAAAATAAAACTCGTACAATGATGTTTGGATTGTTGGTGCTGTTTATCTTTTTTCTGATTCGTTTCTAGACACAACCGACCTGTAAGAGTCGTGGCGTTGGTTGCTAAAGCGTCCTGCTTCCAGTTGTAATCCCCTTCCGGAAGCTCGTTCTCCTGGTAACAATTGCCAACGAGACTGGACAGCTCGACGAGGAGGAGATGATCCTCGTTGATGCAGATTTCGCCACCCGGGACTCGCATATATGAGTGATCAGTCCTTAGCGCCAATATCGATAAAGCCAGTGGCGAAATGCGTTGTCACGTGACAAACGCTGCAGAGTTCAATTGGCCAGTTGGTGTTAAAACACCAAAATCGTGACGATTGAAAGATGGACTACGTTTAGTAAATAGCTAAAGCGTCCTAGTCCAGTTATAATTCCCTCAAAAGATCAAATCCACCATCACGAGCACTACCAAGACTGCGGAAGTTTCGTCGGTACTTCCGCGGTTCATTAGGGCGACAATAGTCATCAGCAATAAGTTTAAATTCACCGGACGTTGTTTATATTCACACGAGATAAAAGTCCGAATAAAATATCAACAAATACTGGCAATGCCAGTAGAGCCAATATCGACGTTTTTAATTGAAATAAAAATTCAAGCTAATTGAGCTAAGAAGATGAGTTGTTTAGTTGGAAAAGGTTCAGGTCGGTGGCACACGCTGTTTGGTGCACTCGTAAGGCCGGCCACCGCGTAACTGAGTTCGAATCGGGTTCTGTACGTCGCCTATATTAAAACCGTACTGTGTGTATAGCGGCGAGAGCGGCGCTTACGGTGACGTCATCTCAGACGTCATAGAAGCACCGGTGAGGAGGAGCGGAGAGAAAGAGATCGAAGGAAAGGGTGGCGGGAGGTGAAAGAGGAGGAAGAGGAGGAGGAGGAGGAGGAGGAGGAGGAGGTGGAGAGTGAGCGAGAGAGTGAGAGGAAGACCTCGAGGGAACAGATCGATGGACCGTGCATCGGTGTGTGCGCGCGGCGGTCTTTAGACTCTTCAGTCAGGTTGGTGCTCTCTTAGCGGAGCTTCTTTGCCACCACGATGTCCACCAACATCAACACAACTGGCCGGCATTGTCATACGCCACGAGTTCACCACCTCCTTTCCTCCCGACCCTCAATCGCTTTCTCTCTCGCACATTGTGACGTCGTTACGGTGACGTCATCGCTGTGCCACCCCAACGGAATAGAGTTTCGGTCAGCCACGAGTTTAACGGTAGAGCTAGGGTATGCCAATCCGAGCCAGTATATGCCTTTGTCCACCTGTCTTATAGATTATTGACACCCTCCTCAGCTTTATAACCACTATTTCTACTTTTTTTTTTTTTTTTTTACTATTCCTTTTATTCTTCTCTTTATCAACTTTGTTCCATATTCGATAAAATTATTGTTACGACATTTAAAATTTCGTTTTCATTTCATACCATCCAACCCCACCATCAATCGATACGGCATTCTAAGCCGCCAAAGCACTTACACAAAGCCAATAACTGACGATAACCTGTGCAGACTCCATAGTACTTTTCGATGTCTTCTCTCAACCAGTACCAATCTCTAGTCCATGTTACCGGGTCACGCTCTATACGTGCCCACCGCCCCCTCCTCCCAGAACTCTTTCTTTCAATCCTCGCTTTACTTTCTCCATCTCTTTGTTTCCCTACGTTTTGTTTGTTTGTTTTTTTGTTTTGCCAGTGCTATAGTCCACGTGTATCGACCATTAATTGGCAGGATTTCACGATCTTAGCAAGTTTACATCATCGCTATGCAACTGTATTTGTTGGGGCTGGATATTTTCACGTACTGGGTCTGTGAGACCCGTTCGATAAGCATATTGGTAATTACTGCACAGAATTCAATGCGACCAGCAATTTTTTCATATTCTTCGGGTCTCTTAGACCTAAGAGTGTACTTTTACGCTTAAGGGCGTAAATCGAAGCGATTCAATTTTTCATTCATCCGCCATTTATCGAACGTTCATTCAGACGTCTTTATGTCCACATAACCCCTGTACATAAACCCTTCTCGGGGTAATGGATTTTTTTTTTTTCCACTACTGGCCCAGAAAATATGCCACGAAAGAGCGTGTACAACACATTATATAATGCTCGAACGCTCACGTGGTCATAATACGCGGAGGCGGAAGCAAACTTCTGCACACGGCGGAGGAAGATGTCCCGACAGCACGTGCACCAACAAACGAGGGAACGAGGGGACAGGAAAAAACTATGGATAGGGAAAGAGGGGAAAATATCAGGCTCGCTGGACCGTATCACGATCTTTTTTTCTTTCTTCCTTCCTTCCTTCCTTCCTTTCTGCCTCCCCCCCCTCCCCCCCTTCTTTGCTTCCTTCCGCGCGCAGCTTTTCCTCTCCACACACGTGGCAGAAAGCATGTTCAAGCTCGAGGGCAATGAGGAGGCTGAAGGGTTGTGACCACCCGCAAGCTCTTTGAAGAGCGCTCTTTCGCATCGCTGCAAATCCACCGGATAATATGTCTGTTCATACATAATGGCTTGGGGTCATACCTATAGAAATATATAACACGTTGCGTACCATATTTTCCGATCGATCCACTTCCAAGCTTCGTTATTACATTCCTGCAACCACCCAAAGGGTTTATTTCAACGGAGATTGAAAAAAAAGTGACTTGCTACCAGATGCTACCAGTGGATTCAATATGGCCGCTGGAATCTTATTTTTTTCCGATTTTTTCTTACATTTCGATTTTTAACAACTGGTCCACACTTCAAACAACACTCTCCAACCCTTGGACTTCGGATACATGGCATATTTTTCAAATGCCAACCATCGCCAGTGAGCCGAATATTTTTTACTAATTGACGTTTTTTTTTTTTTTTTTTAATTTTTCTTCCCCCATCTTAGCCCTCAATTGGAACTCGAATTTAGGCACATAATGCATTTTATCTATACCGTCCAAATGAATTCGTGAGAAAGCATCTTTCAAAAGATAAATAATTGTATGAGAAATATTATGGGACGAGAGACACGAGAAGAGAAGAGAGGCCCCGAGGCTTTTTCGAAGGTCTTTGGAAACGAATTCCTTTAGAAAGTGGCGCACGTGAGGTAGCTCCTCGACGACAACGATGAGTTCGTGGCTTGTTGCATCCGAGGCAAAATAATAGGCACGAGATACTAGTTTTATTTGTGTATATATTAATGATCTCGAGAAATTATCATGTTTGTCACTTCGAGGTGATCCAGCACCAAATCGAATGCTTGGGTATTCTTCATTTTTTATTTTTATTTTTTTTTATGCAAGATGTGTTAATGATCAGGATGCCCTTGATCGGTACGCGGTAATACGCAACTTTACCGCTATTTATTTAGCCGGCTGAACAGCTTAATTCATTCATTCGTTCGTGATCGACGCTTTTGCAGAATTCGAAAAGTTTGCGATTTTATTTACCTCCATTCGATCTTCTGATCTTCTTGCCGATTTTTTTCCACGTTCCCTAATGCCTCAAGAGTGCCAGTGAATTATTTTGAATTTTTTGCTCCCATAGTTTTGGAGATAAAAATTTTAGTATCCGATTTTGAATAAACTCTTTTTTTGCTTAGAGAAAGTCTTCCTGGACATACAAACATTATTATTCGCGACTATAAACAACTCGAACTATCGAGAGTGGACCGGAAAGCGAACAAAAAAAAACCCGCCGAAAAATCGGGACAGGAGGAATCTTCGGTAGTTAATTATACATGGAGGAAGGGAGAACGAGAGAGGAAATAGAATTCAATATTAGGTACAGCCCAAGGTCCAGGAAGCCAGAATTAAATTGATCCACGAGGACGACCACAAACAGGCCAAACAGGCTCGACAAGAAAGCCTCCTTGATACAGAATATATTTTTTTTTATCCAAAAATCTCGATTTTTATTGAAGAACCGGTGAAACTGGCGATTTTTTCCTTATCGGCCCATTTCGGCGTTTCGGACTTTCCGAAATAATGCAATTCAGGAGTTTCTAAAAATTGGAAGATATTCGTTGAAGTGTCAGCTCAGACTTGAAACATTTTATGTTAAAAAAAATTACGGTGTTGCCATTGTAAAAAAATGTTTATTGGAGAACCATTGAAACTGGCGCATTTTTTCGGCGCATTTCGGCAGTTCGGCATCCAAAAAATAACGAAGTTCGCGGTTTTGAAAAATTCTACAATATTCTTCAGAGCGTCAGCCAGGACCTAAAACCTTTAATATCCCAAATATTAAGGATGTACCATTGTAAAAAAAAAAAAATTGAAAAAATGTCCAAAACGAATATTGGCGATTAGCGTAGAACAGTTTGGGAAACGAATGGCGATGTGCGGCGCGTGTGAAAGGGAAAGCTAACCGAGAGAATTTAGTGCTATAGAAGTACGAGGAGTAAAGCCCCGTGGCTATCTCTTTGCCGAGAGTTTTGCTGGCTTGTTGCCCCTGAGGAGGAGTAGTAGGAGAACGGGATGATCTCGGAGACCGGCCGGCTGTTGGCTCTCTTTTCGCCTGTTTATCTGCTTGCCCAGACGTAGTTAGTACGACGATTCATCGTCATTTTATTTTTTTTCAGCACACTTCCCATCGTCCGTAAATTGGCATTGCGTAAGAGTAAAAAAGTGTTGAAACACCTGTCGATAAAATGACGGAAAAAAAAAGGAAAAAATATGTATCTTCGAAAAGACTGGCAAACTCGACAACCCGCCGAAGTAATGAAAGAGTACCGCCGAGCTCCCTTAAGACGACGTACGGGTGGTCGTTGGATACTGGAATTTCCGGGACGCCGTGAATCGTTCCAAAATGGCGGATACGTATAAATACATCACGACGATAGACTCCGGGACTTTCTCCCGATAGAGTTTTTCGTACGAGAGTCATCTGCGAGGCGGTATGCATTAGATAGGCGCGGAGGGTATGCTTAACCTCACCAACACATGGACCAGGATTGATCAGTGTTGGCGTTTCGTTATGTCAGAGTTTCCAGCACGATAAAAGCGTGAGTTTCCTTTGTTCTAAGTTCGACGCGCATTGCTTGATAGAAGAAGAAAAGATTTTGAATGGTGAGTTACAGTCGAAAGGGTTTCAGGGGAAGGGGACCAAGTGCCGAATAGTCGCAGAAGTTCTGATCCAACTGGCAAGTAACTACGCCAATTTAGGAGCCATCATCCAGGTATGTGGGATGGAAGAAAAGGCGCGAATAATGTGAGCGTTGCAGCAGAGCGCACCTTGTGCTCTCCCGGAGGCAACACATATATTTATACACATTTGTAACTGGAGGGGTAAACGCGACACGACCTTTCGTCGAAGCATCTCTAAGCAGCGGTGTACACTCGCTTATGCCCATTGGGTTGCACCTATTCGCCAGTGGGGAGCCGAGGGAGAAAGAGAGAGGCACTGGTGACTGGGGCAAACGATCCGACATACCCGCAACCTCCGGATTATCGGGGCACTCGATGACCCGACCCGGACTTGAAAAAATAAACAACAAAAGTTAACTCTACTCAGCGGGTCAAACGCTGCACGGAATCAGTTCATCGGCAAGCCACCAAATATCGTTCAGGAGTTTGATTGGAAGGTCATTTGTTGAATCGGCACCTGGTAGGCTTTGGGGGATGAGGCAATCCAGAGGTCCAATAAGCTGGTTCAACTTAATGAGCCGTTTTATTGGATCAACCTGTCACTTTGTCATCCTGCCAGGAGGAGCTCCGAAATAACTGAATTCCATTTGGAACCACGCCTTCGAGACTCAATCATTTAATCCTGCCAATAAATGCTGATAAACGGCCGATAATTGTACGCCGGCTTAATAGCAACTGTAAAAATGTAGAAGCGGAAAAAAAAACTAGAGTGGAATCCGGAAAAACGCAACGGGACAAAGTTGAAGATAAAAAAACAACGTCATCGATAGATAAACGCGCGCCGATTATATCGGGGTGTATCGCACATTGCAACGATAATGGCTAACTATTTCATTTGCAACAGCCGAGTTAATTCCCGTGAGATACAGACACAAATCGTTGTTATACGTGTGTACAACGATCTGTATGGCTGGGTCGAGCGATCATAGAGTACCATACACGCGAGACCGGGATCCTGTTGGCCGAGGTCTGCAAGAATCTTTCCCTTTGCTCCCCCCGTCTCGGCCTCCAACATCCCGCTACGAGAAACCAAGACACGCTGATCCTCAGCCGTATAACGGCGCAATGTAGCCCAAGCAAGGAGGTCTGCTTTGCCTATCTCTTCACCATTCTCTCTCTTTATTGAATTGGTATGAATTTGGACCACCGTGATCACTCGGAATCAGAGAACGGCTTTAGTATTCTTTGAAGCCTTATTATCACGAGGGATCATGAGGCTTCCAACCTTTGGGCGACCTCTGCAGCCCTAAACATCCTCAGCTACCATCAGCAGTGATTGATGACCCAACTGGGTGCAAACCCTTGCGACTGATGGTAAAAAAGCCTTTGATGACTGTTTTATCACAAATCTTACTTGCCGGCAGTTGGGGGATGTTTTTGAAAAGGTTTGAAAGATGTTGGATTTGGTGACAACAGAAAAAATACTTTTGACGGGGTTTCGGATGAACATTCGAACGGTTCCCCGGATGGGAAGGCTTGCTACCAGTTTCCATTGGGTCTACAAGACCCTGGACCAGCAAATCCAACTTTCCAAACTACCAAATTTGAACCCCATCACCCCGAACCCATTGATTCTTTGTTACCAGATTCCTCATAAGAAAATGGTCCACAAAACAGCATGGGATAGGAAATGGCGATTGGAATAGAACAAGATGGGGGTCCAAATTGGCACTAAATGTTGGTTTACATGTGGACGTATGATCCAGCTGACTTGAGCACGTATGTATCGAACGGTGTAGGTGTGCGTCGAGAAACAGGAGAGAGGTGAAGGGCCAGAGATTGAGAGAAAGAGAGAGGGAGCGAGAGAGAAGGTGGGAGTGGGTGAGCCGACCTATGACCCCGTGGGCGCGGGGACCTTGCCGTGTGTAGCCCCGGGAAACGGAGAGAGAGAGATAGAGAGAGAGAGAGAGAGGAAGAGGGAGATGGAGAAAAAGCGAATGAACAACACAAACAGCAGTTGGTTGGATCGTACGCGTTCCACACTTGTTCGTATTCCTACGAACTGGTTATCGTTGTGTTTTAAAGACTATAGAGATATACACGTGGCATAGAGAGAAGCTAGAAGCGGGGCATAAACTAGCTTTTGCTGCTGGAGCTATTATGGCGCACAGACTCGCCCGCCTTTCACTTCGAAGACGCCAGCAGTCTATAAGCTCATCTTTTTTCTCTCTCTCTCGCTCTTTTTTCCTTCTCTACTAGTCTCGTACTACACGGGGAGTGCCTTTTACCATTGCATGTTTGGTCCAGACTCGATGTGTGTGCGGCACATCACACAGCCTCCTCGTGTCGTAGCAAATTTCTCAAAGCTCTCCATCTCTCTCACTCTATAATGTTCGTGTGTAGTATAAGGCGGCGTGCGATCTGCCGCGGGGCCAATTTTATTCCCATCGTATACCTTTTGCTTATATTTATCCTATGCTATGTATATATACGCGAGGGACGAACGTACGACATCTCTTTCACTCGCAGCGCCAACCTCTTCCCCGAACACATTTTAAGGCCCACGGCACTTTGGGACCTCTCGCTTTTCAACAATTCGTTTCGAATTGCCAAACAAGTTTTGTCAATTTATGGAAAAACTATTATTTTTAACAATTATTATCTTTTTTTTACAATTCCCATGTCTTTATAATTCATTTTTCTTAAACTTATAATAATCAATTTCAATTTCGACGGAATTTTATCAACTTTTTTTATATTCTGTTTTATATTCGCCAGTGTTCGTAGCTATATAAAAAATTGTTGCACTCTACCGCGTGATAACCAGAAATAAACAAAATCATTTTCGAATCGAACAATCGATAATTTAATCGATTGCCAATAGATCGAATAAAAATACAATTTAAAATAAAAACAAACGAATTTTCGAGGGCACTCGGGGGATTCTTTGGAAGGACACAACCGATGGACTGGTCACTGGGTGACCTTGAGACTTTTCAAGTGTAGTACGGAGTCTGGCTACGGTAACTCTTCGACTGTCTATTTATATGTATTTTTTTTTTTATCCCAGAATTCGTATGTCGGAAATGATCGAAAATCAAATGATACGAAAATACGTTTTTTTTTTCGATTCCATCGATTTAATTCTCAAACTCTATTTTTTATGCTGCAGTTCAATTTAAAATTCCATCTAACCCGAGATCTAACCCTCAGAGTGTCCACCGTGTGTGCACTGGGTCTGTGAGACCCGAAAGATTTTGAATAGCTAAACGTACGCCTTGTGGGACGTTTTTAAAACGTTTAATTCTTGAAATTCGATTTCGGGTCTGTCGGACCCAGTGTGTACTTGGGGGGTAAATATGTTTTAAATCGATCCCGAAACGATATTTTCTTACAATTGTACAAAAACTTGCATTTTATTCAAACCTCGAAGCGCACAGCATCACAAAAGTCAAGTGTGTCCACACTGGGTCTGGCAGACCCCGGCGATTCGTATACATTTAACGTACTCTTTGAAGAAATCAACAAAAAATCCATTTTCTTCGAAATTTCACTTCGGGTCTCACAGACCCAGTGTGTACTTGCACGGTATTCTTTCGTTTATTATTAAATTTGGACGAAACGGGGCTCGAATAATCTTTTTATAAATTTATTGTAAATTTTCAGCTAAAAAATGGAATTTAATTTAATTTTTTGATGATTTTATTTATAGAATAATAAGTTGAGATCGAAAGACAACAAATTTCATGTATATTTGAATATTTTTCTTATATATATTGAAATAAATAAGAAAAGTAATAGGTAACAAAAGAAATAGACAATAGAGCGCGTGGGCGCGCGCGCGCGCGCGAGCATCGCGAACCCTAACCCCAGCTGATCCCATATCCCGTTCTCTCAGACGCGCTCGCATCCACCTTCTTCGTTCGTCCTCCGTTGTTGCTCGTGCGAGAGAGGCGCGGGAGGGATTGCGAACGATATATATATGCATACGAGTCTCACATACCGATCTTATGTTTTGTACGAGGCTTTCGAGGTTAACAAAAACAGTCGTCGAAACGTTCGTATGCGCGTCATTCTCCCAATGTAAAATTTGCGCGGCAAAAATTAACTTTCGAAACGGTAGATTTATCTTCCAATTTAATAAATATCGAAATATTATTCATTTTCATGGTATACCATTTTTTATTCAAATTAAACATTTGCTGGATCATTAGGATTTATTGAATGGAAAAAAGAAAAAAAAAAAAAAAAATTGCCCACTCAAACGAATGACAGTCGCGACACTGGGAATTATTGAAATTATCTAATTTGGGTTTTATAATAAGATTTTTTTAATACTTGGCGTCGAGTCGCTATCGCGTCTCTTGACGTTGTGTTTTTGTTTTTGTTTTTGTTTTTTTTTTGTTTTTTTGTTTTTTTCATTTTTTTTATCAAGTACGTCATTGTCTTGGATGTCCAAGGTTTTTTTTCTCATGTTGTTTTCATCTTCCTGTCAATCGATGAATTAGGAGAGAGAGGTGAATTAGCATATGATGGTCTCCATCGAGACGTAGTAAAATCGACTTGTTGTATTTTAATAATATTTTAATTACTGCCACAAACTCCAGGCTGGCACGTTGTATATATTCATAAAAAAAAAAGATAAATATTGTTTTCGTTTTTCATGATACACGTGGATTAATATTTTCCTAATTTTTCAATCGCTCCAGCGTCATTGAAACATTTTGGAAAGCTGTCACAATACCTGCAATTTTTAAATAGAGGCCAAACTAATTTTTATCTACGAAGCTATGGGAGATAAAAATCCGAAAAAATTACTGAACCTTCACAACACCTGCAAGAACCACCGAAAAAATTAGCACCACGATCCGAAACGCCGTTGACTCAAAAAAAAAATTATAATCGATTCAACATCTCGATTGAATTTGAAATTTTCAAAAAAAATTTCCGCCCAAAATACTCGGAATAAAAATATGAAAAAAATCAACAACCCACAACAGAACCTGTAGAACAATAAAAAAAATCAACACATCTATTACTTTTACCAAACGTCAAATGTGCGCTAATTTCAGTCAGAATTGCCCATAGCAACATATATGTATACACAGAGATGCCAGAGGCTGCCTAGCCTGTTGCATATTGCGCCTATTGCCTCTCGGCCACACTTCACTTCACCTCCCGTAACCTGCACCTTTCAGATCGAGTTGCCGGGTTGTGAAATGCAAAAAAAAAGGAAAAAAAAAAGAAAAAAAACTTTACAACGTTCTTCGACAGCCCCCGCGGACGAAGTTCTCCGTATGTAAGGTGGAAATGTCTCAGTCATTGACACTACGAGTTTCGAGCAATAATCGACCAGCAAAAGTAAGAAAAAAATACAATTTTCCGAAAAAAACACTGTTAAAAAAAATCAGAGACGAAAAAGAAGTTTTTTTTTTGTAAAAAAATAAATTTTCAAAGGAGTGAAAAAAAGAATGGTTACGAAGGACCTGGATTAGTATTCAAAATTGTAGTTTGAGAATTTTTTATTTATTTATTCTTTTTTATTTTATTCGAATTTAATGAAATAGGTTTTTAGTAGAAAAAGTAGGACGAAATGAACGAACTCAGCAGGGAGCGAATAAACAATCAGACAAAAATGAAATTGAACTGAAAAAAAAAATGAAAATAAAAAAATAATAGCTATTGTGCGAGATCATCGTTGATCGAAAGTAAAAAGAAATGAGGAGCAAGGGGCAGGAGGACGAGGGAGAGAATGTACGTGGACAGAGTGTTCGAAGTGTTGAGCGCACTGTCATCGTATCCGCCTCATCGAGATAGTCATTCGACGTTGCCGTGGGGCAATATGAGAATAAAATGACGAGACGTTGCATACAAGCTTTAAATACTTCGTCATATATATATCTCAACAGAATATGGGTGTGTGCTTATGTACGATCCGTCCAAAATAATAATAATTATGTTAAACGAGAAAAAAGGAAAAAGCGAAAAATTCTCACCAACCTTTGAAAAATTATATCTCAAAAACTACTGGACCAAAAAATCTGAAAAAATTCACAGACACGGTTCGAGTTGTGAGGAAAGTGAAAAAAAATCAGCACCTCGCTAACAGAAGGCATTATGGAGTACAAAAATAAAAACCGTTGGTGGTCCCAGACTTCGATGAAAAAAAGCAATTTCCGCCATTTTTTAAATGCCAAAATATCGATAATATAATGACACAAAAAATCATGAGCACCACGTAGAGTCTGGGGAAGCTGAGAAAAAATCAGCAGCCCCATTGGACTAACGGTTAAGCGAGAAAAAAATAATTTCTCAAACACTCCTTCTTCGCCTTTTTTCAATTTATTCGCATAATGGCATAAATATATTTATAGAAGCCCGTAAGAACACACCCATCGCTTGGAAGAGAAGCCTGGGAGGCATGGGAACGGGATTATTCGAAAAAACAAAACAAAAAACGAAAAAATTGTACCAATAAAAATAAATACGGATAATAATAATAATTATGATGAAAAAATAAAATGATAGGCAATAGAAAACAAAGGCAAGGATGGCCCGAAGAGATATCGTGCGCTTGTGTTGTTCTCGTAGCTCTGAATGATCGCGATAAAGAAACAATCGAACGTGCGTAACCGCCCTCTCGACTGTTTTCCCCCCTGCCTCCCAACCCCTTCGTCGCCCTCGCAACAAAAAGAGAGTAATTTTGCTCGGTGTTGAGAAAAATAATAAATTCGAAGAAGAATATTATTGCGACAGACTCTCAGACGAAAGCACCGTTCATTTTGACCCTCCGGACGTGGCGGGGGTGCGTACTATTCCCTCGCACCCCCGCCACACTTATTATTTCGTCACGCAACGTTCCCCAGTCTTTCTCGTCTTCGTAACAAATCGTTCAACTTTTGTTTCGTTTTAGTTCCTTCGATACGATTCGTTCGTACTTTAGAAACGATTTGAGACAGACTGGGAATTTCATTTTCGATATTCCTGCAAATAAAAAATAATCATTCACATTTTTTTGGCCGAAGAAATTATTCGAGTGAAGATTTTTAAGAAAAAAATTCAATTCTTTTATAAATTTCGTCAAATTAGTTCGTCTTTCGGTGCAAATTCATCTTCAAATGCAGTTTTTATTCAGAGTTTTATTTATAGAGTGTGTGATTTTGTTTTTCCTTTCCAAATTGCAATTTTAACGTTTTTTTTTTTTGGATTTCAAAACGAATATGAGGATTTTTATCGAAAAAAAGCCTGTAAAACTTTTATTTCGTTTCAGTTTGTTTAGAAACGATTTGAGCATTTGATTTTCGATATTTCTGCAAAAAAAAAATGATTAATCACATTTTTTTGAGCGAAGAAATCATTCGAGTGAAGATTTTCATGAAAAAATTTAATTTTTGATTGATTTTCGAAAATTTTTGACGATTTTTATCGAAAAAGCCTGTACGTCAATATTCTCTACTCCTACAACTTGTAGTATTGTTTTTTCTTGGTTTTTTTTTTTTTCTCTAGAGAGAGAACCCGACGGAGAGCGTAAGATTGTAGCAAAGGTCGCGGTTGGTGTCTTGGATGCGCTCTCCGCCAGTTAAGATACGACGAGAGATCGTCGTTTCGAGTCTCTTCCGTGCAAAGAGGTCACACACAACGATCCTTTTTCGCCGTTCTCCTGCGTCAACAGCCATCGAGCTTAGTGGAATTTTGTGAATTTTTCGAAAATTTTAACTTTTTCTCAATATTTTTCATTTTTTTAAATGGAAAATCGAAAAAACTATAATAATTTTTTTGAAAATTCGGTCAAATTTGTGCGTTTTTTTTTTCATATTTTTGCTGCTTTTTATTGAAAAAAGAACTTCAAAAAATTGATGAATATAAATTTTTTCGAAAATTCTATCAAATTTGCGTTTTTATCATATTTTTGCTGCTTATTAATGACGAGAACTTAAAAAAATAAATGGATATTAATTTTTTCGAAAATTTGATCAAATTAGCGTTTTCTTATATTTTTAATGCTTTTTATTGACGAGAAATTAAAAAAATAAATTAAAGAAAAAAAAAAATTAACGTACAGAATTCATATATTTACAAGGCACCGAAAGTCTTTAGTTTTCCAGGAAAGAAACGAATTGCGTGAGCTTGTAAAGTTGGTCCTCCGTCAAACTTGCACTTCCTGCAGTCGTTTGCTCTCTATCACTTTTTTTGGGCTTCACCGTTGTGTCCTCCAGGCCCCAACCTCGCTCAACAACTGCCCGACGTGTTTCCTCCGCTGTTAGACCCGTCATTAGACTCACCGCTGATAATTCAACCGAAGAGTAAGCTTCAGAAATCAAAGTCATTGCACGTTCTCGCACGTTTTCTGCAGAAGTACAAAAAATCCATTAAATTCAGTTATTTACGTGTATTTTCGAGTTTCATATCGAAATTTTGCATATAATTTAGATTTTGTTAGAAAAAAAACCACAAAATTAACGTTTTTTTGATTCTTCAATCGTTTTGGCTGTTTTTACGAATTAACCAAATGGCAAAAATTGGGCAATTTTTTATAAAAAATTACAATTAATACGAAGGTTGAGAAATTGTCAATTTTTAATTTGGTTAGAAAAAAAACCACAAAATTAACGTTTTTTCGATTCTTCAATCGTTTTGGCTGTTTTTACGACTTAACCAAATGGCAAAAATTGGGCTATTTTTTATGAAAAATTATAATTAATACGAAGGTTGGGAAATTGTAAATTTTTAATGTTCGGATACAGATTTTTTGTTCAAAGAATATTTATAATTTACTAAAAATTTGAAATTGAAGGATTTTCAAAAAAAAATTGCATAAAATCTGTAAAATTAACATTTTTTGGCATTTGAATCCAGTTTTCTCTCTTAATGGATATTTCCAATTAGATTGGAATTCAATTTTTTCACTAATTTCCAAGAAAAATTGTAGAAAATCGAAAATCTCGAAAGATGTAATTTTTAGCTTTCCAATGCCGGTTTATATTTTAAAAAATTGTGTCAATCAGCTCAAGATTTGAAAATTAAAAATATTTCGAAAAAAATAGTGAAATTTTTGAAAAAATCAAACCTTTCAAAGCGTTCATAATATAACGAACATCGTCGCTCCATTCGCAGTTTAGCGCGGCATGAACGGCGGACCAATCACGTTTCCACATTTTTTGTCCGACTTGCCAAATTTTTAATAACTCAGGAGCACTCGATTTGACGCTAGCAGGAATTCGTTTCCACAAAAATTTGGCGTTACAGCTAAAAGCACGAAAAAAAAAAGGGATTGAAACGTATTTTTATAAGTCGGAGGCTGAAAAATCGCAGCAGGGAACAAAAAAGAACTTACAGATCATTTTGGTGAAGATAAAGCGCCAAAAGTTTAGTGTAAGTTTGTACAGAAAGAGTTCCTGTGGGAGCCTTGAAAAAAAAAGACAAAAAAAATCGAAATTAATGATAATTTTCGGTCGAAAACCAAAAAAAAAAAGCAAAAATATTACGATTGTCCGAAACGATGAAAGAAAATTTGCATTAAAAAATACGAAAAAAAACCCGAAATGTTTTATTTGGACCAAAAAACAAATTGTTTATGGCAAAACCATCGATTATTGCTGGAGAATTATTTTTTTAGAAACAACGAACCGCCAAAAAATCGAAAATGTTCAAAACTAACCTCCAATTCGGCTCTTTCAAACTCGTTGAGCAATTTTTCAACCTCGTCCAGTACCATGACGCGCCAAGTAATTTGTGCAAAGAAAAAACAACGATTTTGTAGGTGAGAAATCCGAAAACGACGTTTCGCAATTGCGAACAAATCGAAAATCTGATTTTTCGGTAGAAAAATTAAAAACAATGCAACAATCAATTTTTTCCAGCACTTTTGCCGAATGGAATTTACCAGTTGTGACATCTTGCGGCGAAAAGCTGAGTTTCGCAGGAAACTGCGCGAGAAATTTGAAAATTCAATTGGGGAAATCGATCTTTTATTTAACTGGTATATAATTTTATTTATTTTTAATAATTTAATACACGATTACACTTAGATGTTGATCTATATAGTGGATAATTTGATAATTAGTCATGTACGAAGGAATTATCGCGAGCTCCTCATTTCAAAAAAATGTTAAAAAATCAATTTTTTCCTTCCTCCAACAAAATGTCTCAAAATTTCTGAAATTCGATTTGGGAAGCAATAAAAATGAAACACGAGTACGAATTTCAGGAATTCAGGGAAAAATCGAGTAAAACAAAGAATCGTGGGGATTTTGTGTAATTTTTTGAAAAAATTGAATAATTTTTGAAATAATGAGAACGCTGCGATTTCGTGGGGGTTTCGATGGGACCGGAAAGAGGGATAACGATTATAAATGCAATCGGATGAGACTTAAAACGATTAATTAACGAAAATGATATTTTTCTTATTTTTTTTTCTTTGTTCCCTTTTCTTATTGTTTTATCTCTTTATTGCATATGTTGGCGTCTGCGAGCTGCGCGTTGCTTGTCGAAACGCAATTCCATTTCCTCGAGAACACGAGGCGTGTAACGAACAACAAGTTTTACTGAATTTTGTGCTTGTTTCAAAAGCTCCACAGCTTTTTCGTGATTTTCACCCTCGACGCACTGGAAATTCAACATAAAAATACAATCGAAGATCTTTTCGCTCTCTTTTTTAGTAAAATTTCATCTTTTAAAATTTTTCTACGATCAACGCACCACTCCGTTGACAGACAAAAGTTGATCTCCTCGCTTTAAACCCCCGTGTCTATCTGCCACTCCCCCAGGAATAATTCTCGATATGTAAATCGGTGAATTTTGTTCCTTGCCGCCCATTACGTTAAATCCAAGACCTTCCTCAGTTTTTGGCAATTCGACAACTCTTGGATGAGCATGACCTTCGCTCGCCGCAAAAGCAGCCACGGTTGCTTTTGCCGTTGCGGAAGCACGAACATCTTGCGACCCCTTGAAGGCAAGATAACAATTTTTCAAAAATTTCATGTTTTTTTGAATATGTTTGACGGGTCAAAATTTTTTATTGCTTTTTTTTGGGTTGAATGTTGAAATCGATTTTTCTGTGATCTGTGGTGTCGATTTTTTTGATATTTTCGGTGGAAAATTGTTTTTAAATATTGAAAACATCAAATTTTTGAATAAAAACTCATGAAAGGTTTGAAAATGCTGCAAATTGATGGGTTTTTTTTTTTTTTTTTTTTTTTTTTTTTTTTTTTTTTTTTTTTTTCATCGAAAAATTCGAAGTAATTGTAACACCTTAAGAAAAATTTTTAATTGACTAGTAAAATACCTGAATATCGACCGTCTCGTAAACATGTTCATAGACTTCGCGAACTGCGTTCAAAAAGTCACTTTGCAATACTTTTTGGAGAGTAGCCAATTTCGTGCTGGGGATTTCTCCTCCTAATTAAAAAAAAAAAAAAAGTGGTAAAAAAAACGAACACTAAATGATTTTTATATTTATTATTAAATATTCACCCTTTTGCAGTTTGTCCAAAAGTTCTATGGAACGTTTGACGTCTGAAACGTGAGTAAAATTATAGTCTCGTAACAATGGTCGCCATGTTGTTTTTTTTATTTATTTTCGTGATTTCGATTGTCGAATTTACGTTTTAACGATAACCCAGCAATGATACAATTTCAATTGTTTATTAATAATTACAATACCTCTTGCAAGATTCAGACGCTCGCCAACGGCCGCCATTTTTGCCCAATCAATAAAAGCAGGCTGCTTGAATCGCGAGAAAAACAAAACAATAACACTACGACGTTTTTGACAGTTTGTCACAAAGATTTTAACTCTTGCACAACACTCCAACTGTCCCAGAGACTGATAACGGGTTTTATTTTCACGAACTGTCAATGAAAATGATTTTCGAATGAAATTTTGAGATTCAGAGCTAATTAAAAATGGCTCAGCCTAGAAATGTTTTCTTCGCGAAGCATCAAAAACGCTATAAGAAATAAACCGAAGGTCCTTGCAAGAACAGTGACACGACCCATGTCGATAATGAAGAAAATTCTTGTACCGTCAGTCGGTGAAGTAAATTCAAGAAAATTTTTACTTCGCAAATAATTTGAAAAGAAATAAATACATCGAATGGGTATTTCATGAACGGAAATGAATGAATAATGATGAATGAACAACAATGAATAATGAGTGAATAAATGAATAGCGATGAATGGAGAATCGCTGGAATAGTTTGCACGTAATGAATAATTAATGAATAAACGATCATAATGATGAATGAACCAACGAATGAATATCATTGAATAAAGAGTAAATAATTGAATGTCAACAAATGATGAATAGCTGTAACAAATTAGTTGAAATGAACATCGAATGAATAAACGAATGATGATGAATGAATGAACAAAAATGAACATTAATGACCGAATCGTCAACGATTGATGAATAGATGTTCCATTACCGACGAAATGAACAACGGATGACAATCTCTAGTGATGAAGATGATGAATGAATAAAAAATCTTTTAAATGCAAAAATCAATGACATTTTGATACTTTTACTTTCTTACGACATATTTATTCAAGTAATAAAATACAATGACGCATGTACAATTTATCGTTGTGGTTTGTTAATCTCGCGAGCAATTTTCGATGAAGATGAATAAATCAGAGCGAGAGAAAAATAGAGAGAGAGAGAGAGAGAGAAAAGCGTAGAAGTTTTTTGCTGATAAGTATTACGAAGCAACTTCTTCGGTGGCGCCTTCGAACTCGAGTTTCACTTGACACTCCTCCGGCAATCCTTCCACGTCAACCTCCGACTCCGGAGCATTGAGCATGTTCAACGTTACCTCGGCTGATTTTCCCATCAGACCTTGATTTGGCGTGGCGACTGTTGGTTGCGGCTGTTGCTTTGGTTGACTCACAGGAGTCGGCGGATTTCTCATCGGAACACCAGCTTCCTCAAAAGCTTTTTTCTTCAAGGTCGAACGAATTTGCGAGCTGAAATGAAGCATCGAATCGACAAGCCTCCGATTACCTCACAAAATTTTTTTCTTTAGTAACGCTGACGCAGAAATTGAGCGCCTTCGATAATCTATTAATATTTTTCTTCCCAATAGGCTTTTTTCTTGTTTTTTTTTTTTTTCTTTTTTCGATTCAACTTACACCGTTCTTCCCTTGATGTGCTGGCTTAATTTGTTCAAGTCTTCGCCGAATGTCTTTACTGTCTGTCTCAGCATCTCAATTTCCTCGTCAGTCCATTTACTGTAACGCGCAACGCATGGGAAAAAAAGTAATGAACAATTTCCCTGGTTACAACGCGCAAGAGTGTCCAACAAAATTACAAAATCATGCGACCAAAGTTTAGGTTGTTTAACTTTTTACGAAAAATAGTAAAAAATGTTTTTTTTTTTTTACCTCAATTTAGTTGATCGCAAAATAATTCAGGAATTGTTGTTTATTGGAAATTTCATTTTTTTTTTTTTCACAAAATCAAAATAATGGATGGAAAATAGAAAAAAGTGGAATTTTACCCTGCGGGCGAATCGGTGGTTGGATGCAATTGCATAGTGAGTTCTCCCAATTGATTGAAAGCTGCTCCTGCAGCAGCAAAAATTTCGCCAACCTAAAACAGGATTTGAAAAAAAAAAAAAAAAAAAAAAAACATTTAAAAAAAAATCGAAAATCTGAGCGAAATTTTCACTTTTTTGGTCCAGATATTTTTCAAATTTTCTATAAACAATTTATGAGAATTATTTGAAAAGATAAAATGAACACAAAGTCACATTCGTTGGTGGAAAAAAAATTTTTTGGCGCCCGAAAACAAAAACAAATGAGAAAACATAACCTCGTACCTTTCTTCCACTTCCAGGATCCATGCTTGCGAGAAATTTCACTTCCAATTAAATTGATTCATAGAATAAAACGAGACATTAATCTCCCAAGGACAGGTGGATTTTTGAATAAACAATTTTAAATAATAACAAAAACCCCGAACGATTCACAGGCGAAAATGCTAAAAGTATTGAAATATTTTTGCGGCTGTTTTTTGAACCCTCAGCGCCACCTTTCGATAGTTTTTAGAACTACGTCACGTCGCTCAGTCGATAAAAAATTAGGCGGGAACGCACTAAAAAATTAGAGATGGCGCTGAAAGCTTTTTCCATCGCGACGTTTCCGTTTGAAATATCGATCGAGCGAGAACTTTCGCCATCTCCGATGTCTGATAGTGCGATGTTCCAGGTTCCTCGCTTCTTCAGTCTACACTCAGCAGCTGTTTCAAACTGACGTGCTTTTTTCTCTTCGCGTATACCTTTGTACCTCGAGTTGATCGCTCACGGGCGAAATTTCGTTTTAAACGAGTTTATTAACGTTTGTCAAGATTTTACGAAAGAAGAAGTATGAGTATTAGTCGCATGTCGCTGAGTAATTGGAAGATTAGTAAAAACGACGAAATGCCAGGCTTAATATCGAGTAATTGGTAAGTATAATATCCAAAAAATATATATATGCGAGAAAAAAAAACATTCGCCACGAGAATACTGCGCCATTTTTGTCTGACGACGACGCCATTTTGTACATCGTCACGTTATTAAGAATTTATTTTATTTTATCGTTGTTTTATTATCGGCTTGAAGTCTAATGTCTCAAATCATTAAAAATGAATAACTTTTTTGATATTTATTAACCAAATTACGTTGCAATCCTTCAACAATATCGAATCATCGTTCATTCTTCCAAAAGTTCTACCTGATGAAATATTGCTTTTATTTCCTTCCAATATTGTTCACATTTATCGAAGAAATAATAAAAAATCGAAAAATTTCAAAATGTCAAAAATATTTCGACATTTTCGAGTTTCTTTCGTAAATATAAAAATGGAGTCCCGTTAAGAAGGTTGAATCAATCGATTCGTATATAACACGTACACGCTCGTATACGCGCGCGTATATAATTGGAGTTGAAACTCGAGTTGGAGACAATTGACCTCCGGAGACATGGAAAATTAATGAAAAACGACGTTACGGAAAAAAACTGACCAAACTGTGCGATGTTCTTCGTTTTCATTTATTTTTTCTCGGCATCATTTCTATACAGTGACTCGGAACAAGACGAAAGATCGAACGAGAAAGAGACTTTTTGTTTTTTTTTCGCTATTTCGTCAATAAATCGATCAAAATGAATAGTGATTTGACAAAAATTGTTAAAAGTACGTTGTAACTGAATAAATTTTTGAAATTCTCGAATGTACGAGAAAAATCACGAAAAATTAAAGATCGTGGGCGAATGATCATTACGAGGTTGTTTTTTTCGATCTTTCGATATTATTCTCGGAGATTAGAACTCTATCTAACTTTCTTATCAATTTCCAAACACTTCGAGAGCTTTTTATCTCTCGACAAGATTCTATGCATACAGATATACACAATTATTAGTATATTTATCTGCATTCCGAGATATGCGCGTGTGTGGATACACGTCTAAATACATCAATGTGTAACACTAGAAAAAACATATAAAAGATTTTATTTTTGTTGTCACTCTGTGCGTTGCGCTTTTTCTTGCTTATCAGAGTCGTGACCTCGAACCGTTGGAACACGACTTCCAACTAATTGAGATCCATGCTCTGTGACCTAAATCCTCGTTAATTGAAAATCTTTTTTCTTTGTCTTTCTTGTTTTTCCGACGATAACTTTGGTGAACTTGCAAATTGACTTACATCGATAAGATTTATTGATCATTATGATTTCTCATTGTTTATCTCACAATTTTCATCGGAATATTTTTTTAATCGACAATTAATTGTTGAATTTTAAGGGAGGAGTTATTACGATATTTTTATCGATTTTTTTTGTTTTTAATTCATTTAATTCGCGATTATTATTATTATTTTTTGTGCATGCATATAATTTTGCGGGTTTTTTTTTGTTGATTAGCTTTATTAGAAACTCTGAAAAACCTCCCGCTCAGCGATTTATACGCAAAAACCGGTTATAAGCTAAGCGGTCACCCAACCAAGTACTGACCTCATGCAAAGTCGCTTCACTTCGTGATCGCCCGAGCCGTACACCGAGCGCTCACCCATCGCTGATAATTTTTTTTTTCCATATTTATCTAGAAATTTGATAATTTAAATAAATTTGTTAAATAATTATCATTAACAATGCGATAATTTTTGTCTCGAGTCTGGCCAAGTATTTCGTAAATAACGAAGTACACAAAACGTGTGCATGACTCTTCGAGAGAGTAAAACAAAAAAAAAAACATGAAAACATAAGTTTGGCCGATTGCCAGTCAATGTTTGTTTGGATCGAGTCCCAAGAATCCCACGATATTCGTCGCTGTGCGCACTTGTCACTTTCTCTCTCTCGCTCCCTCTTTCTCTTAATGCATAAAAGGAGAGCAGTTCTGAGAAAATTCGACAGTTTAATATTTTGCCCATCACGAGGCCGGTTTTGCGTCGCAGAAAATTTCCTTAGATCGTAGATTATCGTTTTCTTTTTATTATCGTTTTTTTTCTTACATCATAAATTACGTATTAATTAATTATCTACGATAAAAAAGCTTATTTTTTAAGCTTCATTTTTATTATTTTCGGAGAATAACCAAAAAAAGGAATACGATGAGTCCACGAGCCGGGTATATGTTCAAAAAAAATTCTTTAAAAATATTACGCATCGTCTGAAAATCGAAAAATGACAGAAAAAATCGATTTTTTTTACCTATTTATTCATTTTTGATCAAATTTATTGCCTCATTCTCTAAATTTGACAAATCTTCATTACTAACCCCCTTTTTTTTTGTCGATTTTACGTAAATCATAATTTGTTGAAATAAGAGAAGAGTTTTGTTTTTTTTTATTATTATTACGAATCGTCCATAAATCGAAGAATGACAAAAAAATCGATTTTTTTGCCTATTCATTCATTTTCGATTAATTTTATTGCGTCATTTCCAAAATTTGACAAATCTTCATCACTAACCTTTTTTTTTGTCGATTTTACGTAAATCACAATTTGTTGAAATGAGAAAAGAGTTTTGTTTTTCTTTAATATTACGAATCGTCCATAAATCGAAGAATGACAAAAAAAATCGATTTTTTCTTATCTTTTTATTCATTTTCCATTAATTTCAAAACCTCATTCCTGAAATTTGACGATTCCATTTTGTTCCAATTTTACGAAAATCACAATTAGTTGAAATAATGTTTTTTTTTTTTTTTTTTTTCTTAAAGTGAAATGTTGTACAACAAGAGCATGGAGGAGTCCTTGGAAGAACTTTCTGGGGAACAACAATGCTATTCCATAACGCTGGGTGTGGGGCCTCTGTGGTGGTCCTGATGCGCCCCATGCCGCATTGTCTGTATCCGCAGTCAACGCAGAGAGCCGCGGCGTGGGGATTAAGCAGAGTCAGCTCTCTGTGAGCTCACACATTGTACAGGTGATTTGAATTCGTTTTTTTTTCTCAATTTTGCCTAATTTTCGATGTTTTTTTCGTGTCAAAAACAACAAAAAAAAACTATTTTTTTCGATAAATTCCTTGTTTTGAAATACTTCGTAAACGGTTGAGGAGCCATTTGAAGGTTAAACGTTGACGGATCCAAATCCTGGCTCAACCGAAACCTAAAAAACCTGTTGACTAAAAGTTTAAGAATAAGAGAAATAAAATAAAAAATTAAAAAATCAGCTTCCAAGTTATTCGATCGTAAAAATGGTCTCTGAAAACAAAGTTTCAGACAACAATATCGTCTTGACTTGGAAAATTGCCAACTCGACGACTTTTTTTTTTTCATCAATTTTCACGTATTTTTATCCCCAAAAATATAATAATTGATGATTTTGTCAAAATAATCATGAAAATCGTTACTTTTATCGAAATAATTGATAATTAGGAATTTCATTGATTCGATTAACCCTGCGTTGACACACTGGGTCATTTTGACCCGAAACCAATTATCCTGACGACAAAATCAACGATTTTATCGTTTCGAAAACGAGTCAAATTTCCTCTTCCAAATAATGACTTTTTTTTTTTGGGAAATCTCATCATAGCCCAACTTTGTATTCTCGTCAAACAATATTTTCAACGAATCTTTTAAAAAATCTAAAAAATTGCAAAAATTAAGTTTATTATTCAAAAAAATGTAAATTTTTAAAAATATCAAAATTTTCAAGAATTTCTTGCAACATTTCAAATTGTCATTTTTCCATTTTTTATTACGCTCGTCTATCGACCAATGTTTGAAGCTTGCTCCCGATTTTTTTTTCCCAATAAAAGTTCCCGTTAAGTACACTTCGGGTCAAATTGACCCAGTGTGTCTAACAGAAGGTTAAAAATCATTGAAAAAATTGAATTAAATAAAAAAAAAAAATCGATGAAAATGTTTTTTTAATTATTGATAAATATTTAGGAGGATGAATTAATAAAAGCAGTAAAAAACAACGAGTCTCTACGTTTACTCTTTACTCTACACTTGACCGAAAGCACATCGGTTGAATGGGAAACATTATTATGGCGAGGTACGCTTTACATTCGAGTACCGAGTTGTCTTTTGCCGGAGGGTTCCAAAGAGGGATTTGTATGTCTTTTGGAATACGCCGAAGAGACGCTCCAATGTAACAACATCGTCGTTTGTCTCCGAAAAGATCGTACGGATCGAGGTAAAATTTGAAAAAAAAAAAGTCAATAATTCATGATTTTTGTCTCAAAATCGTAATTAATGACGAAATTTTTGATATTTCTATGTTAAAAAATTATTTTTTTCTTCTTTACAGCTATGCTCGTTCGTACTTTCATGTTTTTGGGATTTTCGATTTTGCCACCGAATCACGCCCTCGTTCCACCGGGTTGTGATTCTGGCAATCTTTACATGCTTTACGCCATAGAGTAATTCCTAAATCTCGAACGTCGTTGCCCTCTCGATTTAACGTCACAGGTAGATTAAAAAATTTCGATAAAATCGAAAAAAAATTGATTTTTTTTTTCAATTTTGAAAAAATGTAAATAAATGAATGTATTTTTTTTCAGATTTTCCATCACAGCAGCCAGGCACCATAATAAGAAAAGAAACTGAAAAGCCGCTTAAACTTCAATTAAATTTTTCATTTTGCTGCACGCGCCTTAAGCTGCAGTTTTCAAACTCGATGACACATTTTTTTGTTGTGAAAACTGCCAAGCAGCAATTTTTATTCATTTACTTTGCAATTTTTATCGAAAAAAAGAGTTAAAAAAAATAATAATAACAAATTTTTCGTCAAATTTCAATGACGACGAATTTTGCTTGAAAAATATCGGGAGGCAATAACGTTGACTCGTGACCGTTAACGAATAGTCGAGAAATGTAGGACTCGTTACTAACATGCTTAAAAAAAAAAAAAAAAACGAAGAACAATTAATTCTCTTGTACGAAGTGTCACACACTCTTCTTAATCGCGTAAGCCAAGCTTTTAATTCCACAAACACTTAAGAAAAACCAATACCATCTCCCTCGTGAAATTCTGTGGTCGAAAATCGTCGAAAAAAATGGAAAAAACGATTATTTTTTTCGAAAATAATTGAAAAAATCATTTTTTTCGCCAATTTTCGATCGTCGGAACATTTTTTATCGACGATTCTCCGTGCCTCGATCGTGGTAGGTTGGAAAGAGCCAAAAAAAAAAACTAAAAAAAAAAAAAAAATGCAATTTTTCGATTTACAAAAATATTACGCCTAAGTTTTAATTTGTAGTATTATTTTATAGTTATTTTATTATTAAGATATTTACAACATCTTTTGCAATTCGATTTGGAAGAAGAAAAAAAAAACGATTCAAGATCCAAAAAAAAGGGGGAAAAACGTGATTTCTTTTCTTGAAAAAGAAAAAAATTCACTTTTTTCTCGTTTTTTTTTCTTTTTTTTTTTTAGTTTCCAAATAGCTGCTGAATTGCATATTTTAAATATAACTTAATATTACGTAAAATACAATACTTAGTTTATTTCTTTAGATTAAAAAACCATTGAAAAAAAAAACTAAAAAAAAAAAAAAAAAACGGCGAATTTCCAATCGATCGAAGCGCGGGGCAGAGTTGGTAATAAAATCGTGACTTCAGTGTTGATTGCGTGCGAAACAGCGAAAAAACCATATAAAATGTAAAAAAAAAAATGAAAAATTATAAAAATTAACAAAAAAAATATGCAGTAGGTCACAAAATATGAAAAAAAACACACATCACCTACGTAGATTAATTAGTATTAAGTGGAAATCCGACTGTTTTGGTGTATCAGTTAATAATGAACGATATAAAAACAGGAAAAAAAAACAACAACCAAAATCCAAATTTTTTTTGTCTTTATTGAATTCTGAAAAAACAAAAACAAAAAAAAAAAACAAATAAAACATAAATAAATTTTCCCTCGTTTTTTAACCGCCACACGTTTGCTCATCGGAGGAAAAACAAAACACAACAAATTTCTTAATTATTAATAAAATTAAGGAAAAAACTTGAAAAAAAAAAAAAAAAAAAAATTATAAAACAGGAGACCAAAACACCGAGCACCGTCGATAATCTTGTATGCTACATTTATTATTTCGTAAATATATAAAGAAGGTAATTGCTAAATAAAAATGTTGTTTAAAAATTTCACACGGGGATTTTAAGAGGCTCTCGATCTCGTTGGCCAAGAGAGAGAGAGAGAGAGAGAGAGAGAAAGATAAAAATCGAGGATCTCAAATATTTTGTTTTTTAAAACGAAATCTATTAGCTCGTCGTTTTTTTTACACTTTGCACAAAATTCGACGAGAAAAAGCGCGAATTTGATGTTTAACGATTTCAATCCCTCGGTATCTCTTCAGTACGATTTTTTCCAGTTTTTTTTTTTTTTCTCATTTTGCACAAAATTTGACGAAAAAAAAACGTGAATTTGATTTTTTTTAAGATTTCGTTCTCTCGGCATCTCTTCAGTACGATTTTCTCCAATTTTTTTCTTATTTTGCACAAAATCTGATGAAAAAAAAACGCGAATTTGATTTTTTTTTGAAGATTTCGATCCCTCAGCATTTCTTCGGTACGATTTTTTCCAGTTTCTTTTTCATTTTGCACACAAAATCTGACGAAAAAAAAACGCGAATTTGATTTTTTTTAAGATTTTTTCCAATTTTTTTTTTTTCTCATTTTGCACAATAACTGACGAAAAAGAAACGCGAATTTGATTTTTTTTAAAGATTTTAATCCCTCCGCATTTCTTTAGCACAATTTTTTACAATTTTTTTTTTTCCATTTTGCACAAAATCTGACGAAAAACAAGGCAAATATGATTTTTTTAAAGATTTTAATCCATTTCGGCATTTCTTCAGTACGTTTTTCCAGTTTTTTTCTCATTTTGCACAAAAATTGACGAAAGAAAACGCGAATTTAATTCTTTTAAAGATTTTAATCCCTCGGCATTTCTTCAGTACGATTTTTCCAGTTTTTTTTTTTTTTTTTAACTTCATTTTTGTTATGTACTCTTCGGCACGAGGCCTAAACTGTCCAACATTCCTGACTGCTGCTCATCGCTCGGATACGCCGATCCTCGGTCGCACTTTATCAAATGATTTGCTGTAAAAACCAAAATACCGATTTTTTTAAATTTTCGTATCGATTTAAAAAAAAAAAAAATTTTTTTTTATTTTGAAGGTTTTTGACGATTAACGTACCCAACGAATTTCCATCGTTTGTCGAAAATTCACCACACGAACAACTCATTTTTTTATCAAGTGGAATATTTATTAATGGCGATGGAACAACTAGACTCGTCATTGGACGTTCGTTATGAATTTGACGCTGATGCTCTTTAAATGCACGCCAACAACATGTCACGTAACGACACTGTTGACAACGTTGTTCTCCCCTGAACAAAAAAACATGATTTATTTTGCATTTTTTCCTTTTTTTTCACGTATACTGAAAAAATGAATTTTTAGCAAATTTTGTCATAATATTAAAAAAAAAGTTGAAACAAATTGTCAATAAATTCAGATTTTTGCGATAAAATGTACAAAAAACTGAAAAATTTGACAAAAATCAAGAAAAAAAAAAATTATTTTAGATTTTTTCGTCTTTTTTTTTCATCACGTATACTCATAACAAGAATTTTTGACAAATTTTTTGATATTTTGGAAAAAAATTGAAATAACTTGTCAAAAAAGTCAAATTTTCGCATCAAAATTTACGAAAAAATGGAAATTTTGACAAAAATTGATAAAAAAACAAGAATTTTTATAAAATTTTTGTGAAAATTTGAAAAATCTTACGGATAATGATCAGGTTCGTTAATATCCTCCTCGCATTCCTGGCAACTGAGATTATCGTCAGAAACGACGACAGAAATGGGTCCATCGTTCCATTTGCTGAATTTTTCATCTTCTGGAAATTCCGGTGGCGGACTTTCGATTTCGCTTCGTTTGGTGTTAACGAGCCTGTGTCTCGATATCATAATTCCCGTGCTTACTTTCGAGCAGGGCGTTACTTCTGAATTAAAAACAAAACAAAAAATTGAAAAAAGGCATAAAAATGTGAAAAAAAATTGAAAATTAGTATAAATTTAGAAAAAAAAAAAAAAAAAATGAAATTTACTCGGTCCTGTGACGGTTTGGTGGAGCTCTTCGAGGTGATTTTTCAACGAACTTCTTTGATTGAACCACAAACAGCATCGCGAACATTTGTTACCTCTGCCCTGTTCCCTCCTGACAATGTGTCGTTGCATGTGCAAAAGATACGCGTGAACGTTCGAAGAGTTTGCACGTCCATCGACAATAAACTGAATGACCTTGAAAAAACGAAAAAAAAAGAAAAAAATTGAATTTTCCACATTTTTTTTTCGATTTTGGTCCATTTTCCCCCTATTTTTCATTAATTTAAGTATTTTTTTTGTACCTTCAGACAATATGGACATTGGAGACCCTCGCCTTTTTCATGCACTTTGTAAAAATGATCGATCACGTCCTTGTGACTGGAAGTTCGATAATTGCAACTTTCGCAACGATAAGGCATTTCGGACGGACAGTGCATTGACCCCAAATGATTAACCAACAAAGCGCCATCGTTTCCTAAGAAAAAAAAAAAAATTCCCGAATTATTGCGATAAATGAAGAATTTTATAAATTTAATCATTTTTTCATATTTCTTTTTGATTTTTTGTGTTTTTTTCGAAATTACCGAAAAATTTTTGTTCGCAAATAGCACAAACGACCATCGCGTCACCGTCGCTTTGACCGAATTTCGTGTGTGTCTCAGAAACGTGAGTAACCATTTGATGCTTCGAGGAAAAAGCAGCGCAACAATATTGACAAACTGGAGATTCTTGTTGGTCCGGAACACGAGCTGGCACGTGACTTATCATGTGTGCCATTACTTCGGTGTTGCATCTCATTGTCGCCGAACAGAGGAAACACTGAAAACATAAATTTTCAAAAATTGCTATCAAGGGGTTAAGATACTTCGAAAAATTCTTTTTTTTTTTCAATAGATTTTTCCTCATAAAGCTTAAAAAACGAAGGAAGAATATTTCAGTCAAGAATTTCAACGACAAATGTGTTTTTTTGACTATTTTTCCTTTCGAGATAAAAAAGTTCGATTTTTCGATAAAAAAAAGCTCATACCTGATAAAAAGTGACACAAATTTGTAAAATTCTTGAAATTCACGAAATTTCGAAGAACGGACTTATAACGGCAATGATATTTTTTACGAATATTTTCACTTTTTTCATAATTTTTTTTTTCCGAAGATTCAAACCATTTCGAATTTTCGTCGATTTTCCAGTGAATAGATTCCGAATTATTTTTTTTCTCGCCCCTAAAGGATCAGTTGATAACGTGGAATCGATATTTGGTTGAATTTTTTTTTTTAGGATCTCAAAAAAATAATAATCGTCTTGAAAAACGAATTTTTGGGCCATTTTACCCCTCAAGAGGCTAAAAAAAAGATTCTCGTACCTTAAAAGCGCAACAAGACTTTGTTTCCTTGCTCAATAAACTTTTGTCGCTTTCCATGGTCGCGTAATAAAATTTTTCGAGATGAATTTGTCCGTCGAATTTAAGGGCTTCCGGAATATTGTTGGAACGTTTTATATCGGGCTCAGGACTCGGCGCCGAATTCGTTGGTCTTTTTTTTCCACGTCTTGGTCCAGGCTTGAATTGCGATCCTATGGGACTCGTGGCTGATCGTCTCGAGTTGTCGATCGTCACGACACGCGGCCCTTGTTGACTCACAACTTGAGGAATCGGCGTTCCAACCGATGTCGTTATTATTGCTCCTGTACTCGTTCTTGGCGAGTACGACCAATCCTTGAACGGATTCGCTGATATTTTTGCCAAACGATCCAGCAAAGAATCGGCTTTGAAAAAAAAAAAGAAAAAATCAAAATTTTACATTTTTAGACCCGAAAAACAATATTTCGTGATCTTGATTATCAAAAAAAATGACATTTGGAAAGAAGATTTTTAAAGAAACGACATTTAGCTATTTTGGGTATTAAAAAAACGAAATTTTCAATTTTTGTTCATGAAAAAAAAGAAAATCCTTAACATTTTTGATACAAAAAATCAAATTTGGTTGTTTTTTTTCACAGAATAATTGACATTCGAAAATCTCGTTTATAAAAAACACAATTTTAAGACATTTTTAATAAAAAAAAAACGAAATTTTCGAATTTTGTTCTTAAAAAAAAACGGAAATCCTTAACATTTTTGATACAAAAAGTCAAATTTGGTTGTTTTTTTTTCACAAAATAATTGACATTCGAAAATCTCGTTCATAAAAAACACAATTTTAAGACATTTTTAATTAAAAAAAACGAAATTTTCGAATTTTTTTCTTAAAATAAACGAAAATCCTTAACATTTTTGATACAAAAAGTCAAATTTGGTTGTTTTTTTTCACAAAATAATTGACATCCAAAAATCTCGTTCATAAAAAACACAATTTTAAGACATTTTTAATAAAAAAAAACGAAATTTTCGAATTTCGTTCTTAAAAAAAACCGAAATCCTTAACATTTTTGATACAAAAAGTCAAATTTGGTTGTTTTTTTCACAAAATAAGTGACATCCAAAAATCTCGTTCATAAAAAACACAATTTTATGACATTTTTAATAAAAAAAAAACAAACCAAATATGGCGATTACATTTATAAAAAAAAAAAAAAAATGAAAATTGAACCAATTTATGAATAAAAATAACTTAGCGAATAATTACACTTAAAAAAAGTCAAAATTTTGTCGTTTTGTGTATAAAAACCGAAATTTCCCGACATTTTTTATACGAAAAACCAAGCACAGCCATTTTTTTTTGCCAAAATAATTGAAATACAAACCCTTCGTTCATAAAAAACGCAATTTTGGGACGTCGTTAATAACAAAAAAGAAAACAAATTTAGCGATTAGGTTTATAAAAAAAATTGAACGCCATTTTTGATAGGAAAGCAAAATTTAGTGAATATTTAGTGATCAAAAAATAGAATTTTATTGACAAAAAAAATAAGGTTTAAGAATATTAGTAAATTATAAATTGTTGTTAATGATGAAAATTTGAGAATTTTGTTGGAAAACTTACGAGAATCGATTCTCGTTTGTTCAGCGATGTGAAGAATAATATTGTCGAAAGCTCGTGTCGCTGTGGCGCCGAACATTTCTCGCCAGACGAGTTCGTCCAAAAATTGTTGTATCATTTGCCTGCTTAAGAGACTGAGCGTATTTTGGAACATGCGAGGAACGATTTTTCGCAAATATTCCATCATGTGATAATTGCTCTTCATGTTGCGTGGATTTTGATCGCTGAACGCTGATTGGACGACTTGAGTGAAACCCATTTCTTGCAACGTGCTTCGATCTACCGTATAATCCGTTATTATTTTAGAATCTTTGTGAACCCATTCTTTAAGGGGATGAAGAATATTGTTGAAACGACGTTTGAACGACCGGTCACCATCGTAGAGAGGTTCGCAAGCTCGTAATCGTATTTCCGATGTTTCAGGATTTAAAACACCTAAAACTTCGACTTTTACCTTGAAAAATAAACAAAAAACAGAATTACCATCAATTATTCCATTTATTAACTTCTCGTTATCGAAACTGACGAAAAAAAAACGTTCAAACTTTGAAAATTCGTTTATAAGATTCCATTTTTTCTCTAATTTTCATAAATTGGTCAAAAAATTTCTCACCGTTTCGATTCTAATGAAAAATTCAATGAAACAAGTTCATTTATTTGAAATTTAAAAAATAAACCAAAATTATGAGTTTAAAGAAAAAAAAAAAAGGTATTTTGATTTTTCTAAAATTGTCACACGAGCATAAAATTATTCCCACAACTACAAAACTTTATCGATTGATGGAAATATTTTCAAAAATCGTATTCATAGCTTGAAATTATCGAATAAAACTATTTTTTCGTCAAATCGAATGTTTCAACTTTTCTTCATGTGCATAAGACGTTGAAAAATATAAATGAGATGAGAATCTTGATTTTAAAATTGTCGTCATAAGAATTCGTGGGAAAATGAAGAATTTTACGTTTATTTTTGATTTTTGAATGAAATTTTAGTAAAAAAATGAATAAAATAGTTATTTAGGGAATAAAAATGTAAAACCTGTCGTAAATTTCCATCTTGCGAGGTGGTACCAAGACTTATAACTCCGACTTGGATCATCGATCCTTTGCCACCCATCATGGTCGCTTTATCGGAGACAGCAGCAGTGCAAATGCTTCTCAAATTGGTATAAAAATTTTTCACATAAACGTTGGAGACTTTGACCCAAGAAATAACATTTTGAACGTTGGTTTGACAAGCCCAGTGATAAATAAGTTTTAAAATGACGCTGGGCACGTGAGGAGATCCTTGGAAGAGAGAACCGTTGAAAACTGAGACAAAACGATCGGGACAACAGCTTGAAATCCAAACGTAGCCTCCGGAGTATGGAAAAGTCCCAGAAGAATCGCTGTACATTCCAAGTTTTAATTTTGTTTTTTGGTTTCCTGTACTATGCTGGGGACAATATTGTTCCGATCTCACTAAGCCCCGCTGTATCAACCATTCCGCGAACTTTGTTGCCGAATACATTAAAACGCTCTTAACTCGTAAATCTGTAATTTTAAAACCATTTTTTAATCATTATTATCGCAGCAAAATCCATTTTCCAATAATTCTTATTTCGCAAGTATTTTTATATTATTTTTTTGGCATAAAAACGATTTTTTTTATTTTTTATACCAATTGAAATTTATTGCAACGGTATTTTTGAAAGTTAATTCATTTATTCGTAGTATTACTCAATAATTAATAATTTTTTATTAATAATATTTATAATTAAAGCGGATTAATTAAATTCAAATAAATTTTTTATCATATTTTTCAAAGATTTTGATATTATTTTCAATTGTAAATAATGAAATGACAGTAGTGAAAGCTATTTATATAATTATTTTCGATTTTTTATCAAATAATAATGAGTGAAAATTATTTAAATGGCAATTTGTATCGTTAAAATAATTTTTATTGTTAAATATGATTTTATTGTTAATATATTTGAAATATTAATTAATAATTATTGAAAAAGGATTTTATTATTGTTTTTAATTAATATTGATAATCAGAACGAATTAATTAAATTCAAATAAATTTTTAATCATATTTTTCAAAGATTTTGATATTATTTTCAATTGTAAATAATGAAATGACAGTAGTGAAAGCTATTTATATAATTATTTTCGATTTTTTATCAAATAATAATGAGTGAAAATTATTTAAATGGCAATTTGTATCGTTAAAATAATTTTTATTGTTAAATATGATTTTATTGTTAATATATTTGAAATATTGATTAATAATTATTGAAAAAGGATTTTATTATTGTTTTTAATTAATATTGATAATCAGAGCGAATTAATTAAATTCAAATAAATTTTTAATAATATTTTTCAAAGATTTCGATATTATTGTCGATTTTTTATCAAATAATAACGAGTGAAAATTATTAAAATGCCAATTTTTATCGTTAAAATAATTTTTATTGATGAGTAGGATTTCATTGTTAATTTATTTGAAATATTTAATAATTTGATGATAAAAAAATAATTAATAGATTAATATTCAATTAAATTAAAGTTTGAAAATGTAATTAATCATTTAACAAATAAATAAACAATGAAAATAATTGTGCGTTTTTTTTTTTGTAAATACCTAAATCGGAACGTTCTTTTTGCGAAACTTGGGTCGATATGTCTTTAGTACGTAAATGAGTCCGGGCGACTACAACTAACGAGGGAAAGGTACGACCACCGTTCAATTTGTTGAAAGTTATTTCACGTCCATCTGGTAAATTTCTCTTCGATTCGTCGATTTGATCGGCGGCTAAAAAAAAAAAAAAACATTTTTTATGATGTCATGTTAATTTTTTTATATTTATAAAACAAAATATTTTTTAATTTTCAATGTTTTTTAATAAAAAATCATTATTTTTATAATTTTTATAACTTACTCGAATTTTTACTACCAACGCAAATTCCACCGGTGCTGGTTTGCTCGGTGGGCCAAATGGTCAAATTATGGAGTTGAACTGCGGACTTATTAGCATTTTTGACTCTCGAATTTCCTCCGCTCTGTGGTATCGGAGCGACTGCAAAATTTTTATATAAAAATTTCATCAAAAATCCATCAAATTTAATCCATAAATTAATTTCTTTAATGGATTGGCCTCTTTTTTTACCTTTATTTGTCCCAACGACCTGAGCCGTGTTTCCACCAGTGCTTTTTGCTGGTCTGTTCCTCGGAGCCTGCAAACAATGTTCAATTTCAATAAGAGGAGCAAAATATTGTAATTGCGATTAAGGACTCATAGCAGTGACTACCCCGGTCAAATAAATGTTGACATTTCTCAACCGTTGTTTGCAACGTTCGACACATAATTTAATTAATCGACGCTGGATTCGTCTTGCAGTATGTCTTGTTAACATAAAAAAATATTAAAAACTATAGATTTGCTTAACCATTAACTGATAAATGCAAAATTCCACCAAGTCATATTTTAATCGATATTTTTAGAAGAATAATTTGTATTTTCTAAGCGATTTTAACGCATGAACGCTTATTTTGTTCCTCAAGAAATTCTCTACAAATTCACCGTGTCGATTTTTTTTTTAAATTCATCGTTTCAATGTTGCAGTCGATCACAAGAAAACTATGTCATAAACAAATAGCTTTTATTAAAAAATAGACAAGTTTAAAAAAAAATCGACACTGTGAATTTGTAGAGAATTTCTTGAGGAACAGAATAAGCGTTCGTGCGTTAAAATCGTTTAAAAAATACGGATTATTCATCCAAAAATATCGATAAAAATATGACTTTGTAGAATTTACCATTTATCAGTTGACGATTAAACATATTTATAGTTATCAACATTTTTCTAAGTTAACAAGACATCCTGCAAGACGAATTCACCGTCGATTCATTAATTTATGTGTTGAACGTTGCATACAACTTTTTTAAAAATTTAACACAGCGTCGACGAGGGTAGTCACTGCTATAAATCCTTAAATAAAATTGTTGTTTGTAATTCTTACATTTTCAGACTGATTCATGACCGAGGAAACTTGTACTGTAGGCATCGAAGACGCTGTAGTTGTTGTTGTTACTCCTGTACAGCAATTGCCCAAAAAAATGATGTTATTTAAGAATTTTGTTCAATTTCACATTTCGATTATTTAATCGATGAATTAATAACGACCTTGAGCTCCCGATGGAGCAACAGTTCCCAACAAAATTCTTGGGTTCATGAGAAGCTGAATATTCCCCTGGCCTCCGGTGTTCTGCGCATTATTCATCACGTTGAGTTTAATCGCCTGATTTTTTTGTTGATTCTATAAAAAAAAACAGAAAAAAAAACAAAAAAAGTTTAAAATTTCTTTAAAATTGTTATAAAAATGCAAAAATTCAATAAATCAAACAACTAACGTTGCTGACCACGTTCAGGGGAATCCCCTGGGGATGGGGCTTCGGCAATATAGTTTTCTTCGTTCCAGGGCTGTGGAAAACACGATAAGAAATTTTTTTTCATGTGAAAAAGCATAAAAAATTGATAAAAATTCATTTTTGACGTTTTGGGAGGAAATTTTTTTGCTTACAGCGAATAATGATAGCCGCTGACTAGTCCCGCTTGGCAAATTTTCTGCGCTCCGTGTTCCTTTACCAATTCGTCGAGTTTCGCTACAACCTGTTAATTTTTCAAAGACACAGACATTTGAACATGAAAAAAATACAAAACGTGCGCAGAGTTCTGCGTTAACAATGTTTGACGCCAGTGGAACGATTAAGAAATTGAAAAATTGTAATTTAACGTTTTTGAGTGTAAAAAGTCGTCACGTTGTGTCCAAAAATGGTAAAAAATGGTTTTTTTGATTTACCTTGTCATAACTTTCTTGCAATTTTAGTTTCGACATCTGTTGCGCTTCGCTGAGGGAATCCTCGATGCAATCAAGATTGAGAGTCATTTCGACAGGCCTGGTGCTCGTTACAGAGCGCGTAATTAATCTTCCTTTTGACATCTTTGTTTTCTGAAAGAAGAAACGATAAATAAGCATGCAGAGAGAAAAGAAAAAAAAACACACATAAAAAATGTCAAAAACAAGACATTTAGATGTTTTTAAAAATTAAAATAACGAAAAATTGTTGTTATTTTGGTATAAAAGAGATGAATTATCATAACCTCATTTTCTTACCTTGTCTCGATTCTCGATAACATCAAAACTGACGAAAGTGTTTATCCAGTTTGTTGAAAAACCCGGCACGAAATAAATGAGGATTGTTAACAGCACGCACACACAAACGTACACACGAACGAACGAGCGCAAAAACCGAAGAGAGCGCGAGGCGTCTGGCGCCGCGAATCACCGATTCCCCCTTTTAATATTCCCTCCGTTCTCGCGTTATTTCATATTTTCCCCGGTTATAAACATACCCGCATCTTTTCGCAAGTGAAAAAATGCGGTTGTAGTTTGATGGCTTATTTCACTTGAGCGATGAGCTATGCAAATCACCGGAAAAGAAAAATACACGACGAAACACGAAAGAATTCAGCGGAAATCCCGGGCGGAGATTGAGATTTTTTTTTTGAGGTTAGGTTTTCTTGCGATTTTGCGTCGGGCTTAATTCCACACACTTTCACGAGATGGCGCGTCTACGCAGGTCGGTAGGTGGCGCTTGCTTCCTGCTTTACAGGCAAAAGCTTTCGAAACAGTTATTGGATTTAAATGATCGAAGATTTTATTCGTAACTATGCAAAATTTTCAATTAGGTTCAATTCTTTGCAAATTTTTCTATTCCCCGTTATTTTTCTCATCGAATTGGAAATCAGAACGAGCACGAAACATTTTTGTTGTGCACGAATGATCCCGCGAAAAATTTGCCAAGAGCATTGTGTCCTACTGCGCATGCGCCGTAGCGCCGCATCGCAAGACGCATACTCCCGTTGCTTTGCGCACTCGGCGCGCACTCGCGCAGTCTACGTCGATCGTCGATGACGGGTCGAGTATCGGTCGCGGTCTTCGATGAGCGTCCTCTTTTCCTCAAAATCGAACTGTTTTGAACTTACACAATTTTTCATCCCTTCACACGATCCCACCACGATTGATTATTCAAGGTACAGCAATTCCGATTCAACTACTTTTTCCTTTCCTCATAATGCAGCCTTTTTCTCCGGCAACATTATAGTTGATTTTGTTACGACAACGAGCAAAAATCAATATTTTCGATCTCATTTTTCTTATATTTGCAAATTTTTTATTGTTTTTTGAAAAATTTATGTCACCAAGTTATTACTATGAATCATTACTATGTTTTTATTTGAACATTTCTTTTCGATCGACGTTTTTAAAATCTGTTGAGGGGATAAAAGTGTTTTTTTTTTCATCAATTTGCAATCGATGGGAATTTGGATACCAATATGGCGGCCGATTCGTCACCTTTTTTTCGCGACATCGTAGCCATGTTTGTTTATTGTTTTGGGGTTGAAAATCTTATAATCCGTGACATCGTAATGATTTTCTCGAATAATTCATTATTTTTTTATGTGAACAGCTGACATGAATTCTTCACAATATTAATAGAACATTATTTTTTTTATTTTGTGCACCTTTTCGTGATATTTTTCAACCGATTGAAACGACAGACTATAACTACACATATATTTATATATTTTGCAATTCTTATTGCATATATAATAGAAAATATATATATACAAATATAAAATTAAGTAATAAAATAAAAATACTTGATTTTGGATTATTTTTTTGGGCATGCGAAGAGGTAGATGAATGAAAAAAACTGGCAAAATTCTTACAAAAGAAATTGAATCAAATCTAAATAAAACAAAATTCGATTATTAATTTTTTTTTTGAATGAATGTTTTCGGTTGAATTTCGACATTGATATTAGCTCTGGTGACACGTTCGATTCTAGCGAATCTTGATTTGTCACGAGCATTGGTAAAATTTTTATTTTTATTAAATAATAAATCGGAATCGTCACTTTTATTTTTTTCCGATATTGATGTTACGTTTTTTTTCAAATTCGATTCGTTCTCGTCATTCGAAATCGTTGCATTGGACGAAATATTTTTGAAACTATCGTTTGCTGGCGTAATGGTAATCCGATGAAATTTTTTGTACCATGTTTTTGTGCGATTCGTGGCACGTGTTGAACTCGGAGAAATCAAGCCACGTCTTTTCAAGTGACTCTTGTATGGTTGAATACGAATTATTGAAGAATTTGTCATTTTTTCGGTCGTTGAAGACACGTTTTTTTCTCGTGCTATTTCCCCTGGCGTAGTCGAGCGATTGTTGTCTTTCGTGTTGTTTACATCGTGCTCGTTCGAGTCACGACGGTCGTTGGCGAGTGCCACGGAGTCCGTTGTGTTAGGCGGTGGGATGGGGTGGAGGAAAGCAATAGGCCAGTGTCGTGCTTCATAACAGTTCCGAGAATTCTCGTCGCTTCTTTCATTTTCCTCGAAACGATAAGACGGTCGGTTGTTTTGACCGTTTCTGGCATGAGCATGATCGTAATTCGGTGAATTGTTGATCGCTGGTCGAGGACTTGGTAAATATGGATAATATTTGTCGCTGCATGGTCGCCATTGATCTTCCGAAGCTCCCACGTAACACCTGTGTTTCGTAATTTTATTATTTTTCGCAAATAATTAAAGTGCAGTTGGGGTTTGATTTTTCAAACTGCAAAAATTCTCTTCAGTTATTTTTAACCTTCGGGAAGGTCATTGGTGTTTACATTCAAAATAACGACGAGGCTGTTGCGTGGGCCGGCATTTTCAACTTTAGGGAAAATCATTTTTGTCGAATAACTCGGCTATTTTCGACTTTTCACTAAAAGTGGTAAGCACTAAACTTGTAGGAAATTCAATTTTCTACAACTTTAATCCGCACAGTTTTTGGTGTACGATCGATATTTTTCAAACTAAACCGGAAAATAACAGCGAAATAAAATTACAGCTTTATGATGTTCATTTAAACTTGGAAGGAATTACATTCCTGACAATTGTGATTTTTATCTTTCCTCGCTTCATTAACCTACCATGGATAATTATAGCCTTGGGAAAATCCACAATGATGATTAGGCTCGCAGCAATAATCCCAAGATCCAAATTCCGAACCTTCCGGTTCGCATGACCAAAAACCAACGATTTTATTAAGTTCGCACTTGGTTCCCCGTTTGCAGGGATAACCGTTGACCGTGTAGTGACGATTAAAGCTTCCAATGCCATCAGCTGAAAGTTTAATTTATTAACTGAATTAATAGATAAAAATTTTCGATTTTGAATGAAATCATAATTCAAACTAACGATAATCAGGCCCGGGGAAGTGTCCATCACCATTGGTTTCATGGTTGGGCAAATATGTACTGGTTGGATGGTCCGGCCGGCTCGTAGAATCCGGTTTATCGGAGTCAAGGGGTCGTACCCCTAAAAATAGGGTGTTGTAGCTGTATAATCCTGATCCTCCATGGCCCAAGGGAGGTAAGGGAGCACTTGCCGCAATATCAGGACGATAATCATCGCCACCTGAGCCATAGTTGTATTTTACATCATTGGGTGGTGCGTAATCGTATCCTGATCCATAGGGATCAGAACATTGTGGTTCTAATTCTTTCCACGCGTACATTACGTAGTCATCGTCATAAGAATAGTCCAGACCAGGTCTGAGATCGCGTCTTGGAACGTCGCTCAAATAACAATTGTCACCATGTTTTTCGTCACCAACCCTGATCCAGTAACACATGATGAAAATTATAAAAACTTAGCTTCTCAAAAAGGTGAATCCTAAAAGCTAATTGATGCAAAGTTGGACTAAGCAGTTGAAAAAAAACTGAAAACGATTTTTGAAGTTTTACCTGAAACTGAATGACATACACGTTGGAGAATGTTGGTTGTACCGCATCCTGGAACACTGTCGACGACATTCACTCTCAGAGTCGACCCGACTCATTGAGGAAACTGCATAAGGGCTGAGCTTGCAGCCAGCTTGATAACCCGACCAACAACCTCCTGTGCCTACAAAACGTTGATGAAGTAAGGTTTCCAGGTTTAAAGCCTGGGGAAAACATATTTAATTAGTACCTTGTCCAGTTGGTCGGGATTTGTCTCCGATGTTAGCTGAATTATAAATTGGCGTAAAAGGAGAAGCCTCGCAACCACGACCATAACTGCCCCGCTCGTAGAGCTCCATCTGACGATCAAAGCTAACTAAGCTGGTATCGGTTTCTATGGCTGCTATTATTTCCCTTGTTGCACAATCGCTCAAGAAACAATTTGCTTCTCGATCTCCTTCAGAGTCGTATCTAATCAGTAATAAAAAGGTGAAACCGAAGGTTTAGATAGTTTAGGTGTCAATGTAATGGATACTTGACGAACCTGAAGACGAAACTTCTGCAGGTAAAGTGGCGCGCAGTGATGCAGGCTATTTGGCACTCGCCCAGGCCATTTTCCGCCCGGATTTTTTTCCGCGTAAGACTCGGTGGTATTCCACATCCACTTCGGACTCTCCAGAAACATTCTACGATCGCAAAATGAATATGTATGTTGAATTGTGAGGACAATGATCAAAACTGTTCGATTTTACCTTCGGAAGATCGTCTATGTGGTGCGATTTGGCCAGTATTAGGTTTTGCCGATTCCCCTTGACATTGTTTTGGATCACCAACGATCGCGTAAATATCGTAATCCCGATCAGGTTCCAGATCCGTATAGAAATTGAGTCTATCGAAGGGTATATTACTGAGCAGGCAATTGTCCGTTGGTGCAGTTGCCACCAGGGAATATCGGTAAGCAAAGCTGAAACAATCGGTTCGAGCGGAACAAAGCATTTCGCATTCTTCCAAGTTGCCTGTGGTGTGACTGGCCACAAGGATTTTCCTTGTAATCTTAAAACCCATTAATGATCTGACTGAACAGTCTTTTGAAGGATTCCCGACCCAGGGTTGTCGATGTGGAGGTTTCCAGTTGGGTCGGTAAGAATCAGGCATTGATCCTTGGGTGGAATGATAGCCGTAAGCTGGTCCGTAATTCGAACCATAATGGCGGTTCTGCTGAACAGGTACTGATGGTTTTCGAGGTGGTCCATATGTTTTAGGCCAATAGTCGTAATGATCGCGTGCAGGGTAGTTCTTGGATCTTTGATACGGATAATAATTAGTACCGTATCCGTAAGATCCGCCATAAGTGACGCCCGAATTCGGCTTTATGATATCATTTGGTCCAGGCTGATGGTAACGCCAGAAACGTTGATCGTCTATTCTTCTGTTAGGAAAATAATCCCGATCTCTATCCTGAGATCCGTAATAATAATGATGTTGACCAATTTCGTTGTAATTTGTTCTCTGGGGCAAATAGGAACCCCAAGGCCGTTGCCGGTCGGCGGTTGGGTAATAATCGTAGTCAGTAGGACGATTCCTCGGCGGAACAAATCTCTCTGGTGGATAATAAGATCGCGTGTTTTCCGTAAACAATGACGGATCATAAGGTCTCCTGGATGCGTCAGATGGAGGAAACGACATCGGTTGCCAGTTGTCTTTATTGTTAGGACGTCTTCCAGGCAAATTACTCGACCAATCCCCCCCGTATGAATCCCTATGAACTTTCCCTGCCGGACATGTCCAATCTCTCGCATAATAGTCGTAGCGTGGATCGTCTACGAAATCACGACGTGGATTCATCCTGCCGTTCGAAACTGACGTTAATTGGCACATGTATCCGCGTCTTGGTTCTCCACCAACCGACCTTCCATAATTTGGCGCGTTTTCCATTCGCCTATCCGCGTTGACAAACGCATATTATCAATTCATTTTTTTTATGCTTCCTAAACTATTGGTCAATTTTATAAAAATATTTAAATAGGATTAAAATAATTTAGTTACCCATAGTTAAAACCCTCACAAACGAACGTACTCTCGTACTCGCAAACTTTATGACACTCCTCGATTCTGTCGCAAGGGACGTTACGCCTTACGTGATTATCCAACATTCGCTTTCCCGTCAACAGCTTCCGATAACAAGCTGTCAATTAGTTAGAGAATATAAAAAATTAAAAAAATTAATCCATTTATCCTTGTGTCGTATTGGTTCAATGTTTTTTCACGGTTCGGTTTGTTACTATTTGGATGATTTCAACTTACGATCGCAGCTTTCATCTCGAACAATAATTACGGAGCTCTGTTGGCTTTCCCGCCATGCAATGGTCACAAATATCCAAATAATGCACAAACACCGATTCAATGAAATGCCATTATTTAAAATTATATTAACATCACCGTCGGCACCCATTTTTTGTTAAAATTATTCCGTTAAAAAATCATCTATCATTGTTCGCGTTTTCATAAAAGCGTTGCACATACACGCGCGCGATGGCAGCTTTCCCGTATAAAAATGGAGAAGTAATTGCGGCTGCGAGTCGTTTTTATATGCCGGTGAAGCCATCGCGGTAGCATCAGCTACGAGTCCTCAAGGTTTTCTTTGATCCGCTTCTATTTCGACCGGCAAAACACATAGTGGGAGAATTGTAAGACCGCGAAGAAGGGATTAAAGCGCTACTGAACTCTCTTTGTGTTGATCCTCATAGAGTTGTCCACGCTTCTTCGCCTTCTTCCATTTTATTTCTATCCTCGACTCTCCCTTCACATCCAAATTTAATAGGCCACGGTACCTTACTGATGACCTTGAAGATATTACCAACCGTCCCAATTATTTCAGGTAGGCCATTTTACGTCACGCATTAACGCTTAACTTTGTCCGTGAGATATCTTGAGGCTCGATTTCCTAGGTTTACGGAGCATCTTCATTTCCGGTGGTTAACCACGCGTAGAAAACCAGCGAACGTTTATTTTTGATGGAATTGAATAATCGTACATTGAAAAGACCGAAAATAGTATTAAACTAAATCCTCAGCTCTTCCCGAATCGTGAATAAAATTTTGAGCAAGTTCCAAGGAATTCTGCTAGGTGGCGAGGGCGCCAAGACGTTCTCGTGACTGAAGCGATGTGTCCAAAGGGTTATAAGACTTTATACATCGAAATAGGCAAGCCGTCACATTATTTATTTATTTATTTATTTATTATTTTTCATTCAAACAGCCCTGACAAATACTGACGTCATTTAAAATACCGCGTGATTGTAAATGCGTGAAAAAAATATATAGCTAACTCAAATCGGACAAATAGTGATGATCTCTCCTGCCGGTTATGTGAGAATTTAAAGGTGATACGTATATCTATACGTTTGTGTATAGAGGTGAGTGCTCTATTGTAAAAGCGTGAGTTGGATGCCGTTTGCAACGGAAGTCGATGCAGATTGCTCGAAAAATCGTGTCAATGCCACTTTGAAACGCATGTATATATGTATACACGCATTACCTGCGCACCAGCGGACTATTAACGCAATTCACCGAGATCACCGTATCTGATAAGCCCGTCCGTCCGTGTTTTCACACACAAACATATATATTTAAGTAGGAGTTTACATTACGCCCGTTTCGCACCATTATTATTTTTCTCCGAACGATTAATCGGTATGGTCATCGACTCGTAGTCGAACACGAGTTTTGTGCATTTAAGAAAAATCTTGGCCTCAAAGATTTAAGCGAGGACAAAAGAAATTGCTTACCTTTTGATTTCTCGAGAACAGGATCGATCTTCGCGCCAAATTCGTTTGAAAAATCGGTTAGTCCTGATATGTGGTTTCGATATCGTGGCTCGTGTTCCTCCGAGGGTTTAGGCACTGGGATCGGATAGAAAATCGGTTGAGATGGTGGTATGAAAGAATTACTTGATTTACAGAAAATCGGTAAGGTCTCAGAGGTCTTAGAACAGAGATCGTTATGATCTTCCGCGCTGTAAACTGATGTTGACGGATTTGGGAACTCATAGCTCCAGGAATTATAGTCTCGGAACGGTTTGCGATCGTTTAGAATGTCGTAGAGACGCGTGTCTTCATCGTCACCGATCGACCCGTACCATCCTCCCCGAAAAAATGATGGCTGTCGATCGTTATTGGACAGGTTCTTATTCGAAGTGAAAAAAGGATTGCCGAAAATCGTTCTCTGCTCTTTTCGCCTACCAAAGGTAGCATTCTTTTGACGAGCAAACGAACCGGTCGCGTTACCGATCTTCTCGTTTCCAAAACCGATTTTTACCAGACGATCGTGATCGCAACCACTCGGATTTTTTACTCGTCTCTCGTAAACGTCGTAATCTCGATCGATCGGCAAATCTTCCAGTCTCTCGTTCACCTCCAATCGGCCGATTGTACAAGTACGATTGCCTCTCGAGTCCACCCTGCACTTTCGAGTCAATCAATTTTTTTATCCATCTTCATATTCGTTTTTTTCTTACTCTAAAATCGAATAAAAGAAATCAAACGTTTTCTTACCCAAAATCGAAAACATTGCAACGCGATCGGTTCGCGGAGCAAATCGATTCGCAATCGGTCAATGTGTTGCCCGATACCGTTGAGATTGCACTTTTTTTTGGCAAACGCGAACCAATCGCGATCCTTGTGTAACAGTCTGTAAAAACAAATCTTTGTGATAAAATATCACTAATAATTTTTTTTTTTTTAATCGGTAATTCTCAATCATGATTATTTTTAGAATTTACACTGAAAAAAAAAACCAAATATTCTTGTTCTGCCGAGCGTAAAAAAAAAGTCAAACTTGACCCAAATTCCATCGCAGTTAAAAAAAAAGTAGAGGTCGTTCACCCGTGACGTCATATTCTCACTCGACACTCGATGCAGCGTAAAAATATATAATTGCACGTTACATCGCGAATCGACGGGGTGAGAAACGGGAATCGCCGACGATTAGCAAAGTTTTTAATTACCATTTGTCAGAATCCGAAGCTGACTGTCGATCTTGAAATCCTGTCCACTTACGATTTGGACGATAACGATCAGGATCCAAACGATCTCGATTTTTAATGTCCTCTTTTCTTCCAACGATTGATTTCGATGCATTTTTTTCAAAAATAGCAAAAAATGCTTTAATCCATAATCATAAAAATAACTGGACTCACGGGGTTTGGATGACGTTTAAAAAAAATCGGTTTAAATCGGCACTGCGCATCTCATAATGCACTTTGTTGCACTGGGAGCTCAACAAAATTGTAACAGTGTTTTATACGAGAGCAATCTCGTTATTATACTTCGTCGTCTTCTTCTTTTTTTTCGTAATCCTATTTCGTAATATCCGTTGTTCGATGCGCAATGAAGAATAACGTGTTCGATTCTCGTCTTTCGCCGATTGTCCACTCGTTGCACGCAGGTGTGGTCGCGATAATTTTTCTTTCTTTCCTTATTAGCGATTTCGACATCTCCAAAGAGTTTCACTTCCTCTTAGTTTTTTCAAAAGATATTTTTTCCATTGTTATTGTTTAATTAGTGGCACCAACGAATTTTTAACTCGCAAATAATATAATCGTTATTATTATTTAAAACAATTTAAGTTTTGAATTGTTTTTTTTTTTTTTTCGAATTTTGTTATATTTATCGTTTTGTCGCGCCTTTTTTCAACTTCTCTCGAGCGTTTGATTAATCAACATCCGGTAAGATGAGAAAAATCATAGAGAGTCATGCTCAACGAACGACCATAATCTTGCGACTAAATCTACAAAAAAAAAAAAAAGTAAGAGACAAAACAACCTCGTCATCGCAGACGTGTTCTCATATTCATGAATTTTTGCCAGTACCTTTTTCCCTTTCGTGAAACTGACCCATTCAAACGCTATTCACATTTAACTTCGATCAACTTCACTGCAACTTATGTTTTTTACATTCATCCTCAAGTTTTTTCGTACACGTATCGTAGACACGAGACAATAACGAGAGTCATATATATTCTCACGACTGGAAATTAATTCCATATGAATTTCCTTAATGGCTGCGCCAACTCGACAGGCATTTGTTTATTTTTTATTTTTATTATTATCATTTTTTTTTCCCAAGCTACACTCTCTATTTCAACGCCTTTTACTCAATAATTGTTCGCGTAGTGTAACTCTGTTACACACGAGGAAATGAGCGCGAAATTCACGCCCCTTTAGTGGCCTCGCAAGTCGAAAAAATTGTTTTTTATTTTATTTTTTCAATTTTATTTTTTTTATTCATGAAAATTTATTTTTCATTAGAATTTTTTCACATAATATTATTAATTAGGGCATCGGGGAGGCACTTTATTCATTGCTCTTACAAAAATAAGTTATTACATATTTTTCTTTCGATTTTTACATACACTATCGAAATGCTATGGGAAATCATAAGTTTAATCGTAATTATAGTAAACTACGTAAAAAAAATCGTCTTAAATTTTTTTTTTTTTTTTTTTTTTCGTTACACAATTAATTTATACGCCATATCACAATGCCATATGTACAAAAGCACCGCATTGGATAGTACGTTATTTGGCAGTAGTGGGGTTTGCCAATTGGGGCAAAAAAACAAATTAAATCAGTTAAGTTTTTTTTTCTTTCTTTCTTTCTTTCTCTATGACGTCATTTTTTTCGAGTGAGATCTTGGTCCGTATGTATTTCTTGGTTGAATTATAAGTCAGCAACAGGCTAGTGGTTTTTCGTGAATTCCATGAGCGATCGATGTGTCAGCAAAATTTTCTTCACTTATTGGAGTGTGTTGAAGTATTTCGGAATCGCTGAGAACGGAACTGGTCGTTGAGTCGTAAATTCTAAGACTTGTTGTCAACTCGGGACTTCCGGTGCTTAATCTGCAATTTTGTTTTTTTTTTTTTTTCAAGTTAAAATTCTTGATAAAAAAAAAAATTATAGAAAAAAAGGAAGTAATTCATCAAATTATTCAACCTCTTTAGGCCAAGGGCCGCTGACAAGAAAACCTGTTCAATCCCTTCGTCGTGAAAGGCAGATGTTTCGTGATAACTCGCCCCTATCAAGGTCGCATATTTTCGAGCTTCCTCTGGATCGACCTCGCGTTGATTATCAAGGTCACTTTTGTTACCGACCAGAATGAGAACAAGAGCCTCATCAATGTTGCGATTTAATTCCGTGACCCAAGTTTTAACCTCCGCGAAAGTTTTGTATTTCGTAATATCGAATACGAGGAGAGCGGCGTTTGCGTTTCTGTAATACATCGGGGCCATCGAACGAAATCTTTCTTGGCCCGCCGTGTCCCATATCTGTGCTTCATAAAAAAAAAAGCGTTTTTTATTTTATCTTGAAGCAATAAAAAAATAAATTTTTTTAATTATCACGAAGTTTGATCCACTCACTTGAAGCTTTATTCTCGCATCTTCCAAACTTATTTTACACGTGAAAAATGAAGCCCCTATTGTTGGCCCAGCATGACTGTCGAACGTTTTTCCAACGTAGCGATTTATCATACTCGTTTTTCCAACGCCTACAAACAATTTTAGTTATCGTTCCATTTTTATTGACAATTCAATAAAAAAAAAATGAAAACATCGAAACAAAGTTCGTTTAAAAAATGATTTTTAAATTATTATACATTTTAGAAGAATAATTAATGAGGAAGAAACACCAGTTGGGCAATATTTCGGTACGATAAAATTCCTGATTGGATAATCGTGGGATAATCCCCCACTGCTGGCTCGGAACACGTGTTCCTGATAATTAAAAATAAAAGTAGAGCCCGAAATAACCGACGAGTTATTTCAACGCTGCATTTGTTCTAATACAGGTTCCAGGATTTTATCAAAAATTGAGTGTCTTTGGCTTTATATAATTGATGAATGAATCATTATTTTTGCTAAAACAAACGTTGACTAATTTATCAGTTTATTGCATGATAGAGTGACTAATTCTGTTGGAAATATTCAACGTCTATTGTGTTTACGAGGAAAAAGGTGGTGGGGGTACACAAGGAGATCGCGTTCCTTTAGAGGAGCGTGACAAATGAAAAAAAAAGTATAAAAGCAGGCTAGAAAAATAAGGAAAGAAAAAAAAACTCACATTGGGAGCCCAAAACGACGACTTTTCCTTCCACAGTTTTCATGGTGTTTGTTACCCGCCCAAATATTCCTTTATTTATCGTGTTCACATAATAAATAGAAATCTCAGTAAATCTATTCCGTAACAAAACTCAGTACGATCCAAACACTCGTAAAATTTCTGGACGTTCCTTTTTTTTTATCTCAGGAAAACTACGCGGAGATAAACCAAGCGATAGCGAGCTGCGCGACATTCAAAGATTCTATTCGCTCTCTTGATTATTTATTGTTTTGACGTTTCACATGTTTTTGCACACCGGTTGGGGACGAGAGAGCTGTATTGTTGTTTGTGAATTAACTGATGAATAATGAATAGTGAAGCATCAGCAACGCCACCGTGTTGTTGGTAAAATATTTTCCAAACGGTCGATAATGAAGATTAGCGAGTTAGACTCGCAGGATCACTCGGAGATTTTTTTATCTGCAGACAAATGGCGTCCTCGTACGGATTTGGTGTCCACTAGAGGCAACAGTCGTCGTCGACATTGCAGTTTCCTGGTCGGGTAAGAAGTCTGAAACCTCTGAAACATAAATCTTTACAGAAAAGATTGAAAAGTGAGATTGCTCTTAGGTTTAGTAATCATCAAGGATTCCTTCGAGTCTCTCAATAGATCGATAGCCAAATTCAAGTGGCTCTATGTAATTCCAGAGTCTGTTTTCGAAACAACACATATCCGGTGATTGCTTTTCGTTGGATACAGCTGTGAGTGGTGGTGGAATTGGGAAATTCAGACTAGAATATCTCATTGCAGTCACGTAGCGTGGAATGGACTTGTTTTGTTTGCATCTTCCCGTTCCCCTGCGCCCCTGAAGGATAATACACGAGGGTGCGTTCGTGATGTCTCGTTGAACGATCATAAAAAATATCGAAGACAAAGTTTCTTGCAAATTTCGATTGAAACGTGCCTATCTTATTTTCGTGGTTATAATGATTTCGTAACATTTAATCGGAACTTATGAATAGACAGGTAAGTGAAAAAGTATATATAATAAAATAAGTAACGGAAGTACGTGGCGAGAAGTTGGATCAACGGTGACCAGAAGTCTGATCACGAATCGAGACAACAAAGCACCTCATCTCTCTACCTTTCCCTCCCCCACCCCTCTCCCTGATCCACGACACCCTCTAGCGCAGTCGTGGTCTCCTTTCGTACGCTCGTTATAATCCCGAACCCTATTCTTCTCTTCCTCTCTCTCTCTCGAAACCCAACAAACCACCCCGGCTTCTTACCCTTGTCCCGCCTGCCGTCTCGTTCACTTATCCGACGCCATTTTACGTTGATTACGATGCGGTTAGCTCCTTCCATCCTATCCCGCGCGCCAAGCGAGGCAGCCTCATCCCATCTCATTCACCGCACCACCCAACCTTTTTGACTTCTTATTATTACGGAGAAAGAGAAAGAAAGAGAAAGAGAAAAAGTATCTCTTCGATCGTTTTTCGCTACACTCGAGCAGAAATCACCACGAAACTTGCGCCAACCGATATTGCAGAGGAGAAGAGCAACGACCCTCGAGAGTTTACGATAATCAGATTCCATTATATAAATTCCCATGGAGTTATGATTCATATATCGAAGAAGCAAAATGAATTTGTTTCACTTGATCAATTGTCCAGATAAATTTCTAGCCCCCGATCTATTCCTGATATGTTTTATTTTTCTGCGGAGTCGAGGGTGAGAGGAAAGAAACAGAGTCCCATCCATTACGGTGATTTCCTAAGTTGAGAGGCGTTTATACGAGTCGGATCGTTACGGCAGAAATCGTGGAGAAGAGGTGGCGGACGAAATTCACCAAGAGACGTAGGAGGCTTGGGATAAGTTGGGTCAACTTGGGTCTTCTCTTTCCTTTGCTTAGCTAGATAACGAACAAAACGGAGAGAGGAAAACGGATATATATACATGCATGTAACAGAGACCAGGAGGGAAGATGGGAGAGGCGGGTGCTAGGAAAGTTGGACGTAACGTGGCGCGGACGAGACGCCCTCTACCTTCTCCTACCTCTTTTCTTCTATCTCCCTCTTTCTCTGTCTTTCTCCATACCCGCCAGGTTCCGCAACGTTCTCGACTTGATTGTCGCAGATCTTATTATCCCTTCTTCCCCATCCCATTCTGGTCCAACGAGTTAAGGCCTCACTACGTGTATGGTACACCTAGATGTGCTATAGACATACAATCATCCATTTCGCGAAACTATACATATACTAGAATTCCCCTTGGGGTGTATATGAAGCTGCTCATGCTGGATAGGAACAACCCTCTCTGGCCCGGCCATCCGCTTCGCAAGTCACAGCCCGAGGCTAAACTTGTTAGCGCTAATGACGGGGTTTCGCTCCGCGAGATGCCGCCATTTCAGCCCCTTTCTCACCACCTTTCTTTTCCTCCATCTTGGCTCACATATTTTTCTGTAAAAAAAAAAAAAAAGGATGACTATTCTTCCTGCGGCTACACCACTGTCAATATCCCATTACGCTTTTAAACCGGGTTGGGCCTTGGGTTCTGGGTAACAATTTAATTTTGCCCAGCAGCCATAGACTGAAAATGAAATGATGAAATTTCTTGAGGCACAAAAAATAGAAGAGCCTGATCAGAGATGCCGTAGAAGGCTGCAGGAAATAGTGATTCCAGGCAATAAATATATATTGCCTTTTCTCGCATCCCTTAACGTTGTTATTCGTTCGTAACGCACATACATACGCCAGCCAGGGATGAAGACGATCTATGTTGCTACTATAAACGACAGTATCCATACATGTATATGTATATACTTGGGAGGGGTGGAAATCGCGACGGCAGGAAAATGACCATTAGACCGGAAAACGAGGTAGAAGAGCAATAGGGAAAGGGGGCGAAAGAACGAGCAAGAGAAAGAGAGAAAGAGCCATGGCGTCGGGCGTCTAGAAACAAACGACGCCCGATAGCGAGTGAACAAGCAGTGAATCACCCAAGCACTTGTTTACCAAGGGAATCAGGATTCAGGGATGGCCCGTTCGCCGTTCCAAGTACCGGAATCTAAAACCTCCCTTCCGCCATTTCACTCTCACCCCTCCTGCACCTCCTCCACAACTTCGTGGAGGATAGTGCTCCCTTGTGTCCTCCTCCTCTTCCAACTCATCCACCACCCTTCCCTAGGTTAGAGCTCCACTCCGATCCTCATATTCATCCGAAAGCGCAAGAGCTCAACGTCTACCATCACCCCGTATCAAAACCACCCCCGTATCTACAAAACTCTCTGGTATCTGTGTGTCTACCGAGGTACTGGGCCGATGTAGAAAGCATTTGTCGCGGTCCCTATATGCGTACATTTGTACGTATAACCTCGACGAAACGTCGCGGAGTCGAGTGGATGAAGAGGAGAATCATACCCCTACAGCATTCTCCTACTCATCCTTTCCCTCCCACTCGAGTACCCTGGAATGGCTAAATGTAATTCGGTTAAAAGGGTTTTAGCAATACAATGCATATAAACATGAGTGCCTTGTTCGCTATATATGCCAGTGGTTTGCTGCTCAATCTCTCCCTTTCTCTCTCTCTGCCCCTATCCCCTCACTCCGCGGAAGTCAGCAGACTCAGTTTGTGATGGAAAAAAATTATTCCCTCTCTCCTCTTTCCACCCCAAGTCATCATTCAGCTTTTCTTCTGTCCTGTTCACCCCATCCTCCATCGCTCTGGAAAATACGAAGCAGTAATCCTCTTCGAGGCATCATTTCATGGATTTTCTTATTCCATAAACTCACATTTGTCTATTGAGTTTTAAGCCGAATATACTTTGTTTTCTGGGCTATTGGAAACCTAGTTTTTTCCATCATATTCGCTGCTGGAAAAGTAAATTACATTCATACGAAATCGTATTTTTATTAGCTGTTAGTTAGGCTTGACATCGAGTCTTGTAACATTTCGAAACGATTCGTAATGTTGGGTAGCCATGACGGAATCTCTAACGGGGAATTAGCATGTCATAAATACCGATGTGTCCTTGTCCAGCCTCATACCTGTATTCATGCTATACCCTCTGTTGGATATTGCCTGTGTATATTCGCTTCAATCCTGGGCAGATCTACCGATATATCATTTATGCTCGATACAACGATTCCGAAATATGCAACGCTAACGAACGATCCTACGCCAAAATTGGCGATTCGAAAAATTCATTCGTCAATCCAAATCAAAGGGAAACTATTCGATCGAGTTCTATTTTTCTTCAAGATTAGGCATAACAATGGGGTCTTAAAAAACGTATTTCAGATGTTTGACCTTTTTTTTCATTAAATATTTTATTATATAGGAACTTGTTGCAATACACGGTGTTTCATATACCTCTATGTCTCGTCGTAACTGTTTAATTCTAAATTAACACAAGAGCTTCAATTACAATATATCTAACATACTATTTACAAACAGTTTGAGGGCAGATGTTATTGTTTAGCCCTATTTCTCTATACCGAGATCGCAGTTCTTTAGCGATTTGTTTTTAAATATTTACAATGTCTTGTCGAAAGATGGACAATGATTAAGTGGCGCAAAACAATATTCAAACCACATAAGGACGGTACAGAGGTTCTTGCAATTCGCTAATACTTCTGCTAGGATTATCATTTTGTGAAGTATCCCGGGATTCCTCGTTCAATATCGCTGGATTGCTGCTTCCCCGTGTCTCGTTCTCGATCATCGCTTGATCTCTTTCGGTACTACGACGACTTCCAGAGACCCCTGCGTTATCTTCGCTCTTCCCACCATTACCACTGCCCGAACTCCTTGCTTCCTGCTGGGCCTTTTTACTTCGTTTCCATTTCATACGACGATTTTGAAACCAGATTTTAACCTGGAGACAAAGGAAATTCCAATTAAGATTCTTTTCCAAAATGGAACTTTTGCTCTCCGGAGAAAGAAACAATTTGCCAACAATTTTTTTCCACCTCTGAGTCCAGAGAGAGAGACTCAGATTTGAAGAAAAAAATATCATATGCAGGTTGGACGTACTCGTGATAAATTTATGAGGGAGGGCTGCAAATGGAAAAGAAGAAGAAAAAAAAGGAGAGACGAAGGAGAACCCCGGCTGCACAGTCTCGATTTCCCTCTGTGCTACCCGTTTTTCATGAGTTGAATGTAAATCTGTCGGACAACATATCATATACGAGCTGACGGTACTTTTCTCCCTCCTTGGCTCTTGCCACCGTACACACTCGTACATATATTTTAGTCATACAATCCGTTCGCGCCGTATTAGTCCAGGACGAAAAATACCTCGATCTCTTTTCCACCCGGCTCCCTGACGTACATATACAAAGACTATATATGCTGTCTCGTCCCCATAATTCATCTCACCTAGCACGTCTCCCTCCGCCATTACGCACCGGTACCTCCGGTAGAAACCACCCTTCGTCATATCTCGAGGAACCAGAACGGAAAAGCTCTCTCGCGTGTGTGAATACAAATGTTACGAATCGCGCACCTGCCGAAGTTTCGTATACCCCCCCGAACAATCGACTAAAAAATTCTCTTTTTTTCTCATCTACATCGCATTCGCATAGAATATCGAACGTGGATTTAAAAAATAATTTTATGAATCTTTGCCACTTCGATGTTATTAATAACAAAAGAAAGGAACTATTTTCTTCACGAATCTTAGTGAATAAATTGTATACCAAGTCACAATACACGATTATATCAAAAAAGTTACTGAGAGAATTTTTTTTCATCAAATTTCTGGTTAGAATGGGTGCTATAGAGTCCCAAAATAGATTATAAAAACCTTTTTCAAAAATTGACATTTTACATGTCGTAAATCAGACTTTATCTGTATTTGCAAAGCAGTCCGTCAAGCCTTTCGCATAAGCTTTAGAGAGTTATGTTTAAGTTGTTGAAGTATGACACGAGAGATTCGGAGGGATACAGATTATTCAGGGATTTCACTTGAACGTTCTTGTCTCTCACGTAAGTACGTGTGCACCACTTGTACACTTTCCCGACAATTTGGAGTTCGAAGATTCAGCGGATTATGTTATAGTTATTAATGCGAAAGGAAGAGTTTTGGTTGATTACCTGAGTTTCAGTGAGCATCAGTGAAGTCGCTACCTCGAATCTCTTTGGCCTGCTGAGATACTTGTTTTGTCGGAATTGCTTCTCAAGTTCCAGCAGTTGTTGAGATGTGAAAGCGGTTCTGGGTCGTCTTGTTTTTCCAAGTAGTGCGTGCTGAGCTGCGCAACCTTTAATCAGACATGAATGAAAATTTACTGAACAATGCTCACATCGATTGGATCCTTTCCCTTAAGAAGCAACTTTTCTATCAACCATAAGTAGAATCCACCATAATTCTAATTGGTTTCATCCAGTATGGTGTTTTTTTTGGAAGCTCCGTTGAGACCAGTCAGGTATTCAGCAAGTGTTCGATCTAATATGTATTTTAATATGTATTCATCGAAATATGTCGATGCATTTTATTAATACGGTTAGGTTAAGTTTTCCCGATTCGACCATGTGTATAGTTGGAGTCTGAACACATTCCCCCTGATGATCCAATAAAAATCATTGGATGCTAATGTAATTATCGCTCGCGTAAATCCCTGTGGGTTACGGATAGATGTGCTTGAGCGCAGGGAGCGATTCTCTCCGATGTATATAATAGGGGAAATTCGGGGGTTAAAGGACCGCTGCGCGTTGGTGATCTCTCCTAGGACGGTTAGGGTCGACTTGAATAGTAGATTGCATGGGTGCGAGAAAGACAGAAAGAGGAAGACCATAAGCACCCGACGCCCCTACAATTAGCACTGCGAATGACTCTCGTCACTCGCTCCTTGTGCGTTGCCACCACCCGAAACATTTAGCCCCAAACACCAGCATTCATCCTTTCCCCCCCACACTCTGTTCGATCATCCAAATCCTCTGACGCAACCCTCGCGCTCGCTCTTTACCGCTCTTCACCATCTCATTCCCGTTTGTTGACGCGTCTTCTCCTCCACACCACCTACACTTTTATTTCTATATATGCATTATAACATGCCTCATTGGTTTTAACTGTATAACCAAAGCGCAAGTGGCCCACCGGCTGTCCGTGTTTGTACACATGGCGTGCCAAATTGGCTGCGATCCAATCCAACAATCATCACTTCTAGGCGTCATGCTCTTTTCTCTGCACACTTATCCACCAAAGAATCTATCCTTACAATTACGGACGTCCAATATTAATTGATTATTATCTAATTAATTCCCATTGATGGAAATAAAAATGTATCAACGTTGCAGAGATCTTCTTTCGTAGGCATACGAAGCCGAGATAAATGAATCCTGTCGTCACGAATGAATCCAACGAAATAGATTAATCCGTTGAATAAAAAAAGAAAATAAATAAAGTTTCAAGTGATGGGTCGTTGACGGCGCTACGACCCCCTAGTTATGAAATAATAATAGCTCATCCAATGCATATGCATATGCCGGATGGCGATGGACAGGTTTTATTGAATAGCGGCTATTATTGGACTTGTTATTATTTAGGATTGCAACGTTTAGCGGGCTATTTGTCGTCGAGATCGGAGTGATGGTTAACCCCCGTGGTGCAGGCCATATGGGCACCTCTCTCTTATTGTCCTGCCCCTAACGCCGATCATAATCGCTCGCCTCGGCTCGCTGCATTGTCAAATTGTTTAGGACACGCGTATATGCTTCTTACACCCCTACATGCGATTCACCAATATATAATAATATTCTATGTTCCTAATTTACCCCTCAAAGTTCTGCGGCTGATTTATATTTATTGCTCCAATATTTTTCAATCTGCAGACATTACGCTTTCAGGATAAGAGGGAATGGTACTTAGCCAAGTGTCACACTAATAAAATATCAACAACCCCGTAGGTGGTCCTGGTGATCTCGACTAAAAAGCAGCGCCAAATGTCTACTTTACAAAAATTATTACAAAAAATTATAATCGATCGACAATTAATTGGGAAAATAATGTTTTTGAATGTTCTGAAAAATCTACTTCACTCTTTGATGAAATATTCAATCATTGAAATAAACATGTAACGGAACTGCTTCTAACCCAAATGTCTAATTAACAAAAATTATTACAACAAAAAATTATATTCGATCGACAATTAATTGGGCAAAGAATGTTTTTGAATCTTCTGAAAAATCTACTTCACTCTTTGATGAAATATTCAATCATTGAAATAAACATGTAACGGAACTGCTTCTAACCCAAATGTCTAATTAACAAAAATTATTACAACAAAAAATTATATTCGATCGACAATTAATTGGGAAAAGAATGTTTTTGAATCTTCTGAAAAATCTACTTCACTCTTTAATGAAATATCCAATCATTAAAATAAACATATAACGGAACTGCTTCTAACCCAAATGCCTAGTTAACAAAAATTATTACAACAAAAAATTATATTCGATCGACAATTAATTGGGAAAAGAATGTTTTTGAATCTTCTGAAAAATCTACTTCACTCTTTGATGAAATATCCAATCATTAAAATAAACATATAACGGAACTGCTTCTAACCCAAATGCCTAGTTAACAAAAATTATTACAACAAAAAATTATATTCGATCGACAATTAATTGGGAAAAGAATGTTTTTGAATGTTCTGAAAAATCTACTTTACTCTTTGATGAACTATTCAATCATTGAAATAAACATGTAACGGAACTGCTTCTCATCGAAATGTCTAGTTTGCAAAAATGGTTAAAAAATTATATTCGTTAGACAACGAATTATGTATAGAATGTTTCTGAATCTTCTGAAAAATCTACTCTAATCTTAAATGAAATACCTAATCATTAAAATCAACGTGTAACGGAACTGGTTGGTCGAGGGTCTTTAGAATGACTGTACGGCATTAGAAGAGACGACGCGTGCAGCTCATATAACAAACGTTCTGTGACAGATGTTGGTAAACAAGGGGTGACCGAGAGGAACCGGCTAGTCGGTGAATCCCGATGTCACTAGCTTGTAGAAAAAAAAATCAAGGCACACTTCTCGGCTTTATCGTGTGGATTTAATACAGCAATTCACGCTTCGCTGATCCTTATTATGACAATTGATACAGTGGTCCTAATCACCAGCAATTACCAATTCGATTTAGAATTGCTAATTGGAACGAGCTTGCTTAATTATTCCCTTCGCGTTGATGCAACTCCAAGCGGACTACTTCCAATTGGAATTGTTAGTATTTAGCTTCCCACGTCCTCCGGAGGTTTCCCAGAGTCTGATTAGAAGACGTTTGATGTCTTCGTTCAGGAAGTGTCAGAAATATCGTTAAAAAGTCTTAAAAAATGTTGCATCACGGAAGCTGATACTTTTGGAAATTCCACAACCGCCTTTGTGGTTAGTCTTATTGCTCGCCAGGTTGCCCAACTCTTGCCGCATACTGCGGGGCATCGGGGAGCAAGCTCCGCCCTGTAGATGGAGCACCCCAGCGCAGTTACGCCCCGCCTTTCCATTATCTGTATAGCCCCTTAGGCGACGCTTATCCCCAGAACAGAAGACGATGGTATTGTGTGCCATATACGCGCTACCGTATACCAGCCAAAGGGTTGAAAGCGTTTCCTAGACACTTGTTTGAAACAGGAGCGACAAAGAGGCGAAGCTTTTAGAACATGACGCCTCTGCTGATGATCTCTAATTTTTCTGGACCCTCGGTCTTCATCCATACAACTATACACTCTTCAGCAAGTGCTCTTCCATACATAAAACTCCTTGGCTTCAAAAGACCAAGAACTCCAACTTTTATTGTGCTATTTTCCTTAACCCCGTAATAGCCGAATTTAATCCAAAACTCTCAGATCCCTGGGTACACCACAAATCACATCGTAAAAGCCATCCCTAAAACACTTTTCGCACTTTTCTTCTATCCTCTCTATATTCTCTTCGGGTCTAGCTGGCCGGAGGTTTTTCTTTTTTATCAGCATTCGACAAGGGTACGAGCTTTATGATTTTTTGTTCGAGTTCGGTGCTGGTTTAGGGTTATGTGTTATTCAAATCAAACTGATTCTACGATCATAAGCTGGAGTTACAACACCTTTTTTTTTTTTTTACCTCGACCGTTGCTCTTTTATCCTACCATCCTCATCAAGTAACAATGTAAATACGTTTTGTGTATAATTGGACATTATGAGCAGGTCAGGGATATTGATCATTGGTCATCGTGATTATTGCATTACTCCGCTTCCGGACAGTACGGATAATGCTATTATTGTTACTGCACGAATAACAGCCGCCTCTGTATAATGTGTTTTGTGTGGACAATGACGACCGGTATCCGTTACACGCACACTATTTCCTCTCACCAAGCCACACACGGCATATCGACCTCTATATGTAGGTGTGTACCGACGGATAGGATCATGTTGGTAAGCGGGTGGGCGAATGGGGTGATTCGACGGTTTCGCGAAACGTGGAACGTTACACATCGGCTAACCAAGATCTGTTTGCTTGCGGACGGCCAAACTAGCTGATGCTGCTGCTGCCAGCTAATTCAGAAACACCATTAACCACCTACCTATACTATTGGATTTACCTATACGAGGATTTACCTATACGACACGTTCAGCCACCTATTCACCACCCGGTCCACTCTAATTAAACTAAATATTTTATTTCAGTCTGTCTTTTCATTAATTTACCAATTTAACCAAGATTTTCAAATGTTGGTTCCCTATTTAGGGAATCGATAAGTTTTGTATTCGATCTAAAAACGCGGTAATGCCTCGATGCCAAGTATTTAAGATTATCAAAAGGAACAATCGTCAACAAACCGGTCCACAATTATTATTTCACTGATATTTCAGTAATGGATAGGCCTCCAGAGGAAAAAGCCGCTAAGCTGCATAATTACCGTATTTTTTTTAAAGTGACAAAGGGGTTGACAGTAAAATGAGAAATCTCATGATCCCAGGGCCTTAATGTAAGGATAAGTCTTTTTGTAAAAAAAAAATCCTCTCCTTATCGTCCAATCAAATCAAATTAATTTATTTACTTTTTTACTCACTTTTTTTACACGAAAATTGAGTAAAAATTCAGAATACTTTTTCATATGCTCGCCTTTTTGTTCTTTGTCAAAAATGTTTAAATTCTTGATCGTACAACGATAGTTACTTATTTATTGTTACACAACTACAGCAACTGCAATTTTTCCATTGCTTTTTTCCATTTTCATTATTTAAATGTTACGAAATAAGTGATTAATCTATGATATTGTTTATTCTTTTTTTTAAAGTACCAAAAATACCAATTGTTTTCGGCCTGTCATCCAGATAACAATCCTGAATTATATGGGAATTTTTTAATAACGTTTCTTCTTTCCTTTATAATATTTACAAAAATGGGTGTCGTTTAGCAAAAATGATATACGTATGTGACAGTCATGTCATGTCTCCATGGTAACGTCCAGCATCGACGATTTGCCGACCCATCTCGTGCGGAAAAACGAGGATGAAAAAAAAAAACAGTCCACAGGGGATGAATAGACGGATGAATGACGCACAATTAACTAATTAAATCATCCGTTCGTATACCCCGGGCAGAGAAGCAACCCCCAGGTCCATTGGCAGTCGAGTCGGGGAGGTTCCGACTTCCTATCACATCCGTATACGCTTCGCGACTTTTCCCGCACCTCCACTACCCCGTTTTTTTTGTCTCTCGCTCTTTTTCATCCCTTTGCTATTTCCATCTACCCTTATTCTCTTCGAAAAAAAAAAAAAGAAAAAATGGGACCGAGATCGAGCTCGGGGATAACTAAATACGATATTCTTTGTTCATGATAAATCGTGAAAACGAGATCGTTATAGACTTGCCATTAAAAGAATGGAAATAAATAATTTTCCATGAACCATTCAAATATTACATTTTTTACTTACCTCTGAGCAAATGTATCAATTTCTTGAATATTCCCCGAGTTTTACGTAGAGATTGAAAGAAATTTGTTCTGCAGATATTTAATTTATCTGGCAATCGTTGAAGAACAAAGATCCACCGATCGATTAAATTTAAAACCCTTAAAACAGACGGAGGTTTTTGAACAACGAAATTCGTGTATACCCCAATGCACGGTATTCCGCTAGGCAGGTGTTTCGGAGCTGTATTATAGAAGTTGTAGCGAAAATGAGAGAGAGGACCCATTCGCTCAGGTGTACATATTTAAGGGGGTTTGAGGGGGTTGTTAAACATCGATACATCGAAAACGTGTCAGAAACGAGGAGAGAATGAGAGTAGCTGTTATCGTCGATTGTATAACCAGAAATACATATAGGCAAGAGTAGCCATTCGAAAATAGATGAAACATGGTGTCACATCTATAGTCGCATCTCGTTCGACAGCCGACGATCGTTCATATACAAAGTTGGTTCAAAAAATTCCCGCGAAATAAAAAACAATAACGACAACGATACAAAGAAAAAAAGAGATGATACAGAATCGTTATTTATAACGCAGTGATGACGGCTACCGCGGTCTGCTACCACACGCAAAACTGGTATTTTCATTTTTTTTTGTTTTCCATTCCGTAGTCACACACCGCTTGTGACGCAATGCAGTGGACCCCCGCAGCCATTGTGTCCCTGTGGGAGGTGGATGAGTCGATGGTGGTGGTGTGCTACCCGCCAGGTTGTCGAGGTTTAAAAACGTAGGGGCAGCCAAAAGCTGCCGTTGCGTTTATTTCTTTTTTTTTTTTTAAACTCTCGCATCACCGCGGTGGATAGATCAGCAACTACCAATCAGGATCATCTGACAGGGCGAACGAGCGAGAGAGGCACAAACGCTTGCTTTTGCATCGCTTTTGCGTTCATTTTACGTTGTTTCGAGACCTGCTCCCGTATGTATATACATCCGCTTCGTTTTCCCGATCAACCTTCCACGTTCATCCGCCAATTTGTACAATAAAATCTCTCGACTGATTGGACTGACAAAACCCTCGCCGCACATACACAACCATTTTTTTAAAACCCAACGTTCTTTAATCTTCCATACCAGCCACCTGTCTCTGGGCTCTTTGTTTTGAGTCAAGAGCTTTTTTTCTCTTTTCGATTTCGTTGATTTTTCAAATTAGGATATTCATGTTGCTTCAACTCGCTTAAGGAATCTCTTGCACGTGGCCTTATCTCAAATCCAATAGATTGCGCGATCATGAATGATAACAGTGTTGAAAAGTACTCAAAGTTTATACATACATGATGAAGAGAGAAAAAGGATAGCTGACAATATGCTTCCGAACAGACTGTAACATTAGGTGCATTAAGCATGTCAACATCAGCGTCAGGCTCTTCCTATCTGGCTGTCGATGATCGAGTCTGCCAGCAATCTGTTTTTTCCCCTACCTTTTCCGTTACTTATCACCGGACAGGCCACTGTGTTTCTCTTTCTAATAGTTACTAATAGCTGTCAAGAGCTAGCAAAATACGGGAACGCGCGACACTTTTCGAACTTGAGGGGTTGAAGTGGTTGGAAGGAGTTGGGCCCCCGGACAGAACACACCGAGACCCACAATCTTATCATCTGGTCTGTGCTACTAGAGTTTACTTTTCAAAATTGACTTCCAAACTTTGATGCTCTTAGGAAGGACGCTTACCTTAAAAAAAAAAAAAAAAAAACGATGTATGATGATCGCAGAGTGAGAGTCATGGCTATCGTCGTGTCTTTCCTATCAGGGGGAATATAATTCGTGATATGATTCCGCGTTATTGATCCTCAAAGCTGATACGAGCTATCGGTATTATTCTCGTGAGAGCTGTTTCAAACCCAATTACCCCGGCATTAATAGAACGATTTATAACGTGTAAAGATCGGTATCTCAGTGGATTTAAACGATCGCACGTTATCGCGACCTCAATTTGTACTCAAATTAACGAAAACTCGCCACGTCAGGTGCGCGTGTATGTGTGTGTGTGTAGTCAATCACCCGAAGATGGATCGATCGATCTCGTAATCACGAGATAAGCTTTCAGCGATCGATGTTAGTTGATAATAATTACGAGTGACTTACCTGCTAAATCAGCGGGTAATCTTGGATAAAGCATTCCGGTTCTTGCCAGCCATTCCAATTGCAACGGATGTATGTGATGGTGTTGTTGTTGTTGGGCTTGCTGAGGATGAACTCCCGCAGTTGGTCCCGATTGAGGATGACCAACACCGGCACTTTGTCCTTCCTTGTGTATCGAATGAAATGCGCTACCGCCGCCTGCACCTCCTGCACCAGCAGCACCCGGATGATAATACAAACTTCCGGGATGCATCAGAGCTGCTCCTGCACCCGGGTGAAGCAACAGGCTCTGATTTTGCCGCAAAACTGCTGTAGTCGTTGCCGCACTCATGGGTCCGCTCAATGGACCCACATAATTGCCACTTGTGATGTGAATGGACGGATGTTGACCGTGTTGTTGCTGTTGTTGTTGCTGCTGTTGCTGAGCATTAACGCTGGCAAGTGCCATTGCAGTTGCTGCGATGGAATTTCCGCTACCGGTCGACATGCCGTTACAACCAATTCCCATTGCATGTTGATGATCCTCCGAACCTGGTGAAATTGGTGGACTCGAAACTGGACTCGCACTTCCCCGATGATTGCTCTCGGGACTAGCGCTATTTATTTCCCTGCTGTTATGCAAGATCCGCGAGTTCCGTCGCGAGTCGTTGGATCCTAGACCTCCCCCGTCCATCTCCACGTCTACGTCGACATCCACATCAACGTCAACCTCAACCATCCCCTCGGGATCCTCATCGTCGTCGCGGTTACTCGAACCTCGTGTTTCCCCTTCGTTTCTGTATCGTCCTGTGAGATATCTCGGATGTGGAAGATCCTCCCGTTGGTAGTTCGCCGGTGATGGGTGCGTCTGAGGATGGATTGGTTGACACGGCCCCAGCGGCGACGGTGAAACTCTCGGGTCTGATAAGCCTCCAGGAACACGATTACCCGTCGCATCAGTTTCAAAAAAGTGATGTTGTTGTATTTGGTGATCTTCCCTGTAAGATCTGCGGTAAGTCCTGTCGGATTCCGAAGAATATGCCGTTTTGGTTCGCCGCCGGAAGCCATGGGAGTCCGTTCCGTCTTCATTATCATCATCTTCGTCATCCTCGTAGTTGGTCAAATCGTCGTCATCGTCATCCTCATGTTGCGCCTTCCTTCTTTCTCTTCCACAACGTTTGGCAACTGACTTACCATTAAAATGAACTTCTTCGCTAGAACGAATCCGACGGTCTCGCGGTCCATCATTCGCTCGAGTCGTGTTGCCGATTGAAATGTTACCGACGTATCCACCGACAGGTCGTCCTAAAAGTGCGTCAATGCAAAATGACGTTTTACCAATTGATCTCAGTGGCGATTGTCGCGAAACGAGTTCCGTTCTTTCCATTTCACCAGGTGACAAAGAAGCAGCAACGTAACGGCTCTTGGAGCTTTCCTCCTCTCGACAGCGATTCATCTCTGCCCTCAACATTTCCTCAACGTTAACGAGACTAACACGTTTCTGTGGTTCTCCTTCGGGATCTTCTTCTTGCGGCTGTACTCCGTCTGCTCTTTCTTCGTTGTCCTCGTAGCAGCCTTCGCGACTAGTTGCTTCCACGCGTTTAACACTTTCACCACCTGGACTCAATGACGAGGTAGTCTCGTGATTGGAATCCCGCGATATCGCACTAGTTACTTCCTGATGACGTAGTCTGTCCGATTGTTGTTGCTGATGTTGAATACCAAAGGTCAGTCGTGCCCCACGTTGATGAAGGTCTTCCGTTGACAGTTGCGAGTTGTAGCGCATAGCTGCCATCATAAGAAGATACAAAAGAGGTGGCAGGGCGCCTTAACCAGGCAGGTTTGATGAGTACTTTTGATAAGTCATCCTGGAGAATTTAAACACGAGTTCCTGGTAGTTTAGACTTGTGTTCCGCGGATGATTGCCTCGATACACCGTAACAATGATCGGACGACAGGTCTTTCGGACCGAATGTCTACCCGATGACTAGTCGCACATTAGACACCACCAATTTGTTTTCGACGGGTCACAGAGATTGGTATAGCTATCGATGATGGTGGTGGAAACGGTGACACGTACACTCGCGCACATACACTCACACAAAAAAACACATCGTACACTCACAAAGTTGGTTGGTTTAGTTACGCGGAACCGAAAGACTGGGATAGTGATTAGATCGGTGTCGCTTAGCAAAGTGAAATTGTGAAGCAGGCTCTCCGCAACGATCTCCAAGTCGAGTCGCGTGTCCAGGCGTCCAAACGTCGTTCTCCTCTCGGCCTCTGTATACGTATGTGTTTGTGTCTATAACGTTAAATCGTTTCCCCTCTACGAGAGCCCACGCAGAGGCAGAGAGCTATAGCAGGCAGAGAGAGAGATGGAGATAGCCGATTAAATCGGGGGTGCCCCGCCCCAGTCGAGTTTCAACGTTGCCCCACCGTTCGAGAGACCAGACTGGAGCCCCGCCCTCTAGCAATCCGTGCACCATATCCACCGCGTCGAGAGCGCAACCCCTCGCGTCATCAACTACCCCCTCATACTGCCGCCTCGTCTACGATGCGCAAATCGGGGGTTAGATCGAGAGGCCAATCGTGTCTTCTTCTGCTTCCACTGAATCAAGTGAGATAAGAGATTCTTGACATTCTACGAGAGAGCTCTCTATGGGTATTATAGGTACATAACATCCTACTCCTCTCTCCGCTAGTTTCTCGTTATACCCATCTCCTTGATCGTGCCAGTAACGCTGATATTTCGCTTCCGCTAAGCGGCACATGTCCACATGATCTTCCACTCTCATATTCATCCCCCGCGACCTGAACAGCGCGTTTATCCTTCTTGGCAATCACGCCCTATCAGTTTCTCTATCATTGAACTACTTTCGAATGATGACAACATTATGAAGCTCCGCTATAAGGGCTCATTCGCATCATTAAAGTTTAAATTCGTTGGATTTATCATTCTTTCTTCACGCCTGCGGACTTTTTACTTTTAAATCCTCCTTATCCCTGTAGCCGAATAGTCTTGATCAAACAACAACTCAAGGTGCGAGCAAACATTCCACACACGATAGGTCGCCTATCGCTTGGCAAACTGTACAATAAAATATGATGGATCGGTCCTGTCCTTCTCGATGACGATTAGCCTCGCGTTAGCTCCTTTCCCTCTTTGTATAGTCCTTTTGTGTACATACGTGTGCATTTCTACATACAGAACATGCAGCTACCTTTCGGCTTGTTGGTTGTGTCGATAGCCCTGATTGCCCTTCTAAAAGGACCGACTGCCTCACATTAGTTTGTTCGAGCCTAAAGGCACGTACCGCTGCACCCATTAGCTTCCTTATTTATTCCTCCTGCTAAATTTTATCTTAATATTTTTATACTAGAAAATTTAATCGTTAATTTACATCCTGAGGAATTTGGATACTGGATTATTTGTTTAACTACCCAAACAACGACTGATCAATACAAAGAAAACTTAAATTCAATTAATATCACAATCTCTTTCGGCAAGTTTGTTATTGTTGTTCTTTTTTGTTTCGATCAAGTATTTGAACGATAAACGATTGCTACGTGCAATTCGAGGACTTTTGAACGCTCATTTAATCGTAATATCCGCGCATTACCAACCAACACAAATAGACGTTCACAGATATAATTTAATCCATAGGATTCGTCAGCACAATTCGCAATAAGCGATGGCGAGCAGGGCCCGATTATCAGATTAAGGTACGATTCATCGATCCTACTTTTTCAGATATAAAAAAAAAAGAAAATAAAAAACAAAACAAAAAGCACACACATCCACACAACGATACTCTTTTCCTCGTTGATCGTTAAATCTCTAAATCTTTACCAATAACGTTTTAATTATCGCAGATATCGGAGGTACATGTTATCGAATTGATATCGTAAAGCCTAGTCGAACGTTTATATTTAATCGATGATACATCTGGCTCGCGTTATCTCATTTCTCCAAATCTGGCATTAAACGATTTTCATTCTTGTTGTTTTTTGCCGATTGTCCAAATTTTTCGTCTTATTTAGACTGAAATGATAAAAAATTGATTTACAATCGTTATTCTACAACTTAAACAATTTATTAATTTTATTATTCGGATCAACGATGCAGCTTTTAGAAATTACTGCTCTCCAGTCTCATAATCGGACTCGCAAATATCGACATTCGAGGCTCCTTCCTTCGTCTGTCCTCGGCCCCGCCATTTTCACTTGGTAATTGCAGTTTCTCCCCAACTTCTCCATTCACATCCCAAACGCTCTAAGCACGATTCTCGATTCTCTTAGCTTTATATGTGTGTATAAACCCGAACAACCTGGAAATAGTTATTTTCTCTCTCTCACTCTTGTCTCCCTAGATTAGTTGATATAAATGTATATGTGCGCGGAGGGCATTATGAGCGTCATATCCTTCTAGAGCGCCACCTTCCTACCGCGTCCCCGAACCTTCCTGTGAGACGCCCGAGTCAGCCATTACTTTTAATGGCGTTGTTAATGAAACTAGGTGTCGCCAAATTAACCTCTCGTTTCACCAGCGCTACTCAACCGACTTATTCTCCGTTTTTATACTTCATTGAGTCGATTAATTTTGTACCAGATTCTTTTAAACATTTCAATTAATTCAACAAGATCCGAACATTGCCGAACTAAAAAAAAACGATTGTTCTAGGGTTGACGTAACATTTTTTTTTCTTCCGTTCAATAAACTCGGGAAAAAAATTAACGATTATTCATTTTCATTCCGATATGTTGGGAAAATAAAAAAAGAAACTTAAAATTCAGTCTTCCTCCGATAACTGTACAGGTTCAGAAATGGACTCGACTCGGAGTTGGGTTCGTTTGAAAACCACTGGACCGGGCTGATTACCGCGGTAACCATCCCCCAAGCGCCAATTAATCTTAACTTTTACGGGGCAAACACTTTTCATTAAGCCCTCTCGCTGGGCTTCGTCCCACCATCTCTTCACTCCCCCCGCCCCTTCGTTCTCTCTCTCTCTCTCTCTTTTCTCTACTGTTTCTACGTTCGCGAAATTCCCCATCACCCGAGGCTCGCTTCGCCCCAGCCCTAACTAAAGCTCATCCTGTACAGCACCCCTCACCACTCTAAAGGCTCCGTAATCGTGTATATATACATATACATTAGGCTGATTCAAAAAGAAAAACGATATTTTTTGTTTCTTCGTGTTGCCAGTTAAGAGGTTATGTATGGTTATGAAAAAAATTAATTCTCTCCAAATTTCGGTATCGTTAAGAAGTTTAGAGTTTGAAGAAACTTTTTGATATATTTTGATTTTTTTTCTTTTAATTTCCGATAAGAATCCTGATACGAATATTCTTAAAAAATCAAAATCTTTATGAAATTAAGTAAAAAATATATGTATTTGCATATAAACGTAGAGGAACGTGGGGCAAAGCGGACAATCCAAAAAAATTTATCTTTGGGGCAAAGTGAGCTCTCCCGAAAATGAAGGAAAGTGAAATTTTTCTTCGAATTTGATCTTCCTTCATTTTTGGGAGAGCTCACTTTGCCCCAAAGATAAAATTTTTTGGATTGTCCGCTTTGCCCTAGGGGTCCACTTTGCCCCACGTTCCCCTATATGTTAATGTTTGAAAAATTCTTTCACTCTCTAATTTGCCCGCTTTATTACATGACACTGGGTCAATTTGACCCGGAACGCACATCTTCTGCCTGTCGACGGCGGAACCTTTTTCTTACAACCGAGGGGTCTGAATTTTTTCATCAAGTACCAAAAATTTTGTGACAATTATTTTTTCATCATAAATCTCAACATATTTGATTGCAACATTAAAAAAATGTAGACTTTTTTTCAATCGCCCTAATACGTGCAATCGTGTGAGTAAGTCACGTGGTTGTATTTAATTAGAGGGAGGCGTCGCTATTCGCTCAGTGGTTGCGTGGCAGGAGGGCGAGGCGAAAAGAAGGAGCGAGAAGAAGAGGGGATGAGAAAATGTCTGAAACGGCCTCTCAGAGGACACGCGCTTAATCTGGCTCTAATTAGGAGCTTAGCCCGTTTGGAAATGCGAGCGTTGCAGGTTCCGGCAATTGCTACTGCAGCAGATATTCCTCAGAACCTCATTCAGAGCCCTCGCGTCGACATTTTTCGGCAGCATTTGAAAAATGCAGTTTCCTCGTTAGCCCGTCGCGGTAATTGACGTTTTCCAGCGTCGATAACATAGAAATCGCCACTTTACCATCGGTCGGTAATATAGAAAATCTCAGATAACTCTTGGGCGAGATTTTTGAATATATTTCGATTGATTTTTTTCGTCAAAAATACACCAACAACGGAATAAATAAAAATCGATAACCACTATTACTCGTAAGTTTATTCAAAATCAATACGTAACTCAAAAACTAAAATAAAATAATTAATTTTTAAACTACAAAACGCCTACGTTCGACGCACACACATAAATATTATGATACAAATATATAACGCTTAATATATTTATTATAAATATATAGTACAAATAAAATAATAATTGTAAAAATTCTCGTACATTCGAAGCGCTCTCGAAAGTCTTTGGACATTTTTGTTTTTTTTTTTTTTTTTTTTTTACAGTCGCGTATCAATATTTATTCTCAAGCGTTTTTTGTCGCTCGATTGGAAATGTTCTTTAACACAAATGCCGTCATGAGCATGTTATAGTCGTTCGGACGAATTTTCAACATCCGCGAGACAGTAAATGGGAAACTCCATTTTTTCAATCTCCATTTTCTTGTTGTTTTTTTTTCACTCTCTACTCTTCACTTTGGACTGACGAATCTCAACTCATAACTTTGTCTATCCAGGGCACGAATTTTTGAATATTTGTATAAACACCCGGCAAGTGCTCGCGACCACAACCGATTCCCCAGGATACCAAACCGATCAGAACGTGCCTCCCTTCAACTGCCATTGTCAATGGACCTCCCGAATCCCCCTGTAAAAAACATTATTCCCATTATTATTGCTTTTTTTTTTCCTTAAAATGCAAATTTTTTTGGGAGAAGGTAAAAAACTTACTTGACAAGAATCTCGACCCCCTTCTTTGTAACCAGCGCACAAAAATACGTCGTGAATAGTCTCTCGTCGACCAGCAGCCCTGAACCATCTCTGACATCGCTCATTCGGTATAACCTGCGATTAAAATCGTTAAATTCACCAAAATAATGACGACCGGAGTAGCTCGAATCTCAAATTTCAAGAAAAACACTTTTTATCTCCGTTCTTAATTAATACACGTAGCGACGTGTAAATATAATTATAGAAAATCACCTCGACGTCGACCTCTTGAAGTACCGAAGGTGCAGAGCTCTGACCGTGACGCGTTCTCCCCCATCCGGCCACCGTGGCCGTACGACCCGATAGTTTGAGGTTTCTCGCTGGTAGGCAGACCGGGACAATGTGCTGTTTGAAGGCCACGGCCCTCGACAATTTAACAAGTGCCACATCGTTACGAAAATCGGTTGGCGAATATTGTGGATGAACCTCTTTTCTCTCGATGTTGTATTCTTCATGTAAATACTTTTCTGCGGCGTCCCTTACGTCCCATTCACCCAGGCGAACCTTTAAATTGTTGTTCGGGGTCCTGGGAATAACGATTCAATGTAAAAATGCAAAGTCATTAAGTGGAGAAATAAATAGTTGAGGAACAGTTCTCAGTATGAAATTTATAAAAAATTACACCCTCGTAATCATCCTGTTAAAATTTGTTTGTCAAATTCCAATTATTAGGCTTTTCACAGACTTTTTTAAATCTATAATTAAACGCCATTCGTTTATTTCCAAATTTCATATTTTTTTGAACGAAAAAAAACAGACGTAATTTGACATTTATTTTGAAAAAGCTGCCATTTTTTTTATTCTGACGATTTTGAGAGAACCACCGTCAAGTGCAATTTTTTTAGGCGCCATTTTGGAATAAACTAAAATGTGATAAAGAAAATAAAAGTAGAACAGTTAAATTGTGGATAAACGAAAGAAAATCGTACTGATTATTGAATTTTATCGATTGAAAAAAAAATCGGACATTTTCATGCTCATTACACTGAGTGAGAAAGTTGCTTAAGATTCTGTTTAGTAATAATGAGAGTTAGTGAAAAAATACCGACGTTGCGACGCAGTGAGCGGCCGTCACGACCCATCGATTGTTCAGCAAAGCCCCTCCGCATGATAACTTCTTGGACAGAAATCCTGATTTTATAATGGCCGCCTTGTAGGGAAAAAGAAATTGAATACATAGTCACGATGTTGACAGGCAGTTTAAAAGTGAAATAAATAAAAAAATTAGGGAACCGGAAGTGAGTATTGCTCGACTCTCACCTGCCACGGATGGCTGCCGAAACCTGAGCTGTGGCCACCCACAATCCTGTTGCTTCGAGTGTACAACTCGCCACAGCCTGAAATCCAAAAAAGGCAACCCACCCGATTGTCCGATTAGTCGAGGTTTCTATTTGTTTTTTTTTTTTCATTTTTTTTTTCAGTTTAAATAAATATAATTTCAAAGCTCCTGGGTATTCTTGGATTGACAGAGAAAAACACTCAACTATATAGCGTGTCGTTTAGTGCAAAAATGTGCCTGAAAACAATGTATGAGAAGCTCGAATAGATTTCAACCTGAGCACATGTCAGGTCCCGACCAGGATTACCGCACATAAAATATATTAAAGTTCGAATGTTTGAATCAGGTTCTATTTAGGACCAGGTCAGGATAACCGCGGATAAAATTTATTTAAGTTCGGAAATATGGCTCAGTCTCTATTTAGGACCAGGTCAGAAAAACCAGAGATAAAATATATTAAAATTTGGAATGGTTTTCCTGATCAGGTTCCAACTAGGACCAGGTCAGGATAACAGGAGACAAAAAATATTACAATTCGTCAAAAGTTTGCTGATCAGAATTCATTCAGGACCAGGTCAGAATATCGAGAGATAAAATATAGTCAAGTTTGAAAGCTTGGATCAGGCCCTATTTGGGACCAGGTGAGGATAACCACCGATAAAATATATTCAAGTTTGAAATTTTGGATCAGGTTCTATTTAGGACCAGGTCAGAAAAACCAGAGATAAAATATATTAAAGTTTGGAAATATGGATCAGTCTCCATTTAGGACCAGGTCAGGATATCGACAGATAAAATATAGTCAAGTTCGAAAGCTTGGATCAGGCTTTATTCGGGGCCAGGTGAGGATACCACAGATAAAATGTTATTCAAGTTTGAAATTTTGGATCAGGTTCTATTTAGGACCAGGTAAGAAAAACCAGAGATAAAATATATTAAAGTTTGAAACGGTTTTCCTGATCGGGTTCCCACTAGGACCAGGTCGAGATAACCAGAGACAAAAAATATTAAAATTTGTCAAAAGTTTGCTGATCAGAATTCATTCAGGACCAGGTCAGGATAACCAGAGATAAAATATATTAAAGTTTGCAACGTTTTTCCTCGTCAGGCTCCAACTAGGACCAGGTCAGGATATCCAGAGACGAAAAATATTAAAATTTGGCAAGGTTTGACTGATCAGATACAGAAAATAAAAAAATCTGGCAGGTTCACTTTTGATCTGCGTGACATCAGGACCTGATGGGGCACTATTGAAAATGAAATGCTAATCAAGTCCAGAGTCGTGTTAAAAGTAACAGTCCCGATCAGGTCTTGATAAAATGAACCAGATCAGGTCGTTGTCTGAACCTGATCTGGTTCCAATCTGGTCCTGATCTGGTCCCGATGTGAAATTTTTATTGTGAGAAAATTGCAAAAGTCACAGAAACAAATGTTTGAATCCGATTTGGCGATCCTTTCGGTAAGAATAAAAATGTATAAGGCCCCAGGCAACACTTCGAAGGAGCAGCAGAGAGTTCGGGCCAACACCAAATATGCGATATCGTTGCTTTACAGAGTGCGTCGTTGTTTGTGCGTATAATGGTGCCTGAAAAATCATTTTTGAAGAAAATTCGGTTGTATCCTTGTGAACCATTACCACGATACGGGGAGTGATAAGAGGGAGTTTCCTGGTGTTGAATTTGAGGCCGATGATATGGTCCCGAAGTGTCATAATCATCCTGCTGCGAATAATCATCGATTGGTTGATAAACGTTAATGTCTGGTCGATCAGGTTTGTTGTACGGACGATCATAGTTCAGGTCATTCGGACGATTATCGTGTTCCCAGCTGCCACCAAAATTCTGCTCGTATGGGCTGCTCGTTGGTTTTATTGGATTTACACTCGTGTAAAAATGTCCTGGTGCATTATTCGACGACGGACGCGTCGGCGATGACATTGACTCGTGATGATAATGATCGTGAGGCTTTGGCCGCGTTAGACCAACACTCGAACTGTAGATATTCACTTCCTCATCAACGTACGGACGCTGATTCGCCAGATTTAACGAGAACGCTAAAATTCATCTCCCACTTATTTAAACACGATTTTTTTTTCCCCTCCAAAACATCATTATATTTTCGTCCTATTTGGCCACTTATAAAATTGCCAATCTCGTACTTGGTAATTTCTAGGTCAAATTACGAACTAGGAATTACTAATTATTATTGCAATTTAATTTTGTAACGTGCTCGACAACAAAAAATGTCTTCACGCTGCGATAAGCTTGGATTCCTAATCTAGAAAAATTTTATGTCGTAAGTTGTTGCGATATGTACGATTTACTTGCATACACAGACCCATAAACGCGAAGTAATTTTTTTGTTTTATTTTTTTCGTTATTCACTCATGCATGACGTTCCTGTACGAGTTTTTCTCTTTTCTTTAATAACACTCATTACTCCGGGTTTAGTGCGTGGGAATTAGGCGCACATTGCCAAATACCAACGTCATGCTCAACCCTAATTTTTTCGTAGAATATTTATCCTCTCCATTTTGGTTACTTGGACGTGATAAATTTGAGATTTTACTTACAAAAAACATTGAGTCGCATGATTGATTGGTTGCATGATAATTAATTGTATCAAATTTAGGACTTACTCGCATTTTGTAGTAAACCGACTGTCGGTCTAGGAACTTTATCAGGAATATCGTCGTCATCGACGCAACAGCTCCAAATTAATCCTCCGGAGCACAGGTCGACAGGGCGACCACCACCGAGAACGCAACTTATGCTCAAACCACACTCGAACTTGGCACCCTTGTATTTGCAAGTTTGCGGTATCACTGCAATAAAAACAAAATCTTTAAAATTTGATTTCACAATGATTTTTCAAATTGGAAGAACATGGAAACATTTTTTATTTAGGATTAAACAAAAATTTTGACTAAGTCTGTCCCGATTGACCTCGAGGGAAACAACGACGTACTTCTTCCAAGCATATCCATGATTCCGCTGTTGACAGCGTTGCTTGAATACCCTCGATAGTCGTCAACACCCCCAGCACTTGCTGGATTAGTGTAATTCCGTTTTTTCTTAAGTGTCTCAACCAGCAACAGGCCTTGTTCGTGACTGGTCAGCTTTCTCCTTCGGCCTCCTCTTCGCCCGGGCTCGATGCCATCGTTGCCATAATCTTGTGGATTATTTTTTCGAGTGTCAGCTAGATCTTTGAGGAAGCTGGCCAATCGATCAGAGTTGTTAATTTCATCAGCGTCATCTTCTTTGTTCCAAGAGTCCAATGACTCATCCAGGTCAAAGTCATCAACGAATCGTCGAGAATTTGCCGATCCATTATCATTGATCTGACGTCTGATGTTGGACTTGATCCTTCTGGATGCAAAATCATCTGGTTCGGGACTCTGGAAATCGTGTTCTGTACTGATTCGACTGTATGCCTGAGACTCCTGTCCATTCCTAGGCTCGTAAGAGCTACTCCGAAGGTTGTTAAATCTCGTGGACAAGCCATCGTTGCGTTGAAATCCACTGTCGGTTCTAAAATTAGTACTGTACTGAAAATTCCGCCTGGCTGCGTTGGAAGTTGATCCAATTGCTAGGAGGACAATGACCACCTTGACGCAATCGAGCCTGATTAATCCTCCACTTCTGGCTTCACCAGGTGTCAAAGCCTCCACCATTTTATAAACTCAAACCATATGTAGAGGTGTTTGGGGATGGTTTAAATGTTCACTAAGTTATGCCACATCATCCGTAAAATAATCTCTTTGATTCTGATCACTTTAGGGTCAAAAACTTGGACCATTCACCAGGCCATCGTGTGACCAATGAAGTGACCGGGAGTCCAGGTTTGTTGGACCATGTTCCAGTCCTTCTGGAGTCGAAGGCAACTTTCAGCCGAAGTTAGGGTTGTAAACACTCGAAGGGTTAGGATTTTAGTTTTAATCACTTGACCAGAATGGTCCCGACGATCTTTTAATTCGAAACAACACCCGGACTCCAGTTTTGTGAAACTGTTGACCACTGAACGCGGCAGCAGATTAATGTGTTCTTCCTCCGCCAGCACAAGATCTCGTTTCCGGACAATTGTCACCGTGACTCTGTGTACTTTGCACTGTGCGGTTGAGTCTCTTCGGTTTGCTCGAGGTCTCTGGTTGTCGGAGTAAGGAAGAGGGAGAATTACAAGGCGAGTATTGCTTCGGTGTTCTTCTCTGCTTTCACCGTGAGAGAGCCTTCTGCCAAGGAGTTTGGCTTTCCCGCACGAGAGCGTGTCAGCCACGAGCACACTAAGTACTTGGTGCCCCGGACAAGAACGTCCAACTAGCCGTTCAATCTTAACCACTGCCCTATTCCTCAGGGGGCTTTGTATGCGTGTCTTCGGTATTAACAACAACTTCTCTTGTTGCTCCTACCACGATTTTTTTTATTATTATATATGCATACCATGCACAACAATACTTTTCCCTTTCCTTACCACGGACCCACTGCTTTCTTTTCCTTTTCAATCCCCCACCAACTTCCAATTCGATTAATCATCCAACTTCTGGCTTCTTTGGGTCATCCCAGGAGTAAACGTTTGGAATAACAATGATGATTCTTACAGCCCGCTCGATAACATCTGCCAATGAAGAATTCTGCATGCTGGATGTTCCAAGGAATCTTTCATTCATCAAGATGCCATCATATTCTTTGGATTCAACTGTTCATCAATGAAATCGAATCTCTTCATCGAAATGAAGAATCAAACTGAGTTTACTGTCCATTACCAGGGCAGCGTTTGAACGCGTGATAATAAGTGACCACTCGACAAGAATCGGGCCTTTCTCTTTCGTGCGAAAGCAATAAGTAGCCTGCCTACGTTAAAGCATACATACACAACAATAATAAAAAACACCAGGCAGATGTCTCGCTTCCTCAAAGGTTACAAGTACATACGACACGCACACAAATCTTGTTCCAGCACATCCTTATGTACAAAAGTAATATATAGCTGTACATAAAGTACATGACAAGTTTTAGTGATATCTTGATACGCTCTACCTTTCCCGAGCACGGTGACGAGCAGAGACAACGCGAAGGCTTGTGACTCGAATGCCGAGTCGCTTGGAACCGCGCCTCTTTATCGCCACCGTGAATCCTCACTCAGTCACCAATTTTCTCATTTTTTTTTCCCCCCAATCCTTATTCTTATTTTAACACCCGCTTAACTATATTTTATAACTTACATCCAAGCTCGTCGAAAAATCGAGACTCTTCGATGTGAGGCTCGATCTCAATGTTTCCCACTTCGTTCGTCGACTCCTCATCCGCTGGAAATTCAATTTCACAATATTGTTAATTATAGCGCATAAAATCCAAGATTAATTTTAACCACTGATCATACCTGCTGACAAATATCTGTCGTTTCTACGAGCCTTGGACGACTTTAGTAATTCTCCGTTGATCCTTGGAACAATAATTAGCAGCAAAAACACCAGGAGCTTTGAGATCGACCGAAATTTTGAGGTCACAGTCATATTTCGGCGATTATGTTAAAATCTCATTCACATGGCGTTTGAGTCAACATTTTTATCAATTTTTTTTTTTTTTTTCAATGTCTTCTTCAACATTTGATTATTTTTCTCATTATCTTCACGGATTATTCTTGTATTTATATTTATATGTATATATATATATCTATATATACAATAAGAGTCCCCGCTACGTTGGTACAGTCCCGTTAAAAAGTGGGACACGAAACCAGGCCACTGAAACAAGTGGAACGTCTTTTAGTGCTTGTACAAACCATCATATGGGAGAGAAGCAAGGATCGTGCCATACGATCGCGTTCGTTCCTCTCTCCTATTTAAAACTCCTTCGCGCATGGGCCTTTTCTAATAAAATCAAATAATCTCCTTTTGTTTTTTTTCTTACTACTTTTTCCGAATTTTAAATGTTTATTTTTTTCGAACTTTTTCATACTTGGCTGCAATTTGGTTCTAGAAATCAGAACAAAAATCCAATGGCTTCTTAATTAAGGGCTCGAATAAAAATTCAACAAAAATACACATCTTTTCCAAGGTTTGGAATTTATAAATGTGAGATTTGGATAAAATCATTTGATTCGGAAAAACCCATACATTTTGACCAGAATACTTTCGTGCATAACTTTTGTTTCTTTAATTTTCGTTTGAAATCGTTGTACCCATCATCCTCGAGTGGATACTTAAGTACGAGAGACGTTTTCGTCGTCAGTGAAAGTTTTTCCTGGCTCTGACTTTCGACTTTACTGGAGGGTCCCGCCTTGCTTTACCTCTTGCTCCAACGAATATATTACGATATAATAAAGTACTCGCGAGGTTTTTATCTCTCTCTCGGACTTGAAATACCAACATTTACACTTGGTTGCATTAAAAAAGAAAAAAAATCTATAGTACCTGATATTATTTCGAGATACGACTGCTGCGAGAGCAAAGAAAGTAAACCACGAGGTTAAAAATGATGATGTGTATATTTAAGTATATTTATCGTTCTCCATTGTGGGCTATGGATCGGTACAAGGGCAGGCACTTTCACCACAATGCTAAAACTTTGCTCATCCGAATCGGGGATAAAACTAACGAGCAAAAGTCCCTTTTTTAAAAAAAATTTTCGACCTCTTACCCCTTAATTAACTTCGTCATATCGATTAATCTTGAAAACTTTTGTTTCCTCATATTCTTCCACTTTTGCATTTGACCCTGACAATGATCGGATCGAGCAGTGCCCTCTTTTCTATTTCCAGCAACGAGCCATTAAGGGACTCGAGCACTTTCACCACTGTCCATTCAACCCGCGGCATTTAAATCGACAAAAAAATTAATACATCGAACCAAATCTCTTGGATTCTTGAAAATTCATCCAAGCGATTTGCAAATCAAAAGAATTTTCAAAAATTCATTCTGTTCCAATTATTTCATTGGATATTATAATTATTTTATTAAAACCAACACGAGCCTGGCCTAAGTGGGTCACTTGGCTAAAACCCGATATCTCGAAGTTGCAAGACCACAGAAAATATATTTAAGTCACTTTGGTACTTTGATCGAAGGATTTATCGACTTTCTGACTTGGATTAAGGTCAAAATTATTTGCAACTATTTATTAACGTCAGTATGTTAATCAAAATATAATTTTTCAGGGTTTTTTGACTTTTGTTAATTTTCTAAAATTAAATAATGTCACTTACCTTTGTCACTTGTTTGAATATTCGACTTTAAATCGAATCCAAAAAGGCGCGCTTTTTCAAATACCAGAAAATTTGGTTTATCGACGTGTATCGATCGTACGAAAATTTATAACGTTACAAAAATGATTTATTTAGCACTTTTTGAATATAAATGATGAATTTTTAAAATTTCTTTTTACTTATAATGCCAATCAATTTTTTTATTCACTCATCACTCCGAATGAGCCGGATCACAGCTCCACGAGGACATTCAATCTGTAATGAAACTCTCGTGGATTCTGTAAACACGCGCTCTCTCGATCTCTCTCACGACGCCGCTCTGACTACTGATGAGGAACGGATACCTCGGCGATAGAGTTCGGTCCCTCGCATCCTCATCCACACACATACACACAATCTCCTTCCTTTTTATCATCTCTGCCTCTCATCCATTAGCCATCTCGCTTTTACTCCAAACGCACCATACGCTCTTCAACATTTTTATTCGCATGTACCAACACAAACGCAAACACATACAAATTCATATCAATTTCTTGACACCTTTCTCATTGGTCGATGCTTCTCCAAACACAAACTTTCGGTCCAAAACTTCACGATCTTTTCCCCCTACCATTTAGCCCCACTTGCCAAAATTGAATTTTCACTTTTTTTCAAACTTCAAAATAAAACAAAACAACTAATTCTTATTTTATCATATTTTTCATGTTACTTATAAAACGAATTTTCATTATTATAAACAAAAATTGAGTAAAGATTTTACACCCGTTTGATTTTTTAGCAACAGATACGATGACACAATTTTTTTTTCAAATTTTTCGTCTGCATAATTGTCGAATAATTGGAGTTTACAATATGCTAAATATATACCTATATATATATCTGAATCCCATGCTTATGCATGTAAACTCTATTGTTCAATTACTCGAAAACTATGTGGAAGAAAAATTTAAAAAAAATTTGTATATTCATATTTAATACTAAAGAATATACTCACCAAATTTCATTAAATTCTAATCATTTCGAATTTTCCTACACTTTTAACACGGCAACATTGTTGTGTGTAGCCTACCTCCTTAAAATTTGCCAAAAAGTTAGCAGTAAGACAATTTTTAATTTTTATGCTAGCAAAGTTTACCAGGAGTCTAATGAACGTGAAATCATTTGTCGGTTAAACCTTTTTCCGAGTGATATAAACGTTGAAAAGTGAAAATTAAGATTCGCCTTAAAGAGAACACCGAAAAGTTAAATTTTCATGCAAGCAGAGTGTCTCCAAAGGTCATTCGGCAAGACGAATCAATAAATTAAATTGTGCGTTCATTTACTGTGGCCACTGCTAATAAGGACCCTTAAAATTCGCCAAGAAGTTAGCACCGACAATTTTAATTTTTATGCTAGCAACCTTTTTCCCACTAATATTAATAACGTTGTTGAAAAGTGAAAATAATTGAGATTCGCCTCGATCGGTACACCACTGAACGTTAAATTTAGGTCACGGTATGCCTCTGAACGACCCCCAAGAGATTTGTAAAAAAAAAAAGTTAATTTATTTGCTGGGGCGGGCTCTCTTGGGGGCTAAATTATGAAATTCATTTTTCAAAACAGTCGTTTATCACTGAACGATCTAATTGAGCCACCACGAACCACTGTATGACCATCAAAATATACGTTTCTTATCCACACCCAGTAGCTTACCCGCGAATTTCTTCTTTATCGACTTCTGGTCAAATAAATTCCGCGAAAACTTAGATTCGAGTACTTTAAACTTCCGCCCTGTGGCGCCACGCGTCTTGTCCCAATGGAGCTTTCGGCTCATTTTTTTTTTAGCCCGGAGCTGTCAAAAAATCGAGAAAACCACAGGGGTTCCACGATTTTTTGCGTTGTTTTCTCGTTCCCGCATAATTCTGACCGTTTGAGAGTGATTTGATAATAATAATAATAATAATACGAATAATAACGATATGGGGGAATCGGAAAAACCTTTCGCCTGTCCCTCGCCAGGTTGTAACATGGTAAGTGGGTGTTTTTTTTTTTTTTAAACAAATACTTTTCTAATATTCCACGATTTCTGTTGATCATTTAACTAAAATACATTTTTGAACGATTTTTACGTAATTATCACGTAATCAGAGCTTCACGAACGAGGATCATCTCGTAGTGCACAAAAAAAAACATGACATGGTTTTAAATCTTGGAAATAATGGGAAAAACACATTTGTCGGTAAGCGCAATAAAATTTTGTTTATACTCCTTACATTTTTTATGTTTAAAATTTTTTTATTTTGATTCCTTGTTTTTCAACTTTCATAACTTGCAGCTGATCAAACTCCCACGCCTACCAGATTCATTAGAAACTGCGAAGAGGTTGGACTCTTTCAGGATTTGCAGAACGTCAATCCTTTCGAAGAAACATTCAGACGGGCTGTGGAAGATGGAAAAACTGTTGCTCTCTCTGAGCCGGAGGTGCAATTAATTTTTTTTCAACATTTACACTAATAACTAACGATAAAAATTGTAACAATAAGTTGATTAATCGATTTTTTAAAAAGAAGATATAATTGAGTTTCTTTTTTCTTTATCTTGAATCATTATTATTATTTATTTTTCATCATTTTTATTTTTTCTGATACAAAATTTTTAGGGACTTGGTACAGACGACACATTACATACTCCGCACATATTTCCCAATTTGCCAGAATCGTCGACGGTTGATCCACCCCCGGTCAATAATTCCAAAGAAAATGAATCGCTGCGGAAGGAGCAGGAAAATCAAAACTCCAAAAATGATAGCATTTCGGAGGAGAAAAAAATGTTAGAGTCCAGAAGACCTGATCCCGGTAACAAAATTGTTGTTCACGAGAGTACAAAATTTATAGCGCCAAAAATAATTGAAACATCAAGAACCACAACAAATTTGTAAGTCTCATAAACCCTTTTTTCGTCTGTTTGCAATTAAAACGAAACCAGAGTGAACCGGAGAACCATTTTGCAGATCTATTAATGGACAGGAAGTTCAATTGTTGCTTAAAACAGCGGATGGAAAATTAATGCAACTCTCCGCTCTCCCGGTCTGCGAGAATCGAGTCGATGCAATTGATACTCGAAACGCACTAGTCAAACCCGAAGAAACTGCGAGAGAAGTGAAAAAAACTTCTTCCGGTAACAACGGCAGACTGAATTTTGCAAAAATGGTGGGTTACTATTTATTTTACTTTGAATTAATTGAATAATTAAAAAATGAGGATCATTAGTTTACGATTTTATTGAAAATAATAAAAATAATTCGAATCCTTGGATACATAGCGTCTGAAGCAAACTTTAACAAAAAATGGCTCGTCGAGCAATGAAACTCTAAAAAATTCATCCGACGACATGGAAAAGTCAAAGAGCAGTAAAAACTGTCCAGAAAAAAGTTTGGCCAACTCGGAGCAATGCAGAAAACAGGATGTTCTCGCAAGAAATCGAGCGAGTTCGATGAGGGCTCGGGCAAAAAGAAAAGCGTGGGTTCAGCAACTCCAGAAAGCGGCTTCTAACGCCAACGAAAAAAATGCCATTCTTCAACTCGAGATCAAAGCTCTTAAATCTGAAGTAACTAAACTTAGAACTTTGTTACTCGCTCACGAAAATTGTTCGGTGACAAAATCAATGGAAAAAGGTAATTTTATTTTATTAGAAACCTTTCGGAAGCTAAATTCTTGTCATCGTCATGGAAATTGTCTCGAAATAATTAAAAAGCATGAAAGTTGTTCAATTTTTTTTTTTCATTTTATTACATACATTCGCTTAATCTAATAATTTGTTTACAAAATTCAAATTGCAGGTTCTATCGTTGGAATAGAAGCTAAAAATAGTGCAATAGTTCAAACGCTCGTAAACACGAGTCAAGCGACCATTCCGCCTCGCGGGAAACGAATCAATTCCGGGGAAACCCCGATAGCGCCAAAAATTTCAAAAATTTTGTTGAATCCCACGATTCTGCCAAAAACAACTGAAGCCAAGCAAAATTTCGTAGTGAAGGATTTGTCGACTATAAAAATTGTTGACGTTCGCTCCCTTCCCAAGGATGAGATGGAAAAAATTTTTCTCGTTGACGGTTCGTCCAAAAGGATCGAATTCATCAAATCACCATCGAGACAACAAATTATACACATAAATCCCACAGTTTTGCAAATAGAAAACGCAGCCTCAAAGTGTACAGGAACTTGATAGAATTCTCGACTAATTCTGCAGCAGGATTTCTGGTTCTTCCAACTTTTTTCTTCCGCAGCTTCTACTCCGAAGATTTTTTCTTCGATTCGTTGATGGAAAAAGGGAAAAAATGCATTTGTCATATTTCAATACTGTTACATTCAATTGTACGATATTATTTCGTTTTTTTAAACATTAATCCGTTAATCGAGGACTGTGAGAGTTTGGAAATTCTTTTATTCGTCGAAATAACATTTTTTTGTAAAAAAAATTAGAATTTAAGTAGATACAAAAATCATTGCTTAATAAATACTTGTTACAAAAGTTCATGTGTTTACAAAATCTCGTTTATTTCATAGAAAATTAGTAAAAAAGTTGAAAACGACGCAATGCGAAGGTTGTTCACCGCTGTGCTGCGTAACGCGCTAAATTTCTGTTGGAACCGCAAAAAACCAAAGAACTTGTCAATTTTTGAGCAATAATCTCCCCCGCGAACCTGAATTTTTTTCATAAATATGAAAAATCCAACAAATTGTAAGCTTTTGAAAAAAAATTTGTTATTTTTCCAAAAAAATTCAACGCAATCCTTTCAAAAAGTTCTCGAATTCTATTTTTTGTTGAATCTTTCGACTTCGCGTCGGAGAGACTTTTATTAATCAATAAAAAATGAATTAATTCAATCGGTCGAATTTTTTTTTTTTCTAGCTCGCCTACCAATTCGAAAAAATTCGTGAGACTCTAGAATTCAGGTTTTCCCCTTAAATCCCGTTTTTTTTATCGTAACTTTTCATGTTTCGCAGCAAGAAGACGTTTTCGAAATGAAAATTTATCGTTTTTCTTGTTTATCTTCGATTTTCGCTTTCGTTGTTCTGTCGATTACGTTTATTTCGTTGTTTTGCATTTTCCAGGAATTTTGAGGTGACGAAGAGAAGAAACGATGATTCTGCAACCCTTGGGCCCTTATCAGTTCTCCGTCCAGTAGCGAATAAACATAAACACCGGACAGGAGAATGATAAGGGACTGTGGTCACGTTTAAGATCCGCAATGGTGTCCAGTTTCGTTCACGTTCATGTTTGCTTTTTTTTCTCTCACCATTCTTGACGAAGCGACGAATCAAGGTCAGATTTTAATTTTTTTTATTCCCAAGTAATTCGATCTTAAACTGTGATCGATCTAAAAATCTTACACGAACGATTGTTGGGTGAAAAATGAAGAAAAGCAACTGTCAGTCAATTTCGACAGTCTTCTATTTTTCGATTTTTAGGCGTTTTCATTGATTTTAAAAATTTCGAACAAATCAGCGAATTTAGCAGGAAAATAAAGTCGAATAAAATTGATTATAAAAAAAAAAAACTAGACAATTTGGTTTATTTTTTGACAGTTTGACGTTTCAATAAATTGCATGTGATTTCGATTTTTTTTTTTTTTTTTTTTTCAACAATAGGACGATTCCTATGAAAATGGTTGGCACGAGATAAAAAATTGTTTGATTTTGAATCAAAGTAGAAAGAATCTACGACGAAAATAGCAGAAACTAAAATATTTGGAATAATTCAGTTACTGTTTCGTTCTCTTTAAAGAGTTTTAATTTATTCGAAAAAACTCGTATCAGCAAATGCAACGGGCACGAAAATAACGATGCAAAATGTTTTCCTGTCCCGATAACACGAAATAATAAAATGATAAGAAATTCGCAAAAAATTTGTTAAAGGAAACGAAAGATTGTGACGTAGTTTTGGCATAAAAAATTGTCATGCTGGAGAAAATGGTTTTAAAAGATGAAGAAATGTTTTTTTTTTTTTTTTTTTGAAAATGCTGCAGAAACCGAATTAATTTTGCCGGCGACGTGAGAATAGCTGAAATTCTCGGTCCACGCGTAAAAAGTACGAAGGGGATGGGGGTGGGGCTTCGATCACCCCACAGATCCCAGACAAAGAGCGAAAAAGCACAATTTTCTAAATTTTCACGACTTTCCGACGAAATTAAATGTATTTTTGGTCTCGAATGTACGTAAACGTGAAATTGACTAAAAATAGAAGTAGGCAATGGTCGCAAAAGGCCGAAATATTCTCGATTATTAAGCGCATAATTCCGTAACAAAATTGTCGCGCCGGTCACGTGTTTTTCATTTTCTGTTTTTCGTTCTTCACACGAGAGATAAAACAATGAGAACTGGACTTTAGACTTTATACCTGTGAGGCGTGTGTGCACTCGAAAAACCGTCCGTAACGATCGCACATTTTTTTTTTTATTCGTTGAATCACAATTAAAAACGGAGAGACACTTGAGAAATGTTCGATGATGACGCGAAATCCGAAAACGTTTATAAGCAATGATCATTTTGCCGAAACGTAAAAATAATGAGAAGCGAGTTTGAAATCACGAACCGATCCGCACGAGAGATGACCGTCGACTGGCGAGGCTCGGCGAAGATTGAAGCTGGGCCAGCGCTCGAGCCATGCGCGCGCGCACCCGCGCGTCCTTTTTCGGAAACACGTTTCACGCGCGTGACGAACTCATCGGTTCGCCATCTTTCTTTTCAAACTTTCGTACTTTATTTCGCTCATCAATTTATTCGTTAAATACACGAGAGATATTTGTAACAATTGAACGTAATTTGTCGGACATTGTAAAAATTGTTGATAAATTGATTTAAAAAAACCGTTTCGGAGAGCACGTCGGAAGATTTTATAGAAAATTCGTAACTCGCACAATCGAACGATCCGGTCGGTATGACGTTCGCTCTGCTACTGAAACGACATTAGTTTTTTTGCCATTTTATAAAAGTGTGAGCATTCGAACGAGCATTCGTAATGCGTGCGACGAGGAGGATGAGAGTTTGTCAAGTCGGGGGTAGTGCGAGTCAGCTTTTGGCGGGAGGGACACGAGCACGCGAGAGGTATGTGATTTCGTAGTTTTTCTGTTAAAAATTAAACATTAGTATTTAGTGTTTTAAAAAAGTGTGCAGCGTCAAAATATAATGGGATTTTTTCGTGTTTCGACCTCGTCAATTGGTCCTTTCCAGGAACGCCTCGAAGCTCTGAAATGTAAACAAAACAAAAATACGTTATTCCACGAATTTCGACACGAAAAAAAAAAAAACATCGTTTTTATTATATTTCGAACAGAAAATAGGTTCATTTTATGTACTACGATGAAAAAAAAACGATAAGCCCAGATAATCTCGGTCGCAGGAATTAATATGGTCTTTTTTTTTATCACATTTTATGTTGAGATATAGACAAAGATATTTTTTCGGTTTTAACCGTTCAGGGGTCAAGTCAAGGTGAATATCCTAACAAAATGTATTTGTGTACATAAAATGCACAAGGCAGTGTCGGCCTGGGACATACAAAATGCTAAACAGACGATATTTTTTTTCTTTTTTTTTTTTCCATTGTATTCAAAAATTCTTGACTCTGTAAATCGCTCGATATATTCTTCGTCACGTTCCCAGAGTTTCCCCTCGTCCAATCACATCCCAATGGCAATTTTGATTTTTCTTTCGTCACAAACATAAGAATTAATTTTAAAAAAAATCTTTTTTTTTCTTTTTTTATCAAATAAATAACTCTCTTAACTTATAAATAAAAAAATTCTGATAAAATTCACACGCCCTTTTCTTCACTTTTTATACGTTTTTCGATGCTTTTTTTTCCCTCATTGATGGTTAAGCGTCTGTCTACCAAGTTTGCTTCGAGCATATGGAAATGAGACGATGCCCCGGAGCTGCCTCGATCCCACGTGTTGACCCCTATATCTTTGTTACACGTACTAGCCGCTCGACCCCACGGATATACGCGTTTCGTCTCTCCCTTACCCAAATATATGTTGCTATATATCTCCGGAGTCTCGCACGCACAAGAGCCCGCGTTATCGTTCGATTGCATAACGGCTATTTCAAATACTGCCGATTAAATGATAAAGACTTCTTTCAAACGATTCTCGGGACAGCGATGTTGCATTTTTTTTTTCATATTGACTAAAAATCGATAAATTCCGTTTTTTTATTTATTTTTTTTTTTTTCATTATCAAGGAAACGTGATTTTTCAACAAGTTTTTCAAACTGCTGTGCAGGACTCTAAAAATTCTATAATCGCTCGAGCGACTTGATCGAAATTTTTTTTATTCCTTAATTTCGTTCCTCTCGCTGTGGACTTGGGATATTTTTTGAAAATATTCATTTTTGACAGAAATTACAAATTTTTTTTTTTTTTTTTTTTTTCAAAATTTTACAATTTGATGAATTTTTGACATTTGACAAAAAAATTCTACTCGCGATCAAGGGAGTTGAATAAAAAGTGTAAAATTCTTCGATTATTTTTTTTTTGGTTCGGACAAAAATTCCAAATTTCTTTTTCTTTTTAATTCCACAATTTGATGGATTTTTGACATTTGGTCAAAAAATTCCGCTCACAATCAAGGGAGTTGAATAAAAAGTGTAAAATTCTTCGATTATTTTTTTTTTGGTTCGGACAAAAATTCCAAATTTCTTTTTCTTTTTAATTCCACAATTTGATGGATTTTTGACATTTGGTCAAAAAATTCCGCTCACAATCAAGGGAGTTGAATAAAAAGTGTAAAATTCTTCGATTATTTTTTTTTTGGTTCGGACAAAAATTCCAAATTTCTTTTTCTTTTTAATTCCACATTTTGATGAATTTTTGACATTTGGCAAAAAAATTCCGCTCCCAATCAAGGGAGTTGAATAAAAAGTGTAAAATTCTTCGATTTTTTTTTCTCTTTCGGACAAAAATTACGAAATTTACGATGTTTGATGTTTCAAATAATTATAAATATTTAGTATAAATCGAAGTTTTTATCGAAATTGATAAAAATTCTGACTCAGGTTTTCGCCTAAACATAAAAAAATAAAAATCCTCATTTGGTGAGAAATATTTCAAGTTTGGAATCGATATTGAGTGAAAAGTTAATTAGAGGGTTTTGTTGAGCTCGTCATTGTCGTGGTCGTCGGATAATTAGGAATCGATGAAGTTGGGGAGATGGTAAAGAAATGTTTCATTGGTTGGGGAGTTCTTTTGAGAGTATCAATTATCGAGACGAAATTATGGGGATTGATAATTCGGCCTATTTTCGTTGCATAGAGTGATTTGGTTGGAGAGTGAGAAACGAAAAAATGGTACTCGATAGACAATGCGATTTATTGAGGCCACGAGGAGTTGTTGAGTGAAGTGAAAAAAGAAGAAAAAAAAAAAAGGTAAGAAAAAAATTCAATCATTATTTTGTCACTGATGTATCGATCGATGATGTCGTTGTTGAAATAATAAAAAAAAAAAAAAAAAAAAAACGAGAATAATGAACAGAGAGAAGCAGAAAAAAAACCTCGTAATTATTGTGTAAAAGTTGGCGTGACTTTTGTCAAAACGCATCGAGAATCCAGTAAAAGAAGAAAAAAAAAAGCGAGTGTGCGTTGTTCCGTACAAACGCCCGGGGACATTGGTGTTTTATCTCCTTATTAGACTCTCGATTCCGCCTTTCGTACAATATCAACTCGTGTCACTATCTCCCGAGCGTTATGTCCCACTTGAGTATATTTTTCTTCAATTTTTAGTCAACCGAGATAATAAAAACCATGCGAGTCTCTGACTATGAAACAAAAGCATTGTGAGCTATTTCGAGGCTGATTAGAAACTCGAAAAAATGACATCAATCGCCCGAGCAACTTTATTCTCAAACATAACAAAAAGTTAAAAAAAAAAAATAAAAAAAAAAATAAAAAACACACGCTGGACGATGACGCGAAATAATAATAAATAAAACTCGTTAAATACTGGAGTCCAAGTACGAAAGACCGGAGTGAATCACCAAACACAGTGTACAGTGTGACAAACGTTATATATAGATAGATAGATATGGAATTTTACATGCATACCCTTATCGGGTTTTTACATGGGTGGTACTCTCTTACTCACACTTTTCCTCATTACTCCTCTCTTCTTTCCCACAATTCCATATTACCACCTGGACCTACATTTTTACGTGGATTCCGAACCACAGAGAGAACAGTTTTATTTAGACACTTAAAAAAAATCCATTGGTGTCGGCTGGGATCGAACCCGGGCTCACCGGTTGTGAGCCGGGCGCGTTACCACTATGCCACTGCCTCCCTACGTTATATATATATATATTTTTTTTTTTTTTTATCCCAGAGAGCCATGAGCGTTTAAACACATGGCAGAGACTCTGTAAATCGCACTGAGAGCGAGAGTAAATGGATATTAATACAGAGATATTAATGTGTGTGAAGTTCGCTCACACGTACGTACGTAGTTGGCTGCATGCTGGAGATTTTCCCCCTGTGGGCTTATCTCCGGACTACTTGCACCTCGTACATGTGTACAAACACATCAAATTCAACTTGAATCCCGACTGAGTTGTGCTCTCGCATGGTGTGTACAAGCATCGAGAGCAGTTCCGAGTCACATTCGACGACAACGACGACAAAACTGAATTGCCACTTTGACGCTCAAGGGAGAAGGGGGCAGAGATTCGTGTAGAAATGAAAAAAAAAACGAAAAAAAAAAAAAACAAAAATGAAAATCGATTTTTTCCATAAAAGATTAGTACAATGTCTCGGGGATGGTTTTTTCGAAGAAACTAAAGTTTCGTTATGTGTGCCTGGAATCACCGATCAACTGGAAAAACACATTGTTACTAAAAAAATCGATTTTTTCATATCGTTGGACATTTTCACAAAAAAACTATCCGATCTTCAGGAAATTTCGTACACTACCAAAAAATTTCATTACCCAGAGTCGGAACCTAATTATTTTATAAAGTCAGACAAAAAATGTACTTTTTGTAGTAAAAAAAAAAAAAAAAAAAAAAAAAAAAATGTCAAAAAACTAATTTTTTGGTTCTAATGAGTATAATTATTGAAATTTTGATTTTTTTTTTTTTCACTCTACGTAGATTCTAGAGTAGTTGGAGAATGTTAAGAATTCAAATTTTCAAGCGCATTTGTTTAAAAATTACGATGTCGAGAACGCTTGCGAGTTTGTGGCTAAAAATTTTGTTTTTTTTTTTTTTTTCAAATTCTTTTCTACGTCAAAACAAACGTAATTAAATTTCAAAGTTTCAAGTTGGCCCTTAATTTCCAAAGAAAAAAAAAGGTCTGAAACACATGCATTTTTGAGGCATCCGCATGGGACTCTCCCCTTAACAACCAGAGCATATGCGTGTCCGTGTATCTTATCTCCGTAAAGTGTGTACACGGTATAGTCGTCGCCCTAGACTCGTTAAGATCCATGACTATAATCTGATCGGCCTCGAAACCTACCGAGGATGTAGAGAAAGAGAGAGAAAGAGAGAGAGAAAAAGAGGGAGAGATAAAGAGAGAGAGAGGGAGAGAGAGATAGCGAAGAAGCGCGTGTATAAAAAAGATGAAATAAAATAAATGTACAAAAGAGATTGGTATTTGGATTGCTGGTAATGACTATGCACGCACTCTGCAGCGCGAGGCGTTTTGTAAGGTCAATGTTTTTGGGACTGTGGTCTGGCCTGGGCTAAGAGAGCAGTTGCCATGCCAACGTGAAAGAGAGACGTGGCAGCAGCAGCAGCAGCAGCAGCAGCAGCAGCAGCAGCCGTAGTAGTAGTATCAGGGGGAGGAGGAGGAAGGTACAGCGGCGAAATAGGGGAGGCCAGAGAGCTAACCCAGACTGGTATGGAGTAGAGAGAAAAAGAGAAAGAGAGAAAAAGAGAGAGAGAGATGAAAAATGACGAGAAGAGATGAGGGTGAGTGCGACAGCAACGATAACCAGTGGAGACTGTAAAAAAAAGAAGGAAGAAAAAGAACATAAAAAACTGCGATCATGGTCTCATCCCTTTGGCACATTTGCTGGACAATTGAATTTTGTCCTGCTGTCATTAACCCTTAAACACGGATAGCTTCCAAATGAAGCAGAAGTCAAGAGGTAGAACGAACGTTGAGTAAAAATAAGCATAGCTGCTGCATAAATTTGGATATTGAGGCAACTGGTCTCTGGCAGTTGGCAGACTTGGAAAACTAGAGGTTGATAGTCGAAATAATACCTAAAGATGCAGAAGGGACGATTGGTTGGCAACAGGAAAATGACTGGATGCGTTAAAACTTGTGAAGATATAGATGAATTGAGTTCTGGTTGGAAGATGAGTTTAGTTGGTAGCCAGACATAGTGGCAGAAGCAACTGGGCATTATTTCGTTCGATACAGGACGAAGCAATTGGGCCCAATCTTTTAATTCGTTTGTAAATGAATGATGCGGAGTTCCAGCGACGTGATCTCGGTGTGAATGTATAGAGTGTGCTACAGTTGAGAATAAGAAGACATTTGAAGGAGGGAGTAGGTTAAAGGCATCAGTAGTTGGCTGTTGAATAATCCATAGGGAGGAGGAGGAGGAGGAGGAGGAGTGAGGCCAACAACGAAAGTAACAGAGTTAAAAGTAGAATTAAAGACGCGCGTCATCCTTAGGTAGGTCTAGCGAAAGGGGTCTCTCTCTCTTCTAACTTAACGTACATGCTGGATTTTCTTCTTTTTTTTTTTCCTTTTTTTTAATTCTTTGCTTCTCAAGCATTTCGGCACACTGGGCTTGAAGACGAAGCTCCGTCGCTCTTCTATCCTGCCTTTTGCCATCTGAAGAGATCGAGGCAAAGCTCGAGATGAAGAGAGACTCAAGTATTAGCACGCTGAGCCCAACCTTCTGATATGAACCACCAGAAGATATGTGTGTGTGTGTTGTGTGTAGCTTTCGAGTAGCCTGAGATGAAATCCCCCAGGTACATAGAGGCCTTGCTATCCGCTCCACCGAAAGCAGAGGAACGTTTTGAGGCCGCAGAGACCTGGAGAGTACCCTTCTAGCCTTTCTCCATTTCCACCTCATCCCCTATATCTCTCTCTCGTTTTCTCGTTTGGCCTCGTTTCTCCTCTCTAACTGCTGGTGTTCCTCTCAACCATTCGCCTCCTCTTTTACTCTTTCCCTATATGTAGCACTCTTGTTTCCTGTCCACGAGAACAAGCCCGATAGTGGGCTTTCTAGTGGCCCAACGCGATACATGTTACTAACATTTTCTGGCTTATGGAATATGCCAGTTTCATCCCCTGCTTTTTACATTGCCTTGCAAATAAACCTCATCGTAGGCTCGTTACGAGACATCCCTGAGAAATATGTATCCGTGCGGACACTTGTGCCGCGTACCACCTCCGGAAATCGTAACCATCCTTGGCCCCCATCCTTTAGGGTGCAACCGGGGGTTACCCACGAGTGTGGTCGAACATGTGGCAAAGGTAGAAGGCGATAACGGTTCGCTGATAAGGACTTACCATTCACCGCTACGCGTTTCCCTCTCGTTTTTTTCTATCTCTTCTGCTTCTACCGCCACACCAACCCCCATGAAATTCTTTCCTTTTTACTCCTCTATAGATTCCCTTCACCTTCTACCGCACTCTCTTGCTCCCTCAATACTCGCGCGGAGGCTGCTCTTTTAATATCTCCCCAGGCACACCAACGTCCTCTGCCTTTTTAATTATCTCCCCTGGTCATAATGGAAGCTTTTGCATCTTTCGACGAAATAAACGTAAAAGCACCGATGTATAACGGGCTTACGAGTGTTAAGCATATCCAGCTTGTACGCCAATGTGGCTAATGTTCAAGCTCAGAAACTAGACCTGATTTTATTATTCGCTGTTTCGAAAAATCATTATTTACACTTTTATTCGACACTTTGATGTTTTTTTCTTATTTTTTTTTTTTTTTTTTTTTTTGAATAAATTCATTGCAACGTAGCTCGTAGACTTTGTGTTAACTTAATCACTGTTTAATTTCTCTGCTGTACCCTCAACGCGATTGCATTTAACAGAGATCGCCAGGACATCAGGCAAAAAAGAGAATCGCTGGTACATGAAAAGCGACAAGCTTCCCCCCCCCCCCCCCAAATGTTGGCTGATTCTCCAAGGCATTAAAAGGTGTCGAGATGACTTTTCGTCATATTACTCCAACGTGACTCTTGAATCCATTAAGGCCTCCGTCTTCTTCAGCCGGAGGGCACTTTTTCTCTCTCTTTCTCTCTTTCTCTTTCCCTTGCTTTTCTCACCAAAGCACAGCAGACTGTCGTACCTTCATCCTAGCAATTATTCTGTCGCCAGTTCTTCTCACCCTCGTAAGGGCCTCTAATGCCATGAGTAAATCACACGAAAGAAAAAAAATTGCCAACCTATATCGTCTCCAAGTTGAGTTTCTTCCCTACAACAGCCCTTTCGCACTCCTCGGGGCAGTTTTTTTTTTGCCGAAATTTCATTATGTCTACGAGTCAGTAAAATTAGTCTCTCGAATATTGACCATTTAGTCTCGCTTCCGAGTTGAAAAATTCGCCCAACGCAACATAGTCTGGATAGCTGATTTTTCAATTGAAATAAACTTAGGGGCTGTGGCTGAGGTCGCATCAGAGCGTTGGTCGCCATCTTGGAAAATACGTTTTTATGAATATCTCGTGAACGATGCGTCCTAGGGAGTAAATGGTAAGGACCTTTTTTGTAGGAAATTCAATTCTCTACATCTTTTGTTTCAAACTTTTTTCTCCATAATGTGTATTTTCAGAGTTGTAATCAATAAATCGATTCCAAAAACAGTTTTTGCTAAATATCTCATGAATGCTTGGAGATATGATAAAAATGGTATGAATGAAACTTGTAGAGTATTATATTTCCTACAAGTTTTGTCTCAAACTTTTTCCCCTAAAATCAATATTTGATGAGATAGAGCGTAATAAAAGTGGCCTAATTCACGTTTATCTATTATTCTTCCAAAATTTCGAAGTAATAATGATTCCTTCACACCTGGCATTTGCCAGAAGTTTAACAAAGCTTCCAAAATGTATGAGTAACTGAGTTTATTAACAAGGATAATAACCATAGCTCGATAGACAATGGAGTTTGACAGGACTAATAAATTGGCGTTTTTCGGATGAGGGTTTTCGATGTTTTACGGGGGGGTCATAGGTGTAACCAATAAACTCGTACTAAAATGAGACTCCACCGTTTACTCTTCTTTCGGTATAAGGGTAGGAGGGGAAAAAAAAAAAACGTTAATATATATTTTTTCCATCTGGAGGTGCGCGTGCCCCGAGCAGCCCGGGTCTCATCCACTAATGACTAGTTGTTCTATATATACCATCATTTCTTACGTCCCCATGTTTTTACCTTTCACCCTCGCCCTCGTAGATCAATTCTCGTTCCACAAATTTACTCCGATAAGCAGTATTTTGTTTTTTCTCTCACTAGAACTTGGCGGATGTTCCATTTTCCTGCGATCGTCATGTATTTCATCGTTTAAATTTATTCTCACGAGAAATTTCAAACAAACGATACTTTTCCAAAGATCTTATTTATTATTTAATTTATTATTATTATTATTATTATTATAAAACTTAATAAATTAAAAGTATATGACAGTTTGAAGGCGTTAATATTATTAGCAGCGTAGAAATTTATAAGCGGCTCTCTGACACACGCTCTCAAAGTCCCCGCACATGCAGGCATTTTAATTGAGAGTCTGCTGGTTGTTAGGTCATCGCTGTTACAGCTCTTTGCACGACTGTGTGCTAGTCAAACCGTATCCACAAAACACACACTATTTTAGAGCGACAGCTCGCTTTAGTATCATTTAAAACGACACAAGAGAGAGAGAGAGAGAAAGATAAAAGTTGAGAAATTAAGCGACAGAGACCACGAGGTTTCGCCAGAGATAGGACGTTCGAGATAGTCTCGCGGTTAAACCCCACCGCGGTTCCATTAAATCCAACACGTCCAACTAAAAATTACTCCATTCGTAATTTTAACAATCAAACAATTCGAATTTTCCCGTAAATTAAATTTAAAAAATTGAATTTTCACTTAAAAAACTATGAAAAATCACTTCGAGGAGCTTGGAAAATGTGTCAAAGTAATTTTACAACTGAAATTAGAGCAAACAGCATTTATAATGAGTTAAACGAAAAAAACGTTCGAGGTTAAAACCCTCTCGTACAAATTTACGTCTCGTAAATGTTCAGCCTCGAAAATCTGACCTGCTCTCGCTTTTTCGATGGCTCGCAGCTGTTCCACATTCGAAGGATGGATTCTTCGGGCTTTGTCAACGACTACAAAAGAACCAGAAGCTCCCTTGCCATATTTAACAAAAGCCGATCTCCATACACACTCGCACGAAACTTTACACCCAAGAATCGTCTCCCAAACACTCTTCCTAGACCATTTTCTTTTACTTCTCTTTTTACACAACTTTTTTACATACATATATATATATAGATTTACCAACACACGACAGATCACAGACCGAACAAGTTCACCAGCTAAGCGGAGATCTCTCCAAACCACGAAGAACCACGATCAGGGCTTATGGACCAAGAAAGCTCCCACTTTTTCATACCTCAATCGCTTTCAGCCGCCTCCACTTTCTTAAATTCCCATACACTTCAATTCCATCTCAAATTTTCTTCATTTTTAAGCAATTTTTATTACTGTAATTTTTTTTTTTTTTTTTTTAATTATTTGAGCTCGAAGAATCACTTTCTCAAAAAGGGAAAAAATTTTGACGAACCTTTCCAAATTTTTTAAAATTTTAAGCAATTTTTATCACTGTAATTTTTGTTTTTTTTTAATTATTTGAGCTCGAAAAATCACTTTCTCAAAAAGGGGAAAATTTTTGACGAACCTTTCCAAATTTTTTAAAATTTTAAGCAATTTTTATTACTGTAATTTTTTTTTTTTTTAATTATTTGACCTCGAAGAATCATTTTCTCAAAAAGGGGAAAATTTTTGACGAACCTTTCCAAATTTTTTAAAATTTTAAGCAATTTTTATTACTGTAATTTTTGTTTTTTTTTTTAATTATTTGAGCTCGAAAAATCACTTTCTCAAAAAGGGGAAAATTTTTGACGAACTTTTCTAAATTTTTTTCAATTTTAAGCAATTTTTGTCACTGATTAAAAAAAAAAAAAAATTATTTGAGCTCGAAGATTCACTTTCTCAAAAAGGGGAAAATTTTTGACGAACCTTTCCAAATTTTCTTTTATTTTAAGCAATTTTTGTCACTGTAATTAAAAAAAAAAAAATAATTTGAGTTCGAAGATTCACTTTCTCAAAAAGGGGAAAATTTTTGACGAACCTTTCCAAATTTTCTTAAATTTTAATCAATTTTTAACACTGTAATTTTTTTAAAAAAATTATTTGAGCTCGAAGAATAACTTTCCCAAAAAGAAGAAAAATTGAGACAAACCTTTCCAAATTCTTGAAAACTTTTAGAAAAAGTGTGGAAGCTTTTGTTTCTTTAAATTCGTAATTTAGTGAAAGAAAAACTGATGAAAAAAAGTCAACAATTGAACAATTTCTCTAAAAATGGCTGTCATTTTGTTAATTTTTATCGAAAATTGAAAAAAAGGAAATAGTCGACGAATTCTATTGACGGAATCAATGAAATGATGAAAATCGTCAATTTCCATGCTCGTTATACAGAGAAAAACGATATTTCAACAGTGAAATGACAGCAAATTTCCTATTCGATGAGAAATCCGATAATGCAGTCATCATGATTTCGTCATTACAGAAGCAATCCATGAGGTATTAATACAAGAAAGTAAAATGATTTAAAAAAGGGATATAAATCGTTGTAAAAAAAGGGCAATTATTTCGATCAATTTATAGAAAGATAGAAAAAAATCTTGAAAATGTACATAATCGGAGTATAATTTCATTGGAAACAAAAAAAAGAGTCCAGTGGCTCGATAAATGCAAAAAAAAAAAAGAAAAAAAAAGAAAAGCATTTTTTATAAGTGCTTAAAGTGTATTGAGAGCCAGAACGTCATCGTGATGCACAGAGTGACTTAAAAAAAGAAAAAAAAAAAAAGAGAGAAAAAAGAAACCGGAAGTATAAAGAGAAGCGAGAAGAAAAAAAAATAAAACAATAATCGTGATGACAGAAAAAATGGGAGAAAGAAGAGTGCAAGTGGAAGAGTGAGAAAAGCTCGATAACATTGGCAAAGAAGAGAGAGAGAGAGAGAGAGAGAGAGTCTCCAATTCGCAACAATGAAACATCTTTGAATACTCTCTGAATAGAAATCTATGGCTGTCTCGTTCTCTCGGTGGCCATTAATGGGCAAACTTTTTATTCGGGTTGCGAAAAGTGTGAGAGAAAGATAAAGAGAGAGAGAGAGAGAGAGAGAGAGAGAGAGAGAGAGAGAGAGAGAGAGAGAGAGAGAAAATCATGAGAGGCAAAACGCCAGAGGGAATGAGAAAATATAAAGAGGTGGGAGAAAGAAAGAAAGAAAGAAAGAAAAAAAAAAGCTTCGAAGCTTTTAATAAATGATAGGGAAGCCCGAGGGATAGGACACACGCAGCTGTATACAATTTTCTGTTTTATACATTCGTATATTTATAAATATATATATATATATATATATATATGTGTGTGTGTGTAACGAGGGATAAATAAGGGTTGGTGTCGGGATATTCCTTTTTCCGGAGTTTCCGAGGGATGCAGAGTGTTGCATATATATTAAAATACGTATATGAATCTCTTCTGTAAAAAGGAGAATGTGTGACGAGCCTATATATCGAATATTTTCTCATTCCACGACTGCAGGAGGATCCTCCTGCCAGCCATTACAATTTCTTTTTTTTTTCCTATCTCTCTCTCTCTCTCTCAACTTTTCTCCCTGCTCCGGTACTTTTTCTTTTGCTACTTTTTTTTTCAATTTTTTTTTTTTCATCCCTACCAACCTCTCATCGCACACATTGTCTCCCGCCAAGACTCGCTTCGTTTTTATTTCTTTTTTCTCCCTCTCTTCTCAATACATCGCAACTAGAGGTTTGGGGGAGAGGGGGGAGGTGGAAAAATCCTTGGAGACGTAGAAATACGTATCGGGAGACTCCGCTACACATTAACGAGGAATATGCCGTGATTGAAGACAACAAAAATGAACCTTCGGGAACAGGATTAAATTTACGAATTAAAAAAAAAAAAAAAAAAAAAAAAAAAAAAAATCAATGTTTTTAATTTTTTGTTTTTTTTATACTTTGGAAATTTCTGATTATCGAATAAAAAGAAGCGTCGGGACTAACCACAGATGTTGCCTGTAACATATGGACACATATATCGAGCTACGGACTCCATCGTGTGTAGGAAGGCAAAGACAACTTACGGAAATACCGAATTAGGCGGGTTAGGAAGTCGCTCGAGCTAACGGGCGTGAATGTTTGGCATTTTAATGAGGAAACGAGCATTTACCTTGCAACTCTTGTCGATGCAGCACGCGTCAGCCTTGCGTTCCTTTCCTTCCCCTCCATTTCTTTTTTACCCTTCGCCCCCCCCCCCCCCCTCCTCCTCCTCCGAAACCGCTCGATGGACGCGGATTAGCAAAACGTTATTTCTCTCTTTCTCTTTCTACGCTCTCGATACACACGTACTTGGCCTTTCGACCAATATTTCCTCCGCTACTTCCTTATAAATCATCTCCGAAACCTCGATCTTCAGATTCAAGGCGTTTAGCTGCTGCAACGGCCCGAAAATTAGCGTTTTTTAAAAAAGACTTTTCCGAAGGAATTTATTGGACGATTTGAAAATCCTTTGGACACCCTTTTTTATGTGCTATTAGCAAATTTCGTACCAAATTTCGTGAAGAAATATTCATTTTTGAAGTAATTATAAAAAATTTCGTAAAAAACTTGATTTTCAACGATTCGGGAATCCGAAAACTTGAAACATAATTTTTATAATCAAAGTCTTCCAATAACAAAATAAAACGTTTCAAATTACTTTTTTTTTTGAGTTTTTGACATAATTGGTTTTTTTAATTGTTGATAACTAATGAACAAACGATTTTGGGAAGAAGAAAATAATTGGGGACTTGATTATTGAGATACTGAACAAGTGTGCGAAATTTTGAGTCTCCATGTTCATTGGATTTCCAGAAGTCGTTCAAAACACTCGAAAAAAACGTCAAATTTGAGTTTTTTCAACTGTCACTAGTACAGAATTTGAAAAAAATCGAGTTTTTAAAGTTTTTCGATAGTTTAAGCCCTTAAGGCTTGATTTGCGTTCGGTTTCTGGGTCCCTCAGACCCAGAGCAGTTGATCCCCTTTCTATAAAATAGGATTTTCGTATTTTCATTATTTTTTTTATAGTTTTTTTGTTGTGTTTATATTTTTTAGCATTTTGTTTCGTTTGTCTTTTATGAAATATCACATTTTCCTTGATCTCTGATTACTATCCCCCCCTTAAATGCTTCTTTCTGTTAATCCCACTATGCATGACGAATCTCGAGGCAAACTCGTGAAAGAGCTCAGCCGGAAGTCGTCCGGCCGATTGGCCAATGGACACGTTTTCTTTGTCGTTATAATACACACATATTCCTGCGAGCAAATAAGAAGCATAGAGGCCCCAAGTTTTGTCCGATATAACGGGCGAGTCTTAAGGGTGAATGAGACAAGAGGAAGAGAAAAAAAAACACACATAAAGGAGTGACTCAACACCGGGGACAATTTTTCTTTCATATTTTGGCCTCGAGGCCTATCTATTGTTAGAAAAAAAAAAAAAAAAAAAAAAATTGCAATACACATCTTTAGTTGGAGTCTCCTTCGACTTTTCTCTCCTGAGAAATCCGGTTCTTTAGCCACTTTTGTTATTGTCCCGGACGCTATGATTTTTTTTTCTCCTATTGTTCTCGTATTCGTTCTCAAATTTTCACACCAACTTTGCCAATTTCTTTAAAGTTTATATTTTTTTCTGATTTACGAAAAATTCTTCTATAATTAACTTTTTTTTTTTTTTTTTTTTTTTTTTTTTTTTTTTTTTTTTTTAATTCAACTCGAGGAGCATTTTTGTCGAAATATTTGGACCGAGTCAACTCTGCAGTCGTTGGTCGTTCGATCACTGCAGTCCCACGTGACTCATCGTTCTCGAAGTATATGTTGAAATTTAATTAAAAGTTAAATTAAAATTGAATTATACGTTATCGAATATCGATACTACGTTTTAACGAATTTATCACAACGAGCCTCTGCATTTTTAAACCAAATTTTCAGTTTTCCTATCGTTGACTATTTATATTTATATTTAATTTTTATTTTTTATCTTTTTTTTTTCTATTTAATTAGAGTTTATTCGAAGACAAATCAAAGCTGCTACGATTTTTCACACTTTTTTAGTCTCTCCGAGTCCGTGACGTCCTTGACAACGCAACAGCGTTGTTTACGGTGTAAAACTCGTGAAAGAGAATGAAAAAGATTAAGAGACTGAGGTCGATCGATGGGCGAAGCCTTACGAGAGTGTATCGTAGTTTTATTTCGACCTATTTATTCTAAAATACAATTAAATCTTTAATTACGATTTTTTATACATTTATATCGGTAAAAATTCATTTTGTCATAAAAAAAATAGGAATTAATCATTCTTTCAATTATTTTAGTTTCAAGATATTTCAATTACGATCGCAGTTCGAAATTTTCCAACTCATTTCCGAATCGGATGAAATTCTCAGTGTTTTGTTTTGTTTTGTTTTTTTTTTTTTCGTTTTTTTTTCCTCTACTGTAAACAAAATACTCGATCTCGAATTGGTCCGTAACTTCTGTGGCTTTATCGTCGAAACCGTTTTCCCTACAAAGAGCCGGAAGTCAGAAAAGCCTGAGGAATGTTATATCGGAATGCAAACGGTAATCGATATCGTGCTCATCTATTTCTCTCTCTCTCTCTCTCTCTCTCATTCTCGCACAAAGGAAACTATCGACTCTATATATTTTCCAAACATATATATATATATATATATATGTACGTTGAAGGATGAGCCAACATTGGGGATTCGAATGGGAACGCTTTACCGCGGAAATATGCCCCAGGGTCCACTCCTGAGCGATCACACATCGAGCTGTCGACATTCTCAAAATGTCATAGAATGTCAACACGATATAGACATTTCGATATCGTTCTGGCTTAGCAGCAACACATTTTATTTGTTAATTCAACCGAATGATATTTTTTATCAGATTAATTATCTTTGCAATGAAACTTTATGGCCACAGGAACAAAAATTTATTTTTATATTTCAAGTCCACACTGGGTCAATTTGACCCGAAGTGTCATTCCTCCGCCATCGACACTTTAATTACCTTTGTAACAAAAAAAAAAAAAAAAAAAAAAATATTAATAATAACTCGTTGAATGCTGAGGTAGACGATTGAACGATTGAGAAAAAACGAAATATTTTCGATTCGTATAATCGTGACCTATGCCAACGTATATTAATGAATAAATAATTAAATTTTTTTTCCCTCCCACACACACACACGAACTTTATATATTTGCCTTTTTTCTGATTCAATTCAATTCAGCTTTTTCTACGTTCCTCGGTCGTAGCATATTTATAAAGAAATAATTAAAAAAAAAAAAAAAAAAAAAAAATTTAATAAAAAAGGAAATTAAAAAAAAAAACAGCCCAATCCCTCGCACTCGTAAAATTCAATGTAACGCGTATGAATTCTTCGATAATGGACGGTACTAATTAATAAGGTGGAGGTAAAAAAAAATGGTTTTGAGCCCGGAGGTGGGGCCTCCTCATTACTCAACCCAAGTCGATATGTATACAAATTTTTTTTTAATTAGTCGCACGTAGTCTTGGCACGAGACGAATAACGCTATCCGTATCGAAAACCACGTGTGTTAGTAGCGGTATTTTTTTTTGTCTCGATGAATACGCAACCCTTATTCAATCGGCAGTCTCGAGATTCATACTCGTTGCTATATATACATACGAATGAATATATTGCTATTGTTTAAACCCGCCAGAAAAATTGTGTGAATTTTCCAATGCTTTGGACGAAAATATTTATATATGGGTTATTCCGTTCCTGTTTGTCCTTTCGCGTTTATTCTATTTCTCAGGTTTTAAACTTTCAGAATTTTTTTTTGACCGATTTGGAAAAGCTAAAATTCTGAAATAATTCGTAGACCTTTTTTATAGTCTGCTTTAGACGTGGAATTTTTTGCAAATCTACATCGTTAGATTTGACATAGGAATCGCTAATTTAGTGGATTATGACATTTAAGCTTCCAGAATTTTTTTGGAACAATCTGCAAGGTCTAAAAATCTAAAATAATTCATCAACCTTTCCGAAGGTCTATTCTAATAGTCTAATTTTTTGCAAAGTCGTATCGTACGAATAAACATTAGAAAAACCGGGTTTTATGAAATATCCATGTTAGGAGCTTCTAGAATTTTTCTTGGCCAATTCACGGAGTCTAAAAATCTAAAATAATTCATCAACCTTCCCAAGGCTCTATCCTAGTAGTAAATTTTTTTGCAAAGTCATATCGTATGAGTAAGCATATAAAAAACCCGGTTTTATGAAATATTCACGTTTCTAGCTTCTAGAATTTTTCCTGACCAATCCTCGAAATCGAAAATTCTAAAATAATTCATCAACCTTTCCGAAGGTCTATTCTAGTAGTACAATTTTTTGCAAAGTCATATTGTACGAATAATCATATAAACAACCACATTTTATAAACTATCTACGTTTTGAGTTTCTAGAATTTTTACTGGCCAATCTACAAAGTCTGAAAATCTAAAATCATTCATCAACCTTCCCAATGGTCTACTCTAGTAGTCCAATTTTTTGCAAAGTCATATTGTACAAATAAGCATATAAACAACCCGGTTTTATGGAATGTCCACGTTTTGAACTTCTAGAATTTTTACTGATCAATTCTCGAAGTCTAAAATTCTAAAATAATTCATCAACCTTCCGAAAAGTCTATTCTAGTAGTACAATTTTTTGCAAAGTCATGTTCTACAAATAAACATATAAACAACTCGGTTTTATGGAATGTCCACGTTTTGAACTTCTAGAATTTTTACTGATCAATCCTCGAAGTCTAAAATTCTAAAATAATTCATCAACCTTCCGAAAAGTCTATTCTAGTAGTACAATTTTTTGCAAAGTCATGTTCTACGAATAAGCATATAAACAACTCGGTTTTATGGAATGTCCACGTTTTGAACTTCTAGAATTTTTACTGATCAATCCCCGAAGTCTAAAATTCTAAAATAATTCATCAACCTTCCGAAAAGTCTATTCTAGTAGTGCAATTTTTTGCAAAGTCATGTTCTACGAATAAGCATATAAACAACTCGGTTTTATGGAATGTCCACGTTTTGAACTTCTAGAATTTTTACTGATCAATCCTTGAAGTCTAAAATTCTAAAATAATTCATCAAGCTTCACGAAACTCTATCCTAAAAGTACAATTTTTAGTAAAGTCTCATCGTACGAATTCGCAGAGAAGCCCGTATACGTGTAAATAGTAGATAAAGAGGGTGGTTGGTGTAATATGAGTTTGCAGCAGCCTGAGGCAGTTCATTTAATTCTCGATCTCGCTAACCCACATTCATGCGAGCAAAGCGCTGTTGGTTGGTTGGTTCCCTGGTCTGTTTACCGTCATCCTTTCCGATTCTCACTTATTCAGCATGTGACTGATCTATAACTCACAAAGAGTTTGATTGAGCTTTTCTTTGAGTTGATTTTTCAAAGGCGTTCAAAAGTTTGTGGATGAGTGATGATTGCAGGGTGTCGTTGAATGAAGAAAGTAAGAGATCTCGATGTCGTTTTAATTCGTCTTTTCATATCGAATGATTAAAAATTTAATTAGAGCCTATGTAAAAATTTTCTATTTACAATAAAATAAATAATATTAAAAATCTCAAAAAAATCTTTAAAATCATATCAACATGATTTTTCATGACGTGACGATTTTTTTTTTTTTTTTTTTTTTTTTTACGATCTTTATTATTTCTCCTAACTAACGACGCCATTGTTACAAATTCCTAGCATTGTGAATACGTCATACAGAAATTATAACGATATAGAGACTGCAACCGCGGCTAAATTTTGCTTCTGTTCCCTCAGCCTCCGAGGTTTTGATGCCCTTAACGAAACCCGCAGTTTCCATTCCACCCTCCAATTCTCCTGCTTCTCCACAGTATTATATACATTTGCCGTCTACACAAAGTGCGAGAGAAAATGATAGAGAGAGTGAGAAAGGAGTGAGTTATATACTTGGATGATGCAGCGACGGTGGCGCGTCTCGTCCTTGGACGGCGGGAGATTGCGATGTGCCAAAAATTCATCCCCGACGATAAAAGCGTCTTAAAAAAATCGTTTTTTTTTTCCTTCATATTTTTTTAACGCCCAGCAAGAGCCCGGACGTAAAATAACATGAAACTGATGCTTTTTCCTTAAGAGCTTTCACGTGGCGACTAAAAAGCATCAAAATACAATTTTCCCATCATAAAAAAGTATTTTTTTTCGACTTTTTAGTGATTTTCCACAAAAATCGAATTCCCAAAAAGTAATTTTAACGGCTGGTCCGTAAAATAACATGAAACTGAAGTTTTTTCCTTAAGGGCTTTCACCCGGTGAGCAACAAAACGTCAAAATACAGTTATCCAATTACAAAAACATATTTTTTTCGACTTTTTGGTGATTTTTCAAAAAAATCGTATCCCCAGAAAGTCATTTTAGGACTAGGACGTAAAACAACAGAAACTAAAGCTTTTTTCTTAAGGGCTTTCACGCGGTGACCAAAAATCATTAAAAAAACAATTCTCCAAATAAAAAAAGATCGTTTTTTCTCACTCTTTAATGATTTTCCACAAAACCGATTCCCTCGAAATTCATTTCAGGGCTCGGACGTAAAATAACGAAAAAAATGGATCTTTTTTCTTAAGGGCTTTCACGTGGGGAACAAAAATCATCAAAATACAATATTCCAAATAGAAAAAAGTCTTTTTTTGAAATTTTATCGAGTTTCCAAAAAACTGAACCCCTCGAAAGTCATTTTAGACACGATTTTTCATATTTTTTGACTTTTTTTTCCTCTTTATGGACCTCTGAGTGTGTGTGTATGCGTTTAACGTACTGCCTGCGTATGTACCTATCGATCGGGGTTGGAGGCCTCGAAGGGGGTTCTCGGGAATCTACGTGGAAGCCGGCCCGAATCACTTGGCTGCACCGAAACTTCGAGGGAGAGAGAGAGAGAGAGAAAGAGAGAAAGAGAGAGGGGAGGAGAGTGTGACGACACCGCGAGAGGTTAATGGCCGCTCGGACGCGGAAATTTCGCGCCGACCGTTAATCCCCCCCCCTCCCCCTCCGTCTCCCTCCTCATTCCCTTGTGAGATATAAATTTATCGAAATTTGTTATCGACACCAATCTCTCGAAAAATTAATATATTTATTTAGTTAATTTACTCAAACACAGTGGCGCGCATGCGTATTCCATTTTAATAACGATTCATAACCCACGTTATACACGAAGCACGTAATATTAAAAACGAATAGAGATGTCGCTGATTACTCGACGTGTGGTCACAAGGTCGCGGCGTGCTCGGACTTTATTGCCTCAGTCATTAATCTCCTTAATAATTAATTTCACGAGAAGAAAAAAAATATACAAAAAAATAAAACAACAACAACGAAAAAACAAACTAAATATTTAATGAATTTTTTTCTAGTTCAATTTTGAATGTCAATTAATTAAAAAGGTAAATTTTTTTTGCCGATAAAATGATTATTTTAGATTTTTTAATATAAAATTCATTTAAAAAAATGAATAAAATCCTTGATGAATTTTTTTAGCTCGATTTTTTATGGTGAATAATTGAGAAAAAAAAACAACGTCATGTGATGATTTTATTTTGAAAAGATCGTTGGTTAAGTTTGAAAAAAAAAAAACAAAATTGACGTTTTATTATTTTTTTGGGAAATTTTGATATGGACTCACCGTTTGGGGATGAAAAAAGCTGCTGCCACGTTCCCGGAACCGGAAACTCAACGACGATCCGTTTTTTCTTCTCTTGTTTCTTTTTTTTCTTTCTTCTTCTTTTTTTTTTGCTTCCTCGTGCTCTCGCCGCTCTCAATGGGGCGTAGCTCGACGTCACAGTCTCCCTCGAGACGGTCTTTTAGTCGATGTTTTTGAATATTTGTCAAATGAAACGTAAGAATTTTTTTCGGTTTTTTTTTTTTCGAGTTTTCGGAGACCGACGAAACTTCGGAACGAAGCTTCGATTTCGTGACAGAATCTTTTTTTTTTTTTTTTTTTAATCGCTCATTCGTTTTTGTTGTTTTTTTTTTTTTTTCGTACATGACCGTGTGTCCGTTTGTTTGAGTGATATAAAAAAATGATTTTTGCAGATGTAACACGTTTATTTTGTGAATTTCTCACAGCGCAGTTTACGATACGCTCCTCTCGGACGAACTGAACTCTCCCCCCCTCGCGTATTCCATTTATAGCACCCCCACCCCTCCATATTTTCCCCTACTATTTCCCACTTCGGTCCAACATCCCTTCCAACCAACTTCTCTCCTTTCAACCGGTGGGGAAATAGACATTTCTGCCCCTTCAATTTCTTCCTCTGTTCTAACTATATCTCCAATCGCATACATACACCTAAATCTTCACATTCGAACGAGCGTGTAGCCTCAAACAATATGCTTTCGTACTTTTTAAAAGACACACTCCAAAAAACCTCCCTTACTCGACATTTTTTTAAATCGTCTTCAATCAATTTGAAAAAAAAAAAAAAACAAAAAAAAAACAAAAAAAATTCTCATAGAAAATAATTTATCGCAAATTTGTTTATTTTACAATTTTTTTATTTTCATTTTTTTTTTTAACATTTAACGAACAATCGAATTTTTCAAACAGAACCGAAAATTTGATAATAAGATTTTCTGGTTTTCATCGCATTTAACTTTTTTAAGAATTTTTTTTTGAAATTTTGCACTCTTTTTGAATGCATACGAATTTGTAAAAAAAAAAAAATAAAATATTGAAGAATTTTGGTACCTAAGGTTTTTAGGATTTTGACTAAATTTTCAGTGCAATTGACTTTTTAATGATGACCATGTTCGATTTATTAGAGAAAAAAAAAAATTAAAAATATTCTTAATTTGTATCAATGTTGTAAACAACTGTTCAAGAATCAGAGAAAAAATAATATTTTTCAACAGAATAGCGTGACGTTGAAATTTGAATGTCTATTTTTTTGCTCACTTTTTCCTGTTTTTTTCTGTTCCATTTCGTCTCAATTAAGGCTACAAAACAGTTTAATCACGATTTGTACGAAATGTGAACAAAATTATCTAAAAGTCAACCTCGATCAATTTCTCTTAAAAATTCCATACAAAAAATGTTCAGCTTAAAGAAAAAAAAAAAAAGAAAAAATTTAGTTAATTTTTGAATTTGCAAGTGTTGCAGCGACATTTATATTTACATATATATATATACGAATTAAAATTTTGATAGAGGCTCAAGTACAGAGAAAAGTATTGAAGGGTGTGAGAGGGTGAAGGGAGGTTTAGAAAGAAGGGAGTTTTGCTCCTATCTCGGTGGCTGGTCTCCTCTCCGGCGTTACTTGATTTCTCGATCCCGCCAGGTGGCCAGGTGTAGGTCAATGTGGGTATCCGCATCTATATATACATATATATATATATATATATATCGCGATAGTGAGAATTGGAAGGGATGCTGTAGTCATGACGACGCTTGAAATGTATGTTGGAGTAGGGAGAAGGAAGAGAGAGAGAGAGAGAGAGAGAGAGAGAGAGAGAGCGATGTGTATATCTCGAGTTTGCAACCCCCTAGCGCTCGATCATTTGCGATCCTTGTCTTGCTCTTCTGGTGCTCGTGTACTCTGGCATTGATCGTTGCCAAGCATGGACCATGCGTCGACCACCACCATCACTTCCACCACCACCACCACCACCAGGACGTAACCAACTTCTCTATAACCTGCACACTCCGTCACGACTTTGCTCACAGACATAAACCACCCCTGAAACACCCCTTTCGTCGAAAGGCTCCTGTTCCATACACACACACACTTGGTGTGTCAACTATCGTCTCAAAAGTACATCTTATACCGCATTAAAACACTAATAGCATTTCACTCTCATTGTCCCTCTCTTTGCTTCCATACCCTACCGCCATAGCCGTTAAAAGCACATCGTCTTTTCAGCCTGCGCTGCCTGCGTCCTCGACTTCTCTTCTCGAGATACTGTATTAAAATTCTTAGCCTAAGCATTTTTTGTTTTTTTTTTTTTTTTTTTTTTTGCTTTTTTTCAACCCTTTGAATACACCCGATGGACCAACATGTGAATTAGAATTCTTTGCATTTTTTTCGTCACCATTATTCTCTGCTTTTTTCAACTATTTTTCTTTCCCTACCCGAAAACTTGAGTTTCTCCTCGAATCCTTAAAATGTCTAAATATCAAATTTTGTGGCTGCTACTTTTATTCGTATTTTTGGGATACATTTTTTTTCGGATTATGTTTCTTTTTTTTTTTATCGGAATTGAGAAATCATGAGATTGGGGGTGTTTTCACCCCTTCGTTAACCTTCTCGTAAGAATTGTTCGATTTCCTTTTTTTTTTCTCCCTTTTTGTGAAAGGCAAAACCACACATCCATTATTTTAGGGGATTCTTTTTGAAAGATGCAAAAAAAAGAAATTTTCGAAAGATCGAGCAGACGACTTCGTCTCCTCCATACTCTTCGGAAGCTTTCCTCTTGATGCAAACGGTGAATGATTCGCGCGACACTCCGCGTGAACCGATATCAGTTTCCAGACACCCCACCGACACCTTCGTCTCTCTCTCACTCACTGGTATAGACTCATCGCGAACCAACCCCTTATTCAGCCACCCCAAACATTCCATTTTACCCCACATATCCGCCTTTGAATCAGAACTGTTCGGATCCCCGTTGGTGATAATTCGGGCCATCGTTTTATATTTGAAGAATATCATTTTGGGGTAATTGTCCATTTGTTAATTCAACAATCACGTCATTTGATACTCAGAAAAAACATTTAGTCGATTCGACTGGGATGTGGTTTGAATGGAATTAAATTTTTTGATTTTTTTAAGGGTTTTTTAGTAATTAAAAAAAAATTATACGAATGTGTCCGGTAGATTTGGAAACAATGTTTAAAAAATTTGGGGCGAGGGGGGGGCTTTCGATGGAGGAAAAACAACCCCGGCGAGAAGCAAGTCATTGAAAGTTGTCGTCTTGGCCAAATTGCCACCAACCTCCCTGTGCATCCCTTGATTCCTTCCTCTCCTTGGCTTGAGCACACTCGGAGATATTTTTGCCGTTGCAATATCCTGCGATCTAATGTATATAAACTTCTCCCTCGTTCCCCCGTCTGCCCTGAGATCGATTGGGTTCTTACAGGAGTGCGTTATACGATATGTTTTTTTTTTTTTAACTTCCCCAATGGCTGGCCATAAAAAAACGTATTTTAAGCTTCCCCTTGACTCGACTATTAATAACATGTTTCTTGGGGAAAAAAAAGTTCGATTAACCTTCGCTATACGATAAATGCTATTTGATGGGTGCCAGAAGAATGAGAAAATTCATTTATTTTTCTACCCCCATTTATTCATCCCCCTTAAGATAATCCGGAACATTAAATCCCCCACCTCCCCCCTCTGATCACGAGACACGATGTTGCTTCGTACATAATACGGAATCTTGAGGAAAACAAACACCTCATTCGATCCAAATGGAAAATAATACGCTACCCGGCGATGAAACCTCAGCAGATGTCAGGTCCTGACCAGGGCAAACTAGGGTATGTCTGGAAAGGCAATCCAGACATTTAAAAAGGTTCACCTGACCAGAATTAAGTCAGGACCAGGTCTGGATGACCGCAGATAAATTATATCACAGTTTGGAAAAGTTCATCTGATCAAAATTTAATGAGGGCCAGGTCAGGGCAACCAGGAATGAAATATATTCAATTTTGAAAAGGTTTACCTGGTCAGGATTCATTTAGAACCAAGTCAGGATACCTAGAGATGAAATGAATTGAATTTTGAAAAGGTTCACCAGGTTAGGCTTCATTCGGGACCAGGTCAGGGCAACCAGAAATGAAATATATTCAATTTTGAAAAGGTTTACCTGGTCAGGATTCATTCAGAACCAAATCATGATACCTAGAAATGAAATAAATGAAATTTTGAAAAGGTTCACCAGGTCAGGCTTCATTCAGGACCAGGTCAGCATAACCAGCGACAAAATATAATAAATTTTGCAAAGTTTCACCTGATCAGGCTTCATTCAGGACCAGATCAGGATACCCAGAGATAAAATATATCAAACTTTGGCAAAATTTATCTGATCGGAATTCATTCAGGATTAAGTTAGGATCCTCAAAGATAGAAAATAATAAATGGCACCTGATGATCTGGTGATAATGAGGCCACCCTAGTTGGAACCAACTGTTGAGAAAATCCTGAACAGGTCCAGTGCCGTGTTAATTATGTATATTTCAATGAATTCCTGATAAGATGTACCAGGTCAGGTCCTCATTTGAACCTGATCCGGTTCTAATCCGGCACTGGTCCGGTACGGCTTTAAAATGAAATTTAGGTACATCGTGATGACCACCTTCACTCAGCAACTTCCTCGTGGCCTTTCTCCGTTATTGGTTAATCTTTATCAATAAATATAGTTGGAATCTTTGAGCCAACGGTGAGAGAATTTGGGGTCGGTGTATAGAAAGAGGGTGGAAGCGGGATCACGATTCCGGGCTGCACAACTATATAACTACTTAACGTATGCTCATGCACGAACCGAAACGAAACGCTTACCACTTTCGAGCCTCAAGTACATAGACGCGTCCATATACATGAATATTTGTTTAGAAGAGCTACGTCGACGAGGATCGCGGTAGGCATTGGATTTTTTTCATGCAACGTGTACTAATTAAAAAATTCCAGGAGGATACAGATTCCGGAGGTTGGTAGAGGGTGGAAAACGTGTGTATGGTTATCCGGCCCATCCCGGCCCATCCCGTAGCTTCCCCCTGTTCTCCTTTCTCCTTGTGGCTTTTCGTGTGTTGCAAATGTTCTGGAATATGTGTTGCTGCAATACGTGTACATAGAACGTGGTGTACACACGTTTCCGAATAAATCCAATACGCGTAGCTTCCGGCTAGTTCTTTTTTCCTCCTCAACCCCTAACGTCCATTTAATTCGTTCCCAATACCCTCCACCTCTCGGCAGCCCCGTTTTTTACTCTCCACTTATCGATATACCTGTACACACGTCGGGTACGTTTGACGTAACCAACTTTTAACGGTTTTATGTCACCCTACACACTTTCCCATTTGATTTGACTGGTCTAGGGATTTTTTTTTTTTTTCACGATAGACTATTTCGAGGAAATTAAACGTTCCAACAGTAACAAGAACATCTTTCACATCGTTACTACACAAAAACCTGCGGAATATAAATTTAACAACAAATTTCGAAAAATTTCGTATACCTAACATATTTCGATGAATTCCAAAAACTTCCAAAAATTTTTACTTTTGTATTTCGTTTTTTGTGTTTTTTCTTTAGAAACACAAGTTTATTTGTCAGTATATATTCATGTTTAGTGGTCCGTGTACAGGAGCAATCTGTAGGGGAGTTTGGTGCCTTTGGCAAGAATTTGTGTTGCTATATATAGCGAGTTTGTGAAACAGGCGATGGTAGATCGAGAAGGGTGGCTTTTACACACGAATATATATAGAGTAGCGAGACGAATGCGACGGAGGAGTCGGTATCAATTGACGCTTTCAATGTTGATGTTTCAATGTGTACAAAGGTCATTTCCATTAGAAACAAACAAACGGAACAAAACAATGAAACACACAGTTAGTCCTCGACATAGTTGTCAGGTTGGATGACGATTTTTATGATTCTTTTGAATTGATTTTAATAATTCTGTGATTAAAAAGAACGAGCCTCCAATTTAAATAGAAACTTGAAGCTCGATCTTTTGGATGATGGGTCAGGGTCGAGACTAGGACTAGTCGAGACGAGACGTCCTTTACACGTAAACGTAAAGATCAACCTATAACTATACAGTCTTGGTCCAATGTAGGCTCATTGTTTCGTTGAGACAAAACAGAGGCCACTTTCTCTCTCTCTCTCTCTCTCTCTCTCTTTCTCTGTTTCGTAGTACAAAGTGGCTACGCGTTCGTACAAACGTGTACTCGAACATCGGAGTACATAGAAAACAGAAGGAAGAACGAGAGAGTTTCATATGAGAGTAGTGCAACTAGCTTTGGTGAAGCGATGAGAGACGAAGAGATGGCAAAAGAGAAGTAAACTCTGATGGAGCTTTGTGTTATATTTGTATGTGTATATACAAGAGTGTGTTCACATTTTCCTGACATAAAATACACACGCGTTTCACTGTTTTACACAACAATGTATAGTTGAGTCTTGATAGACCATCGCTATTTATATCTTCAACGTCACAAGACCTTGCAACCAGAGTCATTATGAAATTTTAATAATCAAGCTAATACTCTATTACACTTTTTACACCATTTTTTTTTTTTTTTTTTTTTTTTTTTTTTTCAACGCTAGGAACTCTCTGTAGTTTTCGATCCAATAGTTAGAACTCTTGGAAAATTTACCATCTCTACGTTTCTCTCATTCATCTATATAAAGGTTTTGTTAACGACTCAACCGAGAGAGTTACTCACGGAATCAGGATCCTATCGGCACAGAAAAGAGACACCGAATCAAACAGTCCTTCCCATTGTTTCTACACAGCTAATCAAAACCCCCTGGTCTTCCCTTCCAACTGAACACCATCCAGACAATGAACTAGAGATATTTCCACTCGTGATCTTTATCTTCGTGATAAGAAACTCGAAATACTCGTCAAAACAAAGATCAACCAGTCAAGGAAACTGGTGGAAAGTTTAGTTTCCTGGTGGCTAAGAATTCTCGAAGTTTTTTTCATCCATTTTTTTTATCTTGCAAATAAATTCTACGGCCTATAAAATTCTTTGGATCTTCCATCTGACCAGGCTGTAGATAAAAAGTTTTTTTTTTTTTAACCTCTAATTTTTACGTGTCGTGAGAAAATAAAATAATAAAAAACAGAACAGCAATGTTTACGTTTTCCGACCGCAACGTAAACACGTTTGGAACGTCCATCCAGCCACCATGAAAAATCGACTGTGTGCTCATCTTTATGAATATTTCAATGGCCAATCGATGCCCGAACATCAGAAACGAGAGAACCTCTTATTCAGACCAACACCACATCCCCACCTACCCCCTTAACATTTGCCTGTTTTTACCACCGAACACTTTAAGCAGAGACGCCCAAAAAACCATTTCGAAAATTACACTGCTCTACACTTTGAAGCTTTTATTTGCTGCTTTAAGACCCAGCATCAAATTGACTTCTACTTCGATGTCGACGTTGACGAACCGCGGGGCGCGAAATAAGGTCGTCGTTAGCCTGGAAAGAGACTTCGAATTGATTGATATTTCTTTCTGTTCGTTTTCAAACGATTTTTGAAAACAATTTTATTTTTTATACGAATTATAAGACGGTGGACATAAAAATTGGTTATTTTTTTTTCTTCTAATCAATCAATCAGAATCAATAGATGCTGAAATTCATTTTTTTTTTTTTTTGAAATTTTATGACCAATTAACACTTTTTATTATTTTCTGGTACCTGATTTTGAAGAGCTATTAAATTGGACTCAATTATCGAAATTAAATGGCTCATTAAACCGTGGGGATCAACCAGTGACAGCAACCTCGACATTATCGAACCTCTGCTTTATTTAATAACGTAGTAGCCTCTTCACAGTCACGTTCAAAAATTCACTCTTAGGTTGAATTTTTGAAAAATTCAATGCGAACAATTCAATTATTTCCGTTGTTATTATATTTCATGAAACTTTTTATAAATTACAAAACGCTGAAAATTTGATCGATTAAAAACAACCTCCAAATGGATACAAAACAAAAAAAAACTTCAAAATGACATAGCGGGTGTAAAAAAAATCGTATAAATATTCCAAAAAAAGTAAAATGAAGCTAAACTCTTCAGTTTCAAATACCCGTTTATTAAATACGTGCAAAAAAATATTTGACGAAGATATTCATCTTCAAGTCCGAAACAAAAGTCACAAAGTGTCTAAAACTGTTGACCAAGCAAAAATTTTATTTTCATTACAGAATGCATAAGTTGATAGTTTTCAAAAACATAAAAATATTCAATATAAAGTCATAAAAATCGTATGTATGTGAATTTATATAAAAGTGAAATAAAAACAAAATAATAGAGAAGAGACGAGACTGGGAACCGAGGTATTCAACGTCTGGTTGGTGCTGCATAGGATCCAGTCGTATATTAGATAGAAAATTGTATATAGAAAGAAAAGGAGGCTGAAAGGATAAAAAGTAGGCTGGTGAATACGTGTATTCGGGGTGTCAAATAAATCTACTATTAGAGAATCCCTTGGGAAAAGTGCGGCTTGGCCCTGGCCAAGTATATCGTGGAGGCCTGTCTGCTTCGAAAGGCCATAGGGATCTTGTCCATGTTGGGGTGGTTTCTCTCACTCTCTTGATTCTCATCTCTCGATCCTGATCCTCGTCGAGTACACATACGTGTTGTTACATATTATACATATATACACATGTCTCTTTTTATTTTTTATTTATTTATATATATATATGTATATAAAGAAAAGGAAGAAAAAAAAACACGTATACACTCCACAAGTTGGCCAGCTGGCACGCGACCCTCCTAAACTTGACTTCTACCCTCTCTTCATACTTGTTTTTCTTATTTTTATCATTCTCTTTACCTCTCCGAGGTTTCCCAAGCTTATATACCATCTTAAAGAAATCCCAACGTGACGATATATTTTTGTTTTAGCACGAAATCTTGCGGGACTCTGATTCATCATTTTATCTTGGTTATAAATATCGTCATGCTTGGTAAATCCATATCTGTAGCGTGGTTGCATTGTTGAGAAATTCATGACGCGCGTGGGATTAAGATCGCGTCGTAAAATCCATTAGACACATAGGCTTTGTTTCTCTATATAGAATATATAAAGAGGAGCTGTTTCTTCGAGCAGAAAGAATTTATCCGAGTGGTGCTGGTGCGACGATATTTTGGTTGTTGTACTGCTTGTGGAAGAGTTTAAATTAATTAAAATGGTTTTAAAGACGATTTGGGGGAAAGAGATTTTTGAAAAATTCGCATAAACGACAATGGGGCTTTTCGATAGAGTAGTAAATAGCAATGATCGGTGTATGAAAGCTCGTCAGAATGAATCTGCCGCTTGTAGAATATTTCGATGTATGTATGTACGGGTATTTTTCTCCATACCACTCATCGCGCTGCGGTTGGTACATGCATGGGAGTCGAGAAGCTAAAAAACTGAAAAAAAAAAAGAAGATCCTCAGCATGAGAGAAAGAGAGAGAGAGAGAGAGAAGAAAGGAAGAAAAGGAGAGAGGAAGAAGAAAAAAATCGAAGCGAGTGCTTACCGGAGAATAAAACGAGAAAAATTGTCATTGTCCTGAAGAGGTGGACGATTTCGAGAGAAATAGCAGCGGGGAAGGAGAGCACAGAAGCTAGAACGTTGTATTGGTATAGGAAAAAAAAGAAGAAAAAAGAAAAAAAAGAAGAAGAGAAGAGAGGCACCACGGGCAGAGAAGCGCATGCACATAACAATGACAGGCGCTGACGCAGCTACGCTTTCTGCTACAGATCATCCCCTGGATATTAAAAAAGTCGGCTTCCATTCGTCTATCATGCGGTAGTCCACCCGATACCGACCGCGCCGCGTTTATATATATTTTCCGTCTTCCTCTTACTCTTCCATAGTTTGCTGGTACTAGAAACGCGCCACGCGCCCGGCCATCCGCCACCGTGGAAACAATGCAACCCAACAGCGCCCCGGGTACTTGGCATCTCGATGCTTTACCTCTTCGTTCCCCTCCTCCCGGAGCAGAGCTTTCTTCCATCCCCGCAGTTTCATACCAACAGCCAGCATCGACTCTCTCGAATTATTCTTCCGCGACTCTTCTTCTTCAGTTCCACTTCCCCCGTCCGCCCCGGTCTGCCCAGGTCTGCCCCGATCTGCCCCCGTCACCACTATTCTCCTTTATTCATCTTTCAATCCGTATCAACCCCTTGTCCCACCGTCATTTTGTTCCTCCGCAATGTATATGTATAATCGAGCTAATCGTCGAAACGATTAGCGCCCCCTTCCTCACGAGTACCTGTCTCCGTTTACACACACCCACACACACACACACACACACACGCATATACATGTATGTCTTGCGGACATTGACACTCATGTGATACATCCAGATGAATGAATTTATTGCCGTCTGAAGAACTGTCATCAACACGTTGAAATTGATTCTCTTCTTATTTAGCCCATCATGCCGGCTAAAGAAGAAGAATCAATATTGCGGATTAAAAATCTGGCCATTCGATGATGATACTAATGGAATGATATATCTTTTCCATTAGCTTGACTCATTTGGAACTGGCTGGTATGTAGCATCGGCGCATTAATAAGTTAGTATCGTATAAGGATAAAATGGAGGAGCGAAATAATTGATAAATAAACTAAAGAGATTTCCATCTGCCATTAGCTCGTTCATTATATTGGCTGGAGATAAAAGCTCCGTAACACTCGGTACACATAGAAAGCATACGTTGAAATTTTCGAGTGGTTAGGGCATTTGTCGACCAGTGTAAAATCCACCAGGCGTCCAGAAGTGGGGTTGATGCACTCGCTATGAGGTAGAAGGGAATTTTGAGCGGAGGGAGAAACGTAACGAAAACCGAGTCGAAAGCCTGGTGACGATTATCATTGGAATATTGCGCGTGTAGATGTTGATGCTGTCCGTTTACTCGCAACCCAACGATCCTCACGTAGAGCAGCAGCATTGAATGCCCTTACACGAACAGTGTGTTGCGATTCAGTGGCAATAGAGAAGTTATCCATACATCAGGCTATGGAGGGATGTACATGTGATACAGTAGTAATGCAAATGTGACGGGTGTGTGACGGCGGCGTGGTTGTTGACGTCTAGTGGGCTGCCGATGACATTTACTGCTACAACCACGCCCCGAGCCCAAAGCAACGTTAACTTCCCTTCTCGCCCATCTCTCTGCTCTGTCAAGCTCTACGATCTGTTACAACGCGCCAAATCAGAGCGCCCTCTGGCGGACTAGTACATTATGGACTTCTAAACCCGCTCGTATCGGTTCTACCTCTTCCTCGACGAATTGCATCGCTGGAGATATCTCTCCTGCAATGTCCCCTTCATTCCATCTATCCTCCGCAGACTATTAGATGTCTCCTCAATTATCTTATCACCAAAGAATTTTATAATTTTAACGGCCAATCCTATCACGTCGATATGGCTTCTCCTGCACATTTCTCAAAGAATAGACACGAATGTAGCAGTCAACCCTTTTACTACACAATGCATCCCAGATTCAAGGGTAGTCCGGAGTGTTCTTCCGACAAAGCCTTCTCGATAAGACCCGGCCACTAGTCCTTTTTCAAGGATTTCAAGGATTCGATAGATAGACCACGTCAAGAAGTTCCGGTGCTTGGTGGTACGCTCAAGTGGAGACTTGCTCGGTCGCATGGGTTTCATTTTTTTTATAAATACATATATATGCAAACGCATTGTTGCCACATGTATGTGTTATGTGAGAGAAACAGAGCTTCCTAGTTTTTGCGTTATTGAGAAACTTGGCGTATCCTTGGAACTCTCTCTCTCTCGTTCAATATTTCATGAAAACGCGGCTCTATAAGAAGATGCCAAGCTCCTCGCTGCTGTAGGTAAAAGTCTTTTAGGCGTTTCGTCTCGTCACACAGTCAAGGCAAAAAGGGGAACCCGTGCATCCTTTAGTCCCTGAACAATGTGGTCGCGTGAGAAAGGGAGAAAATAAGGGATGTGAGAAGGATGAAATTCGCCAATTGATACCCTGCAGACTGTGGATGAGAGAACTCTCCTCTACCAGCGCGAATAGTACTCCCGGGAGTCCCAACGGCTTTGGCCATTCTCCCCAATGTCCCAGCACACGATGAGCTCCTTCAAGGATCCTCGCGATAGCGAGATCGAGAACTTTCGACCACACTGACCAATGTCCGTGCCGAATGTCTCTCGGCTTTTTATACCAATTTAATATATATATATATATATATAGTCCTGAATATTCTTGCCTCCGATGAATTTCCTTAAGACTCCAAGGCCATCCTACGACGTCCATCTTGATTCCAACCTACATAGACCTTTTCCCACTAGTACCATTCGTTGGACTTGCCCAAGACCAACGGAATGACATGCTAGATCCTTTGCTTTCTCTTTCTTCCTTCCTTCTTTGTTCCTCCTATTGAAAAATCAAACCTGCAGCTAATATACTTGCTTCACTTGTTTCAATATTGCTTTCATGGCTTAATTCTTGATGCTGGAAGAGGAGCTAGTCTGAAATATAGCAGAACTACCCCATGTATTACGAAGAAAGGTGGTACACGTGTGTTAAGCTTTAGTGGGACGATTCTCGTTAGCCACCGACCTTGCTAAGTGATCTCGTATACAATGAGATTTTATGCAGAGTGCATGGTGTTTCACGAGAGCCTGGCTGTGTTTCCGCTGGCATCGGAACGCCACCCACCTCTTTCTCTCCGCCTATTATCTCCCCCGTTGGACCCGCACCGTTCAACGGATCCTTTTACTCCACAGATCGTCAATTTCACGAGTGCTTTCTCACGGAGTCTCCGCTGCAGCACTTTCTGCAAACTTTTAAAGTCACCATCCCTCTCAGGTGTGTCATAACCCCATAATTCTCGATGGACAACATTGAACACCCAACTTCTCGATGTCGAGGGTTAGGCTGATACTCCGGAGACACGTATGACACGACGAGGGTGTTTGAGCTTTTGGAACATTACACCCCATCACATGGCCGAAAGTCCTGTTTCGTTCAAGGTCATTAATATATATTGGCAAATCAGATGAGTCTTTGATAATGAAGTTGGTGTCCTAACTTGGTAGATTGCTTTTGAAATATTAATCCGCCAAGTTAGGACTATCGGGCGTCAAAACGGACCCGGCCCTGCCAGATACACCATCGTCTTTGTTCCCTGGAACTTCATCAAGCTAATAAACGCTGTCTCGACTTGATTTTTATGTCTCGTGTGTCCTTCAAGCTCGTTCATTCTACACGAAGGACAACATGGTAACACGTGTATACTCCGATGAACGACAGCTCAGGTCGTTTGATCGCGTTTTATCCCTTCTACCTGGTGAAGCTTCAATATACCATGCTTCCAAATGGTGTACCGACAGACGGCTCTGAAATTTGTTTGTCTCTCGTTTTACGACTGGACCAGACCCTCTCCCGACCAGCTTATTGGATTTCCTTCAGAATCTCATGGCTGTACACGTCGCCACGAAAGTCTCGAGTTATTTACAGGCCCGAGAAACTCCCCCAGACTCCTAACCTCATACATCTTAGAAGACATATGCCGTCGTAGCAGCAGAGCGACACTCATCGTTCCGGTTCGCCTAATTTCTGCCCTTTTACCACAATTTCCTTTTGATAACAGCCTCCAATTGTTTTTCATCAGAGATTCCAAGACTCAATTGTGAATTCAACTCGCACAAAACAATAACGGAGCTTTCACGCGGCCAGATTCTCCCTCAGGAAGCCCAGATTCAATCTTATGCCATGAACAGTCCTGTGTACACTCCTTAGGGAGTATGTATGACAGAAAACAAAACCAGGCATGTGATATCGTTGGAGAAGTCTCGCCTTCGAGACGTCTCGAAGCGGAAGCTTCCTCTCCGAGTTGGAGGAGACAAGGACATGTGTAAATGAGCAGATAGGATGGTGAGCGTTTGGAAAAGCTCTTATCAATGTTGGAGTCGGTGTGTAATGAGTTGGTGGTTTGTACCAATGTTTGGAAGAGTCTGGCGGTTTTTTAAGAAAGCGTCTGGCTCGTGTCTCCGTTCGAAGACTTAACTATATAGATGGGTATCGTCTGGTGGAGAGTCACGTTGGTGTAGGTGTTTACCGGAGGAGTCTCGAGACACCTAAGCCGGCCAGGGTTGGCCGAAGCACCTGGTGCACATTCCCCCAGAGGCTCTGTTTGTTATTCCTTCCGCGAAGAGGCTTTTTCTTGGCTCATTGCTTTGCAAGCTTCCTCCTTCTATTATTTTTTTTTATCTCATTCTTATCTGTCGGTTTTTCTTCTTCCGGGATATCAAGCCATCAGGTTTTCTTTTGTTTTTTATTCAGCAAGAGAAAATTTTTATCCTTAGAGATTTAGCATCAAGGTGTACAAGAGACGTCTAGACGTGTACTGAGCCTCGCAGCATTTTGTCCATCGTTCGAAAACTCATTTTGGTAGGATCTTCCAAACAGACATTTTCACGATCTTGGCCCCCAAAGGGAAACAACACACACACAACAAATTTTTACCAGCCATTTTCGTACCCGGGTGATTAGAGTCTCGTTGTTGAGCCACCAGCATCAAATCTATGACTCCACTATATTCCGTAGCCCTTCAGGAAATAATATAAGAAAAGGTAGTAATGGTACAAACGCCTTCTCAGAATTTACAAAACCCCAGACTGCCTGGTAGCTGCTTTTCGTATATAAAGATGCTAAAGTTTAGGAGGCTGTAGGCAAAAGAAAAGGGATATCGAGTATCGGATTCCAGGGCATATGGAAAAAAGCCTTCAGGCATTTTGGCTTGAAAGCGTGCACCGAGAGGAGACTCCCAAGTTTTCAAGTATGCCTCAGTCAAATAATAATAACAATAATGATAATAATAATAATAATAATAATATACAAGAAGGATTTGGTTGAGGCTTTGGTGGAGACTAGCCAATGGGAATAGAAAGATTTTACGAGTTACGTAGTTGGGCGATTGGAAGGCTGCTAGGAGGGACGTAGGTGGAGCTCTGGCAAGGAACGCCCAGTAAAACAGGTGGAAAATACAGGTGATAGGATTGCCAAGGGGGCCACCAACCGTAGCTCGAGCTTTACACACGTTTACCTTTTGTTATGTATATATCTTAACGTTTGTACGTTACTGTAGCACACAAAAGTTTCCAATGCTGTTCTCGTGTCTTCTCTTTCACCCTCTTGCTTCCCCCCTTTCAGCTGTAACTTTACCTACGACTCGCTATATCTACTAGTCGTTCGCTACCAGCCACTCGTGGACCTGCTACTGTCGCAATTACTCTTTCTGCTTCGCTCTCTCTCTCTCTCTCTGCTATTCCGCACGTACGTGCGTACTCTACTATTTATCAACCTCCGTCTCGCCGATACGGCTCGTCTCAATATTTTTTTTTTTTTTTACTAACCTTTTTTTTTTTGCCCTTCAACTTGCTGAGGCATTTGATGGGAATTTGGATCAGAACTGTGGCTCGAAATTGAAGAAAGCAATCATCGTAACAGTCTAATTTCGAAATCTGCTGCTGTTTTTGTTCACCAATACGATTTCTATGCAAATTCAAATAATTTTTTACTTTAAATTTTTAGTTTTTTTTTTTCATCGCGAATCTACAGCCAAATACAAAATGGCGACTCGAATTCCAAGCGGTATTTACGTTCTACATAGGAATTTTTTTTTTTTTTTTTTTTTTTTTTTTTACATCAATCCTACACTGAACTAAAACTCTAGTCATCTGGTGGGTCTTGTCTTTTCGTCGACGGATGCTTTTCGATAACGTGAAAAACAAAAGATGAAAGATAAAAGTCCCGCGCATTGCTCCGCCCGCTTTTTTTTTTGCTTTTGCTTCTCTCTGCCTTTGATGACGAAACTTTTTTTTTTTCCTTTTTTTTTTTACCCATCCAACAAACGCATATGCATTAGACGAAATAAAGGGAAAAACTAAAAACACGAGAATTATACTAAAAAACGAGGAAATAACAAAGGCATGACGAAAATACTCGAATGTACTGCTACGTAAACGACTCTGACGTGTGCCACGAGATAGTACGACGATACAAAAAGTAGAGTAACAACGAAAAATAAAAATATAAAAACCGCGCGAATCGATACACGTATTTTGCGATTTCGTAGTCGCTTTTTTTAAATTTCATTCCTTAAGGGCTTAAATCGACGATGGGACATTTTAAAAATTCGATTTTTCAAAAAAATTTTTTTTTTTTTAAATATCCAAAAAATTTACAACACCTCGTATAATAGGTATGAGAAAAAAAAAGCATTGAAATTGATCCTTTTTTTCGCAGTTCTGAACGTTTGCAAAGCTTTGAAATAGACTCGAGTTCGATATTAATTATTTTTTTCTTTTATATTCCGAAGAGACTTTTCTAGAAAGGGAATGAAAAAGGCTTGAAACGCAAACTCTTGAAACACGCGTAATCCCGAGAGTCCATACATTTCTGCGATTGTCAAGGTGCGATTATAATAACGCTCGTGCGAGGTGTATTTAAAAAAAAAAAAAAAAAGAAAAAAAAATTCCCCCTTTCTCGTTTAGATATTTCGATAGAGCTTCCCTCGCTTTGGCACGTTCGAGCATTCCCGAGTCGTTTCTCCTGCATCTCGTTTTCATCATTTTTCGAATCTATCGAAAATTGAATCTCGATAACGTCAAAATTATTATAACAAACAGAATTTCATGGGACACGAAAATAAATAAATAAAAATTTCGATCATTTAGCACGTTTTTTAAAACAGTTTAAAAAATAAAATAAATTAAATTTTTGAAAATTAACCATTCGCCCCTCCCCTTGCCCCTCAATTTGCCCCTTTCGTTTTCCTGTAATCCTGCCTACGAGAAACCTTTCATATTTTCCATCCCTTCTCCCTCACTTTCTTCCACCACCCTTATTTATTTTCTTCAATAAATTCCATCCACTTGGACACTTTAATCCGTTGAAATTTTGCGAGTGCCTGTCACTTGGCTCCCGCGCCTACTTATTCCTACTTTAAGCGTTTTAATGGACAAGTTATTAGTCTGATATATCGAGTTTTAAGCCGCGAGCGGGAGACAATCTTCGAGTCTTCTTATCGTCTCGTCTTTACTCGGTAAAAAAATTTATTTAGTGCATTACAGTTAGGCTGCTATTATTTTCTCCCATGTTGTCTATTTAATTTATTTTCTTTAACTTATATATCATTTGACAGAATATAAAACACCGTAGAAACTTTTAAATGGAAAGTCTTTTAGATAAAAAAAAAAAATAAAAAATAAAAAAAAAAACGATCCATAAAATAAAGAATTTTTCTTTATTTTTTATTTATTTTTTCTTTGTATAAATCGGTTAATAATTGTTTATATCGAAAAATAAAATAACGTCTAGTTATACGAAGTTTATAGATCGAGAATGCAGCGAAAAGATCGCTCGAGCGAGTACAAGGACTATTGAAATTCCGAGTGGGGTTTAGGGGTAGAAAAATGTTGCTTACCCGTTCCGTTCAACGGAGCAGGTTGGCCTCGAGTAGGCAAAATGGTAGCAGCATCTTTTGGTAATGCGCACAGACGATATGCATCTACGTGCCTGCCAAGAGCAGAGAGAGCCTCTCTCGTTCTCCTTCAACTTTTTTTTATATTTTTTTTCTTTTTCCTTTTTTTTTACCCTTCGTGTTTTTTGCTCTCTCTCACTCTCTCTCACTCTCTTTCTCTCTCTTTCGAGGCTTATTAATATTAAACAGTACGTAACCCGGCCGCGGGAAACGCTCGCCTTTCCTATCGCACTTTTCCCCCGTTTCGCTCTTCAGTACACGAAGAATAGTCACTTTCCTCGTTCTACACTTTTACACGAAAAACGATGGCGCTTCTCCACTTTTATACATTGCCTCTGCACCTTGTATATGACTTTCCAAAGAGTGAGACAAAAGACTTTAAACAGGGGAACAAGCGATACCGTTTTCGATCCCGAACGTTAAATACTTGATCGTTTGGCGAGCCAAACGACGACCCCAGACAAGAAATTCGCCCCAGATCCCTCTCCAGCCTCGAAAACTACACTTTACGCGTCTCGTTGCATCCTCCTCGATACCCTTACGTCGTTAATAAATGTATATTCGAGACGTGCCCACACGTGATTTCATTTATTTCGATCCCTACGCACTAGGAATACCAGAAAAGACAACGATTTTCGAATGGACGTGAAAATTGTCTTTTTCTTTATTTTTTTAAACAAAAACAGACGCGTGAAAAAATTTGAAAAAATTAGGTTAAACTCGTTTTAGTATAGTGAGTTGAAGAAAAAATTGGCATTCCGATATTCGCTATAGTTTTGTAGGGAAATAATTTTTTTCATCAAAAAAATATGAAATTTGAGTATTTTGTCATTTTCGTCCATTTGCAATGAACATATAATGACTTTTTACATTTTTTTATATATATGAATGTCCCAGAGACGATTCAGAAACAAAAAATTGCAAAAAAAAACATACGTGGGCCAATAAAAATCTCATTATGTGGTTCGAATGGTTCACTGAATTTTTTCCCCTCTCTTCGTTCTCTGATGAAATGATACAAAAGTCCGGTGCCAGGCCGAACGGTCACCCAACCAAGTACTGGCCTGTTCCCAGGCTGGGTAACATTGATTTTCGAATTATTATCACAATTTAGTAATCTCAATTCGAAAAAATGTCAAGACCCTTATTTCCAGTCTATTTCGAAGGTAGGATCGTAAAGAAGAGGTTCTCAAGAGTCCTTTCCGTCTTGCACATGAAATTGTCCTATTTTTGGCAGCCATTGCTGTCGGCTCCATTCACGAGCTTGAATTTCCAGGGAATAATTTAGTCTGCATTCTCGGTGCTGTTGGTCTTAACCACCAGAAAATGATAATGAATTGCGTTTGTGAGTTTTTTGACGAATTTATCAAAAAAAAAAAAAAAAAAAAAAAAAGAAAACGATTTACACCATGTTTTTTTGACGTTTTAAATAAGAACAAAGCTGAGATAACATTTAAAAAAAAAAACTAAAAAAAAAAAAAGAAGTTTGTTTTTCGTAAATACTCGGTTCTTGCTCCTCGCAACATAAATTCTCAACGACAAGTTTCTAGGGCGTTTTTTGCACCATCCAGAGAAAAGTAGCGCATCGGGAATCTGCTCTAACACAAGGACGAATAGTTCCATATATAACCGAGGCCTATCCATGAGAACGAGAAAGAAACAAACAATGACAAACATGAAAACACGAGAATAACTGAAAGAAAGAGAGAGATAGAGGAGAAAGAGAGAAAGAGAGAGAGAGAGAGAGAGAGAGAGAGAATGAGAGAAAGGTAGGAGTTATCTGTAATGGAATAAGTTGGTAACAATAGAGTATTGTTGAAGTAGGCTCCTCGGTTGTACGCCATGAGCCTACCGTTGACGGACATTATCGCCGGACGTCGCGTTTCCGTGTTTCCGCGACGTCCTCTCCAACCGCCTGTACATACCGCTACATCGTAACCACACAAATATATGTTTATACACAAATCATATATAGATATATATATATATATATAAATGAAGGATGTAAAGCTAGGCGACGTTCTTCCCGACGAGAGCCAGAGATCGGCGTCGCGTCATCGAGAAACATGAGAGAGAACAAAATCGAACCAGGACACCACCAAGACGTCAGAGAGGGTTCCCTATAGCAAACATACAGAGAAATGTAAACCACACCCAGAAAGAGATTTATTAAAATTTACGAGAATTATTTTTATTTGATTTATTTATTTAATTGTTTTTTTTTTGTTATCTCAAAAACTGTATTTTAATCGGTGTAAATTTATACAAGGACTCCGTTGCACATTTTTTCCTACCCACGAAAACTTGCAGACACATGGAAATGTTGTTGAATAATAATAGAATTTTATGTAAAAGAAATAATGGAAATTTGTTCAAAAGCCCTTAATATTGAGTTAGAGTTTGATGAAAAATAAAATTGTCACGAAGAGGGTGACAACAATCGTTTACAAATGAATTAATTAACTTGGAATCTGTCGTGTTCATATTGAACAATTGTCAGAGAGAGTTTCATTCGATTTAAAACAAAGTTTTGGATTTGATTTGTTGAGTATAATGCGCGAGTTTGTTGCGGTTTGATTCTGTTTCACACACTTGTTTCCAAAGATTTGTCACTTGCTGCGAGAAGCAAAGCTCTCTAAGCTCTACAAGGAGAACAAAATCCCTCGATCTAACGCCATAGAACCGTGAGGTAGCGACTTATACCAAAGGGATTAAGACGCTGAGCCTTCCTACTTGGCTTCTACGATTATATACTTTTCCTCCTTTTTCAATTCTCTTTTCCTTTCCTACAATGTCTCATTCTCTTGGAAACAGAGGATCCCATTATCCAGAAAATCAAAGCTTCTGGTATTACTAACGCTAAGTCATTTTAAGGGGTTTTGGAAAATGACGAAATCTTCGCGTTAAACGTCCTGATGAAAAATCAAAAAACAATTTTTTTTTTTTGTGACGAAAAATTATATAAAAAATTTGATTAACACAAAAATGTACAGTCAGGGGAACCAGTTATGACGCAGATTTTTCCAACTAGAATCTTCTCGAGGACACACTGGGTCAATTTGACCCGGAATATTTTTCATTTGCCTGTCAATCATGAAAATTTTGCATAAAGAATTATCATTTTTTTCGGAATGAAAATCGTATTATAAGGAGATTCGAAAGAAAAAAAAAGTATATTTCGGGATGGTTGATTGAAGAAGGATAAAAAGTGAGATCCATAGGCTGGAAGATAATCGAGCAGGACTTTTGTTCCCGCCTTAATAGAGTGTGTATACATCAACCCTATCCTCTTTGTACAATAATTCGACGGGGTGATGCTGCAAAGCGGATTACAAAGTGTTCCCCTTTTCTTCTTTCGCTTCTGACTGAAGAGTATGAAAATCACGATGTATTTTAAAGGCGTTTTTGCATAACCAACAAAATAGAACGGAAGAGTAACACGGAATCATATATATATATGTGTGTGGAAGAGAAAATGTTCAGGTTACGAAAGAATCCAACATAGTAAATATTCGGGTGGTAGTGAAAAGACACAAGAGACACGAAATATTCTCGTATTAGTCTGTCCTGTCCTTCATCCAACTGCATAAAGTAGAGTGTCCCCGGAAAAAAGTATCAAGATACGTGCACCCTTTTTTTTCTCTTTCGATGTATAAGTCGTTGTGTGTAAGTGTGTGAGTGAAAGAAATAAGAGAAAGGGAATGGAGGACTGGCAGAGTGTATAAGTGCTCCGATGGCTGGGTTGGTGAAAATATAGAGAGGCAGAGAAGAGATGAAAGGCGGGCAACATGCTCGAGGACACGACGCGACGATGACGACGACGACGACGACGACGACGACGAAACCCGGAACATTCACATTTTCCTTGTGAAGATCGGGAAAATGTGAGCCCGAGAGTCATAGGGAAAGAGTGAGAGAGGAGGGAAAAAAAGAAAGTGGAAGAAGAACGAGGCAGAGACTACTCGCACGTCTTTCTCCTTCTCTCTGGCTTTTCCTCAGGCTTTCTCGAGGCCCCGTTCGTTCAGAAACTCGCACTTGCCCAAGCCCTGCGGCACAGGGCCAGGCATTTCTCGCTCTTCCACTTTCCCGGATATTCATGCTCTCTTACACATGCCCTGACGGTGGGAGCACTCTCTTTTTCTCAACCGCGTACTCGTAAAAGCTCGGTCGGGGGCTCTGATCATCAAAACATCATCATCATCATCATGTCGTCATCGTCATCATCAGGAAATAGGATCCTATCCTGCTGCTCGTTGACACCCTGATAATGATCTTCTTCCTCCCTTGGAAATCCTCTTCGACTAGAAATCAACCTGAGCATCTGTTCAGTCAGTCCGATCATTGGGACCTGGTCGGGACCCGGTAGGCATAACCAGGGATAAAATATATTAAAGTATGGAAAGCTTTACCTGATCAGAATTCATTGAGGGATAGACCAGAATAACCTAAGATAAAAACTATTGAAGTCCAGGCAAGTTTGCCTCATCGGAATGACATCTGAACCAGATGCGGATGACCAACATCCAAGTCCAACAAGGTTTGACTTATCTGGATCTGCAGAAGGTTGTTTGAATGCTGATGAGAAAACCCTAATTGAAACCTGCTGCGAAAATTCTGATCAGGACCAGACGAGTGTTAAGCGTTACAGTTCTGATCAGGTCAGATGTTTGTTGGACCTCATTGAGCCCTGATCTGATCCTATGGTCTGGTCCCGAAGTACAATTGCAGCCAGATACGGAAATGCAAAATCAAAATTTCAAGCAAAGAATTTGATTCGGAAACGCTACAGAATTTCCGAAGCAGTCCTATAAAAAGAAAAAAAAGGCCGGCAGAGTGAAGAGGAAAGAAGGAAAAAGAGAGTAGAAAAGCCTGAGAGAGGATTATTCCTCGAGGCCGGTGAAACGACGCGCGCCAAACATAAAGAGGGCTAGGAAAAGGGTTGGGGCGAATGTTCCGCGAGATGCTACCGTCGCCCTGGAGAGGCTTGGCAGAAGCAGCATCGAAGGACGGCCTGGAATTAAGCATCTCGCCTCAAGAGACTCGGAGTCACTTCAACTCTCTCTTTCCTCTCATCCTTTTTTCTCCTCATCCCATACTCTCGCTTTCTCAACCACACTCCAGACCGACACGGATTAAAATCTGCCTGCCGTGGCTTCTCTCACCCACTCCACAAGAGCTAGGGGCACAGCGGCAAGGGGCCATGTCCCATCAGCCACAACGCTACGTCGAGCATCGACGAAGCCCTTTTTCAGCCCTAGGAATACATTGTACCACCAACCCATACACACGTGCCGCCTATACGTGTTACCAAACTCGTCAATACCTTTCTACCTCATCCAGCATCAATGTCTACCTCCCATAATACCATTTTTACTAAATTATCTTAAACACCCTGTTCCAACTTTCACAAAAATCCCAAATCATCAGCCTTCCAGTTAAAAATCTTTAAAAGTCACCAAAATTGGTCCCGTGACCAAACATCCATGTCAACCTTCAATTTTCTGCCATTATTTCAAACATCTCGTCATAGGTCTTGAAGAATCCCTAAAAGAGTCCATTTCAAAAAATGAACATTTTTACAGAACATTGATAGTATATGTTTTTTATAAAATCACAAAATCGATTGCCTTATGTGGGTGGATTGAAAAGAGCGGTAAAGTAGACGTATATCTATGTACACATGCCAGAGGATCACCATAAGGTGGGATATTCGGTTGGAGGTCGTATCCGTGAAGCTTCACCGGGCTTTAGAGCATTTATTCTCTTCCGAGTATCATTCTATATCGATATAAAGATTACTACACAGCCCTGCCTCTTTATTTTCTCCTGCCTGTAATACAAGGGGTAGAACATACGATCCACGCATTCGACATTGGGAGTCTGAGTCCTCGGTGGAGACGTTGCTTCGATCCCCTGGGAGTTTCGACATCGTCAGTTATACATCCAGACCTATTCCATTATTGTGTTATGGCCTTAATACGCAATATATATCTGTATAACTGTTACATCAAATTCTGTATGAAATGGCCAAAGTGCGGTATGAAAATCATTTGGAATTTCCCTGCTGTATTAACTTCTCCATCGTTTCCCCATTTATACACTTTTGCTGGGCTCATTCCTCGTGGGAAAAATCAGACATCTCGCCCTATTCGATCGAAAAAGTTGGCCCTCATCAATCTCCAGGAAGCATCCAATTTTTGTGTTCTCATTTGCGGCAACAACAGTTTTTTTTTAATTCGGACCTAGTGTGTTGGAAAAATATGACGTTAGGGGAGAGCAGTTTCAATCCAAAGGAGCTTCCCTCGTTTTCAGATGGTGTAGCAGCCTCAGGGAGTCCATAATAAAGGGTCATTCATGTCTGGAGCTAATTCAACGAGGATCTCTGCTCATTTGACTGTCACCCGACACGATTTCATCGCGTGTTTTCCTTCCACTTGACCCTCGGCCTTACATATTTTCATTCAGCAGCCTTTTTCTCTTCCTTTCTTTGCATCTTCTCGCAGTACTTTCTTTCCTCGCGGCAAGGAAATGGCAGGAAAAAGTAAGGGACCTGGTCCCCGGTCGAATACTTGCCAGGAACCTTCTTCGCCAAGGAGCCGCTTCGATACACACCCATACAAATTCATACCACACATTCGAGTATCCTTTGCTGCGACTAAACGTTTATAGGCACTTGGAGTAAGTTTTCCTCGCGCGCAACGCTGCATGAATAAATGATAAAACGGCGGTCTATCTCGTGGCCTGGATGGAACGAGGTTTTCCTCGTGTATGGATGGGCTGTATCGTTCCCTCCAAAAAGTGGAGGATGGGTCGGGGGCAAAAGCAGGCTCAAGCATCCGTATGGTGTATAAATTCAGACTTGGTTGTCCTGCTCCTGTTCCCCCGGGTGTACCAAACCCACCACCGGCTTAAGACCACGCATCTACACGGCCAAACTCTTGTGGTATATGACTTTTGTACATTCTGTGTGCATCAGCCCTTCGGGAAAAGGGATGTCGCAGAAATCATCTGAAAATATACGAAAAACGTTGAAGGACAGTTTTACCAGTGACGCAGACACCCCCTCTTCAGCCGCAACATCCAGGACACCCTGTGCTCGATACACGAGACTTATACACACAAACCCGGCCGCAACCACCACCGCAACCTTTATATTTGATAGATACGGCCAAGCTCTAAGTGCTTATCGTATTTCTCGGGTCACGAGACTCTCCATTTCCCCACCAAAGCCACAGTCACGCTGCTTTCCCCTGCTACCAGACGGAATCGCCTTGAACTCCAGGCTCCCACCTCTTTTCTCACCCCCGCAGTTGGCCTCGTATTCACCTGTAGGTTATATTTCCATCACGATAACTCGACCATATTTCCTTGCCGAATTTTTCATATTTTTTCATTCGGACTTTCTGTTGCTCATTAGAAAATTATTCATTCCTAGCTCTCAAGTTTCACTATAAAAGCGATTTTCTCAATTGCAATATTTTTCTTCCGTTCTGCAATGATCCTCTGGATATTTGTTGACGAAAAAGTTAACTCGTTAAGTGCATTGGAGCAAGTTTGAGTTTATCGCATGGTGCTCAACAGAAATCGGGTAAGGACCGTTTGTAGGAAGAATAAGAGGACGTTTGGCTGTGTGTATGTGTGAATATTTGTGTTGGACGATACAGTACCGGGGCTGGAAAGGAGAATGCATAGAACGAGGGTGGCACGCATCTGTGCTCTGGCCGATTAGGAGATCCGCGTACATACAGTCGAAAGACCGAAAGAGAGAGGGAGAGAGAGAGAGAAGGACAAATGTTCGCGGTGGCGCTTCGAGAAAAGGGCTCTCCCGAGCCTAAACTCCGCTGTATATACAAATCTACAAATATATGTATACCGCGAAGGAAAGAGAAAGAATGCCACAGGGTGGTGGTGGTGGTGGGTAGGGGTTGCTTTCAATTAGGAGCCGGTAACTCTCCCGGGCATTGTTCATTTCGCTCTAGATTTGTATTCACCGTTCGTTTGTTTCCGTCTCTCTTTTCCCTTTCTTTCTTTCTTTTATTCTTTTTGTTTTCTGTTTTATTCTCGTTATTTGCACGAGACTCGTCGCGCGCAGTCAAAAAGCCCGCGCGTGTGGTGCATCATCTCTCTTTTTGTTGTTTGTGTGCGCGCCTCATGTCACGCTCCTCTGCGGGTGGCTCATCCCTCAAACTCTCTCATTTTTTCTCTATTTATTCACCGTTCTATTCCCGCAACTCTTCCAGCCTCGAAATGTCCTTCGAAAAACATGCTTTTTTTTCCTCTTTTCTTTTAATCAACCATTTATTCATAGTGTCATGGCCTTTCAGCCTCGTTGCTCGAATAGAATTTCACATCGGAATCGGACTAGCGTCAGATTAGAACTTGATCGGGTTCTAATGAGGACCTGATGGGGCCATATTGTCAGAACCTGATTAAGACTCTAACGTTTAACATTCTTTTGGTCCTGATCAGAATTCCCTTAAGAGCTAACCCCACCCTAGCGCCAGCAAAAAAAGCCCAACTTTGATCATTTTTTTTTGAGGATATGGGTTAAGTGATCGGGTTTCTTTATTCAGGGTTTATTAAACACTAATTGAAGTATAAGAACAAATTTTTTTGTTGCAGTTTTTATACAAAATGGCGGCGGCAGAGCAAGTCTCCAAAAACGTTTTTTTTTTATACCCCAACGGGCGGAATCGTAAATCCCCAAGTATAAGAGCTGGAATAAGAATATTTAAAAAAATCCTAAAGTACATGTTATTGGCTATGGAAGTACATAGGGTTTTTTTTAAATCGATTTTTGCGGAAAGGCACAAGTTTTAAAAATATTTCACGTTTTTGACGTAAAAATCTGCAGTAAATTGTGTATAAACAAAAAAAAAGTTTGTATTTAATCCAAAAACGGCTATGTACTTCTTTAGATAATCTGATTGTGAAGCTGCCGTCAAAATTTCAAAGCAATCAATCGAGTGGTTTTCGAGCAGCGATTCCGCCCAGTTTGAAAAAGTTAGTTTCGAGAAAAACGCGTCTAAAGTTATACAAGTATATAAATAACTTGCGACAACTACCAATGGAAAAGGAAAAAATAATGAAAAATCGTCCTCCATACTCAGATTTTTTACTTAACCCGTTCCTGTGTGGGAGTGATTTGAAAACATTGTGACGTCACAAAAAGCCCATTTTGGAGTATAGAAGATTGCGGCAGGGCTCGTGCTGACTTTTTTCTTTTTAATACTTGGCGTCGAGCCGCTACCGCGTCTCTTGATATAAATCTTTGAAGATTCGCGGCGGCAAGATTGAAAATTGAACCTGTTACAATTTTTTTTTGACCATAGCACCAATTACATATTGATTTTATCACCCTAAAGTATTGTTTAAGTAAAAAAAGAAAAAAGATTTTTCTAAAATCCTAGAGTGGTGTTACCCCTTAACAGTAGGTGCCGACCAGGATGTCCAGATCAGGATCCAGTCTCGATCTTTTCGTCAGCAATTGAACTATACTCACTGCATCTGAATATTCATAACATCTGGTGATACTAACCTGCTCCTGACATGGTCCAGATAAGTCAAACCTTGTTGGACTTGGATATTTTTCATCTCTGGCTATCTTGATCTGGTTCTTCCATCATTGGATCAGGTGAACCTTAGCGCGTATTTAAATATTCACGACATCTGGTCATCCAGATCCGGTCCTGATGTCATCCTGATCAGGCAAACCTTCCTGGACCTCAATAGTTTTTATCGCAGGTTATTTGGATCTGGTCCTAAATGAATTCTGATCAGGTGAATATTTCCAAACATCAATATATTTAATTTCTGGTCATCCTCTGACCCGGTCCTAACTGGAACCCGATGAGAATCGCCTTCTCAGGCTTTCCTTGCTGCAACCTGGTCAGGACCTGACATTGGCTCGGATTGGATTCTTTTGATATTTCGGCTTGTCGCGATCTTTTAGAGCCAGGACGAGATAAACATGTGAACATATTGGAGTTTAAAGGAGGTTTGAACTTTCGTTTATTCAACAAACTAATTATTTCATAATTATTAAGTGTTTGGCACTCAGTATGCGAGCGTTGAGAGCATGATTTTAATGCGACACGGTGCCACCATCAGCTCCAGCAACAACCACCTTCCAAATTATACGCTAATTGGTTGATCGTGCGAGTCACCTCTCGATTTGCCTACTTTTGCTAAGATTATTATACACGACACGCTCTATAGGTGTGTATTATTTAAGGGGCATGTAAACGAAGTTTATTCACGTATACGCAGACTCACCTATTTTATGGCTTTATGGGAATGGGCTTGAGTGAAGCGAAGGGAGTTTGAGTTGGCACGTTAAGGCACGTTAAGGGACTTGAACAATGAGAATAAGAGAGAAAGAGAGAGAGAGTAAGAGAGAGACTGAAGAAAACCGTGTGCTGTGAGCCTCGTAACCAAATCCTGAGCTGTATTACAACAGGCTCGAGTGAATTCGCGCCCGAAACTGCCACCCTTAAGGCCTTCCACCCCTTCTTCCTTTTGCTACACAAACATATTACGTAACATCTGCACATATGGATCCAAGTCTTCAATTATCAACGTTTTATTATTCTTGTAGTGAAATTACTCAACGTTTATCTACGATTGTGTTATACGACGAAATTGCATTTAAAAGAGTTTTAAAAACCGAAAAAAAAAAAAAAAATTGAACATGTGACAGAATCTCAAAAAAGCTTTCGATCCAAAAACAAAAGATCGCGACAAAGAAAGGTCGTTTCATCTGTCAAAGTCCAAAGAACTGAAATGACGTGTGAATTGTGATTCGGTGAGGAAAAGTTTTGCCGGAAGTTTCTTACGGTCAAATCTGTACTTAATGGTCATCGGTAAAACATCAATTGAGTCATAATTCCCTCTGAGTTAATCGTTGACGTTCCGGACCAACGAATTTGTCGTTTAAGACTCGGATCCATCAACGAATTGACTAATCTTGGTAATTAAATGTTGTACTTCCGGTCCCCGTGAAAAAACTACCCCTTTCTGGACCCAGCCACTTTTTTCTTTTTCTCTCTCTCTCTCTCTCTCTCTCTCGACTCAAACTCTTCCCACAATGTCTCAGCGCACTTTAGTCGCTATTTTAATAACCTAATGGCTCTTACCCTGCTACATTACACTCGGCAACGTTCTCCACCGCGTTATTACAATAAAGAGTCCGGAATTCCCCCATTTTTATTTATTTCTTCCCTTCTTCCACTCACTGTCCTTTTTTTTTCCTTTTTTTCATTCTTTTTTCCTCTCCGAGCGTGTAACCTCGAGGACTTAACCGTGAAAATGACAAAAATAAGCCTCTTCGTATACTCCCAAGCTCCACCCCTTCAACCCCCCGTCAATTCTCAACACATCTTTATTTTTCTCTCTTCTTCTTCTTCTTCCTCTACTTCTTCCTCTTCCTTCGTCTTCGGAGCTCCGCCTTCCTACTGCATACTTTTATTTCGACTTTTCGGTTTCCCTTATCGCAAACTGACGGGGAGGATCCAACCCCCAGCAACCCCTCAACGTGTACATATCCTTCTGGCAGATTCTTTACTTGGTCCGGTTAAGCCAAACGTCAGCTTCGACAAAACGCACCCTCTCCTGGACAATGCTCTCATCTTCCTACATTTTTCCATTCAGCCGGACCCAACTTTCCTTTCCGATTTTATCGCACTCGTCTTCCCCTGATACGGGAAATACCGATATTCACTTTTGAAATCTTTTTTTTTTTTACTCAGTGGCTACTTGGTTTTTCAATAATTAGCAAAAATGGAGAAAATATGAGATTTATTAAATCTTTTTTCATTTCTATTTTTTTTTAATCAATAAATTTCGATATTTTTTCGAATTTTTATACGCACGTATATTTGGAAATGTTTGAAGAGTACTCCTGATTTTTTTCAACGGAATCCAATCGAAGGATTGCTCATGCCGGAAGAATCACACTCGGGGTCAAATTGACCCAGTGTGTGGAAATTGATAATATTTGAAAAAAATTACTTTCTCCTCGAATCGAATGAACCGAGCGAATAAAAAATGGACTTTTCTTTAGCAAATAAATTGAAATATTGTTTTTTTTTTTTATTTTTTCGTGTCAAATTATAATCGAGAAGTAATAACCCGCCTCGAGATTATTGCCACACGAAAACCCCCCTCGTCCCCCTTATTACGATGCACCAAACGCCACTGACGATAATTCACTCTCTCGGGCTTCGAGCTTTACGATCGGACGTTTTTTCATTTCCCTCCCCCCCCCCCCTCCCCCTCCACCTCCTTCTCTTTCCAATGTCGCCTTTTAACACTCTCAAAGGGCTAGACGAGCAAAGAAAAAAAATGAGAGGGGGTGCGAGTGAAACAAAAATGCAAAATGTGACAGTCGAGTTATGTCCAGCCTGGGGGTCTGGAAAAGCAATTGAATTTACGAGCGATCGTGATGGTGAAAAAAAAATTTCAACCTTTCCCAAAGAATTTACAACCTGACAGATAAACTTGTCTTAATTGTTTAAATTATCTGCAAATAATAATAATTGCATTTTTTACTCCAAATTATTAAAAAAAAAATCAAAATCCTACCAATTAACAGTTTTTAGCTGTAACCAGATACCAAAATTTTTCAAGGATTCTCCTGCTGTCTGTCGTGCTTTCAATGTCTCTTATTTGTTTAAACAACAAAAAATAATAAAAATCGCATTCTTTGCTCGAAATTCTAAAAATTGCTAAAATTCTATAAGTTAATAATTTTAAAAAATCATAAAATTTTTAGCTGTAACCAGATGAAGAATTTTCAAGGATTCTCCTCCTGTCTGTGGTGCTTCTTCCTCCTGTTTGTTTCCAACACAGAATCCTTGAGCGACCTAACAAATGATCGAACGTTGAAAGAATCTGAAAAGTTGCCCGAAGACACTTCCGGTGTAAGAATAAATTTGAATAAAAGTTGAAAAAAAAAAAATATATACATAGAATTAATAAAATGGACTTGGTTTTGCTTGCAAAGCTTTCGTTTCTTTGGATAAGACAATTTTTTTTGTTGCTCCAATTCAAAGCTTTAAACCTTATATTATTTTTTCTTAGAGTTTGTAACAAGCCTCTAAAAGTTTTGGGGATTGTTACCAACGACGAGTTTGTTCGAAAAACATCGTCGTCTTTCTCGTCTTCGTCTCGCTTTCACATCGTCCTCGCACGCCTCGTGCCCAATGACAAAATGACAAAGGGACCCTCGTATTTTCTTCTCCCCCCCCCCCCAACCCTACAACCTCTTCCAGCCCTTCCCGGGGGTGATATTACCGCAGTTTCTCTTTCGAAACTATTCGAGCTAAACCCACAAACCTCCCAGTCCATATTTCCTCCCTTTCCTCTTTCTACTAACGAAAATTCTCGCTCTGCCATACATGATTGATTATTCGCCTTTTCTCTCTCCCAAATATCAACCCCTCAAATTTACAATGTCAAAAGTTCAACAATCCTTCAAACGCATAAACATTCCGCAATATTATTTTCTCATTTTTTGTCTATTTTTTTACTGTCACAACAATTTTTTTTTATTTTATCCAAATTTAGGGGTTGAAAAATTTACAAAATTCATCATTTAGCTTCGAATTTTTTGAAACTTTACGAGGCTGGTGACATGATAATTTGAAAAAAAAAATAAAAAATTACAATAATCGTTGGAAAATAATTTCACGATTTTTTTTTTTTTTAATCGGCATTTTCAATCAAGTTTTTTTTGAGCTTTTCGATCTTTCTGAACTTTTTTTGAAGTCGTGTTCGAAAAACTGTCAATTTTTTGAATAAAAAATTTTTCCAATTTTTTTTCTATTTTCAATTTTCGTCATTAAAATATGATGTTGAAATAAAATAATGCTGGACAAAGAGCAAATGTTTGTGTAAAGATTCTCTGTGCCAAATTCTATACAAATCGATCATTAAATCGATCAAAAAAAAAAAAAAGGAAAAGAATTACCGATGTATGCGCATCTGTCAGATTGATGTAAAAACTTTTTTGTCGTACAGCTCCAACGTGTTATCAATTTCTGGCAAATTAGTAATAAAAAAAAAGTTCTGAATAAATAGGTAGACTGTGGAATAATTTTTTTTTTTTTTTTTTTTTATCAAATTTTGGGAATTTTTTCGGAATTTTTAGAAAATTTAAATCATCAAGGGTTTCAAAATTGAGGAATTAAAAAAAAATGAGGAAATAGAAGAGCATAAACGTGGCTTGTAAAATTGGTGTTTGTAATAACCGGAATATTAAGGGGGTACATGAGACAAAACGAAAAAATATGGTAAAAAAAAAATAAAGAAAAAAAATGTACGATGGGATTCTGGCGTGTGACAAGGCAAGAAAGCACAAGGAGTTGTACAACCGGGAATGAGATGCAGATTGCCAGAGGCCACTTCAGTCGCGCTGGAGGGAGTGAATTTTTAATAACACCGCCATACCTGAGGCATTGCAGGCTCTATATGTTGATAACCATTGTCTTGCACACGAGTGAATCTTTTTCTCTCTCCCTTTCCTCTCCTCTCTTTATCTCTACTCGCTGTGCGTGTTGCAGACTTTCTACGACAAGAGATCCCACCAAATGGTACCGCAAAACTAAAGCAATCCTTCAATTTCATACACGAGCCGAAATCATACGAGAAATTTTAACGAAAATCATCAGAACTTTAAGATTTAAAAACTATGATCTACAACTTTTTTTCATTCATTTTTATTTTTTTTATTGTTTTTCGATCCTTTTTTTCATCCCTTGTGCTCTTTCCAGCCATTCAAACAGTTGGAACCAAAATTATCAGAATTTCAAGACCGAAAAAATCTTCGACCATTTTTTTTTTTTTTTTTTGTAAATTTCGGTATTTAATAGTTTTTAGTTGATTTTTTTTTTCGTATATTTCGATTTTTAATATAGTTTTTCGTCTATTTTTTTATTCGTCCCCGATACAAAATCATACGAACAATTTTCACGAAAATCATCACAATTTTAAGGTTCAAAAACCATGGTCGAACACTTTTTTTCATTAATTTTAATTTAAAAAAATTTTTTTTTACCCTTTTTTTCATCCCTTATGCTCTTTCCAGCCATTCAAACAGTTGGAACCAAAATTATCAGAATTTCAAGACCGAAAAAGTCTTCGACCATTTTTTTTTTTGTAAATTTCGGTATTTAATAGTTTTTAGTTGATTTTTTTTTCATCCCTTACATTTTTCTAGATTATACGAAGAGTTGCAATCAAAATTATCATAGTTTTAAGATCGAAGAAGATCTTCGAGTAGTTTTTTTTTTTCATCATTTTCAATATTTATTAGTTTTTCATCCCATTTTCTTTGCTATCATAAAAATGTCATGGAAATTGGTATCGTTTAATTTTTATTTGTTAAAACTGAATAAAATTGATACAGAGGGAAGCTCTGAGAAATTCCGTGAGAATACGAACGCGTAACAACAGTCCTGCACTTAATCATTTTTTGGAGGATGTCCTTAACGCCCAGAATGAATTAAAGTGGATCGATCGAGCGGTTCATCGTTCGGAAAGTCCTCGTAACGTCGAGACCGTGGCTCGAAGGTATTTCTTGAGCTTTTCCAATTTTCTACAAAATTTATTAATTTTATTACCAATTTTCAAAACTTGATTTATTCAATAAAATAATTGATTTACGTAATTAGACAAAAAAAGAACGAAAATATGAGATTTTTCGTTGATAACGAAGTCAAATCGAAACGTGACATCGATGACGATACAAATTATGAAAAATCACGTCCTTCTCTCGCGTCCCTTAAAAGGACGATCATCGAATTAAGCAAAAGTTTGAATCCTCATGAAAATGAAGAACAAAAAATTTCTAGAAACCAGGGAAGATATTTTGATAGGAAACGAAAATTACTCTCGTCGCATAATGTCAGATCTGCCATGGGAATTGCCATCGAATATTACGATTACGATGAAAACAATGATCCTGTTGCCGCATTGATGAACCGGCCCACGGGACGCGAAATTAAACGTATGTTAATTTGAGCCTCAGTTGATACTCAGGGTCAAATTGACCCGAACGTAACTTTTTACAATTTAAAAGTTCCTTACATGAAAAAGGGATAAAGTATTCTCGAAGGGGCGGCTGATGAAGGGGAATAACCAAAACTCCGGGTCATATTGACCCAGTGTGTCAATGAAGAGTTAAATGAAAATAAATCGCAAAAAATTGTGTTTTTTTTTTCATATATTCTCGATCGAAAAAAATGATGAATCGTTGTTTTGCCTCTGCTTTGACACACTGGGTCAATTTGACCCAAAAATAATAAACAAAAACAGTGTGTGAACGAAAAGTTGAAATAAAATTGTGCTCTCGTCCAGTTGTGAATCCTCCGAACCCCGTCGCTCCAGATACAGCCGTAAATACGTTATCCGAAAAAAAAAATGAGCACGCCGAAGAGGCAAAGAAAGAAGAGCTTAGGCTTCAAAATTTGAAGAATAAAGTTCCTAAGGAAGAATTTATAAGCAACGTCCAATTGCCAGTTCACGAGGAAGAAAAATCGCGACAATCCTCGTCGAATGTGGCATTCAAAACGCCAGTTTTGAGAAAAATTTCGGAGGATGAAAATTCGGACTCATCCGATGAGCGTCGATGGTAAAAATAAAAATAAAAAATATTGACAAATTCTATTCGTTTTTATTCCACGTTCAATATCCGCTCGAGTATGAAAGGGAATTAGATCGTTTTAGGGAAACAAAAGAATCGAGAGACACAAGAAATTCGGATGATAAAAATTGGTCGGTGGAATCAAAAATCATTGATTTTTATGTCAAAAACGAACCTGAATTATCACAAAAACGAACTTATCTTCTCGTGTCACCGTCGAACGATAAAATAACGAAAAAACGGAGTGTCGATTTGGCCGAAAATGAAGAAGAAATAAAAAAACAATCAAAACTTAATTCGGACGCCGATAAATCGGCCAAAAATTATGCAGCCCTTAAAAGCACCGACGACATGTTCAAAGGTGGCATCGAACAAAGCAATCCAATCGGTGATGATAGAGCCAACCTCATCGGAAATAAAAAATTTTCGGCCTTTTCCAATCCGAACAATTCTTTGTCTTTGTCCAAATCTTTCAAAACCAAAATCACCACCAGTCCGGAATGGAAAATCTTCGAAGTAACTATCTAAAACCTATTTTTACTCATTTTCCAATTAAGGACTTCGCGCAGATCAAGAATGAAAAGTTTTTCGGATTTTTCTTAAACAAACCAATTTTCTTCCGAAAAACTTTTTCACGGTGAACAACATATCAGCCGGAAAAATTATCAGAATTTAAAAAACCAAAGATATTTCGAAACGATATCAATGTCACTATCGTTGGAAGCAAAAGAATTTGAATTTTTTTGAAAAATAACAAAATGGCGAGCTTTGGAAAAAAAAATTCGGACTTTACTCATTTTTTGTTTGCACTTAGTTCGATTTAATTAAATCTATTGCACAAATAATAAAATCGCTCTGTGTAACAATAAAAAAAGTGTTTTTAACAATATGCAACTTTTGTTAAGGTGGTTGGATCGTTAGATTTTTTGATTTCGAAAAAAATTATTTCAATTTTCGTCCTGTCCGAAGCCCTTAATTTGTAAATAAGGAAAAAATGTTTATTTTTTAATGAAATTTATTAAAATTCGGTGTTTAGGTGAATAGCAAAAAGAAATTAAAGCACAAATCATCGATGAGAGGAGTCGGTCGTCATTTGACACAAATCGTTCATGAAAGTCCAATCGATAATTCGAGCATTGCAACGTTTTTCATTTCTTCTTCGACGGATAAATATTTCAATGAAACAATTTTCGTCACCGAAAGTTCAGTAACAAAAAACGTAAGAATTACTCAATGATTTGATTTGCAATAAAAATAAAATAAAATCAATTAATCATCAATTTAGATAATTACGGAAAACTCAAACATCTCTGAATTGACGACTTTGGATAAAAATTTTGAGACTAAAATTTACAATAACACGAGACTTAGAAGACACGCCGAATCATTTAGTCGAGAAAATGTGAAGCCTCGTAAGCACAGAGCACATCGACGTCGTAAACATCGAGTGGTAAATTTAATTAAATATTTAATTAATTAATAATTGTCAAATCATTTTTTGACTCTCAAAACTCACGAAAAATGGACCCAACAGTTTATTGAGGATAAAATTTGCTTCGTAATGGATACAAGGGTTTAATTATACACCATTCTCTTCGTTTTTTGATAACGAAGAGAATGGTGTAGAATAAAGTTTATTTCGGTGGATCCTTCACGGAGAAAAGTCATAAATAAGAAAAAAGTTTTGAAAAAACACAAAAATTCACCAAATGACAAATGTTTGAGTAAAAAAGTCTAATAAAAAATGAAATAAAATGAAAATCCTTTGGTTCTAAAGAATTTGTCAGGGAAAAACTCCGATCACGGGGATTCCCAGCAACATAAATTGACGGTTCTTCTCGCAGCTGATAACATCGATGACGAATCGCAAATTGATTTAGCAGTGCATGGTGAACTGGCTGGAAAAATAGTGGAAAAAATTTTCGAACAAGTATTTTTTTGGATTCTTTCTTCATTAATTTTTATTAATTAAATTTCCTTATCAAATAATTCTAAAAATTACAAAAAAAAAAAAAAACAAAAAATCGAAGGTCCAACAAAACGAAGGACTCAAAGTGACTCTTGGTCCAGGTTTATATCGAAAACATAAACCCAAAGATTCCCATGAAGCACTTGACAAAATGAATCGTGAAGGTTTCGACAAAGACGAAGCAAGTTGACGTTTTTATTTATTTCTAAAAATTGACACAGTCTCGTCAAATATATGTAAAAAAAAAAAAGTTAAATATTTTATAATAACGAGAAATATGGCAGGTTAAAGAAACCGAAGCGATGATGAGACGAGTAATGGAGCTTTTAGGTCGTCTCGTATTTGACGAAGTGCGTCGACGAACTTGTGCTTCGCTTCCGCCAGATTTGCGTGAATTTTTGCAATGGGCTGCTGGGCTGGATGAAATGGCCGAACCATTGTCTGACCAAGTAAAATAGCAATAAATTGATTTTTTTCTCATTTTTACTATAATTTAATTAAATTTTTTTTTTAATTAAATTAAATCAATTTAATTTTTAATTTTCATTTCAATGAAGTTTTTTTTTTTCAAAAAATTCAAATTTAAATAAATTAATGAAATTCAAAAGGTTCCTCCGTTGCCTGGAATTCCGGGAGGTCAACAAACAGGAGAAAAATTATCAACTCCTTCCCACAAATTTTTATTCCCTACTTTTGACGATGATGCGGAATCTAACAATTTAAACGAACTCGCGAGAAAAGTCAATCTTATCAGGGGCCTTATTAAGGAATACAACGCTTTAACCGAACGTGAAAAAACCAAAGTTCATACGGTTCACGATTATTTGGTACGAAACATTCATGTGCACTAATAAAAATGACAAAAAATTATTAACAAATATTTGAAAAAAAAAAAAAAAAAAAAAAAAAAAAAAAAAAAAAAAAAATCAATTTTTTAGATTTTTCAATTTGTTTTTAAATCTACAGAATTAGTTTCCAGTTTTTCAGAGTTTCGAAATAAAATTATTAGCTAAACACGACGTTGGAAAATTAAAGAAATTTTTTTAACAATATATTTTTTATTTTTATATAAAAATGAATGAATATTAAATAAATAATTTGCAATGAAATCAGCTGCGACAATTGACACTACTTTTGAAATACATCGAGTCGAAAGAAGCTGCGGAAGGTAAATCGAGAAAAAATTCACAATCCGACGGAGAATCGGTCGCTCCTCAAATTTTGCAATACGAAGCATCTCTGTCCAGTCCAAATATCACGGAAACGGGCCAAAATTCAACAAACACATCGATCCTGATTCCTTCGAACGATCATCAACATGCTTATTCGATGTTTAATGCCAAGCCACTCGTTTTGCCTTATCTCAACCATTATTCGCGAGGTCAGTTGACTTTCTCCATTCCATTTATTTCCACAATCATTTAACCCACCGTTGACACACTGGGTCAATTTGACCCATATCTTCATCCTCCTGTCCCGAGCAGCCCTGAGCTCGATTTTTAATCAAAAAAATCTGAACTACACTTCAAACATTCCTTAATTCCTTAAAAAATTCAAAAAAATGATCGAAACGAAAGTATTTTTTTCAAAAATATAAATTTTGCTTATTCTCAAATAAAAAAAAGCGTCTGTAGTCGTCGAAAATACTGGAGGGACGAAGATTAGTGTCGCTGAAAAGTGACTCCGGGTCAAAATGACCCAGTGTCTCAATAAAGGGTCGAATCGGATGAAAAATCGATTGCAGAGAAAATTCGATCGAAAAATCATTTTTATTATTTAACATTGAATTCGTAGCTCTGGAAAAAAATAGTGGTTCATGGAACGATCGAAAAAAACGAAGAATTGAAAATGTTGATTTAAAATCTGACGAATCCGTCGAGGAGTATCACAAACTTCTTCATCAAATAGCAACGTTGCGACGAAAAAAACGAGCATATTATTTGGGTTACGAGACTCCAAAAATTTACACAGAGACTGATGAATCGAACGTGACGTTGAGTCACAGTTCCTCGTTATTTTGGACGACAGACCGTCCCAAGCAATCCCTTTTTTTACCAAATTTTTTAACTCACAATTTGTCGATTCCGGTCAGAGGTAAAAATCGGCTCGAAGACGAAGTTTTGTTGTTAAATAAAAGAGAAGCTTGGAAAAAAGAAAATCAACTTCTTCTCGAAGAAGTGGCTTTCGGTAAAGACACGAGAAACGATTTGGTGCCTGAACTAATTTTAAACGAGACTCGAGATAAAAGAGCTTACGACGAAAAAACAATTGAAAAATCGAACAAATCGATCACAAAATTTCATAACGATTCGAGCAAAACTCGCATAAATCTGATCGACAAAAGTCTCAACGTTTTTCCAGTTGTCGAGACAACCGAGTCCGAAAAATCGAGAGATTTTCACGAAACGACAATTTAGCTCGTAATTTTAAATCAAACGATCAAAAAATCGTCATTCTCTCAATCCTAACATTCTCCAACATGCAGCGATCGTCCTGATTGAAAGATTTCTCTATTTCTTCATTCCAAAACGAGCTTAAAAGTCGTTTAAAAAAAAGTCTGGGTCTCAGAGACCCGGAACATGATTTTAAGCGCCACTGACTGCGAATGTTCCCATAAGAAAAAAAACCCATGATCCTGTCACTTTCTAAACCCATTTATAAACATTTTTTATAAAAAAAAAACATTTTGTTGAATTTCTAAAAAAAAAATATATATAAAGTTTCCAATAAAAGAAAATATTGAATTTTTATTCTTGCCTAAGAAAAGCACATTTCCGGGATAAAAGAAAACAGGATAAAAAAGTGAGAATATAAAAAAAGCTTCGACGATATTCTTATTTGAAATATAACGGAACCAATTAAATGGCTCGAAATGGAAGGTTCGTTTGTGGGGCCAGATTGAGGTTCGTGCTGAGGGTTGAATTGTTGATTCTTTTGAGAAAAAAGTTGGTTGCCGGGGGTGTGCAAAAATACGAAGAATTTCCTGGCAAGGATCGTTTTCTTGGTTCGCGCATCAGTCGAAGAAAAACGTTCACCAGGATAACGAGACTGGAGATGCTCGAGTTTACGTCCTGAGGATAAAAGAGCCTGAGGTAAGACAGTTTTGTTTTGTTGTTGAAGTGATTTTTCGGCTGTTTGTTGAAAAAAAAAAAAAAAGGTTTAAAAATGAACGAATGCCATTGAAATATGACGAATCGAATACTGCATACGCGTCACTCACACTATTGCTCACATAGTGCGAGACATACACAGAGAGAGGGAGAGAGGGAGAGAGAGAGAGAAATTTTAGTAACTGGTTGTACTGGCTGTCGTCGTCGTCGTTGTTGTCGCCCGATGCTTGTGGATAGGTGGGCAAACGCGTTCCAATGACAGATGGTATTTTCGCGTATCGCGATCGTCCGCTGTCCCGATTGTCCTCGCAGAGCTTCGAAATGCTGGCATACCTACGTCCTTGTGTAACTAGTACAGAGACATATACGCACACGAACTTGGCAATAGAACCAAGACCTCGATCGTGGCAGTGTGTTGTCTTGTTCGACCACACGGCAGGCCACTGCGCTATGCCATTTCTCGATATGTCTGTATATTTATACATTGAACTACCAAAGAGCGAGAGAGAGAGAGAGAGAGAGAGAGAGAGAAAGGTTGGAAGGGAGAAAGGGAAGGAAGACAGAAGGGTATGGTGTACTATTACGAGACCAGACGACTCGATGCTCCAAGAGTCGAGAGTAGGAAGAGAACGAACCGGAAGTATGGGTTGGCGAAACGGACGAGACGATGGTCCTTGAGCTAGCCATTGGCCCATGTTCCATTCCGCAACGTTCAATAAGACAACGCCAATAGATATTGCTAACTTTTTCGCCAATCGTCAACCACCAGATCTTGCCCAACTAGAATTTCACATCGAAACCAGACCAGGATAAGATTCCAATCCGATCAAGTTCAAACAACAACCTGACCTGGTTCATCTTGTCAGGACCTGATCAGAATGACCTTTTCAGGTCCTGATGTCATGCAAATCCAGTGAATCCGGCCATACTTTATTATTTTATGTCTTTGTATCCTAACCTTGTCCTAAATGAATCCTAATCAGGTAAATCTTGCCAAAGTTTAATATATTTTATCTCTTGTTATCCCGACTTGGTCCTAAATGAAGCCTGATCAGGATAAAGTTGGTATACTTTAATATATTTCATCTCCGGTTTTTCTGGCCTTGTCCTGAATGAATCCTGATCAGGTAAATCTTGCCAAACATTAATATATTTTATCTCTGGTTATCCCAACTTGGTCCTAAATGAAGCCTGATCAGGATAAAGTTGCTATACTTCAATATATTTCATCTCCAGTTATTCTGTCCTGGTCCTAAATGGATCCTGGTCAGGTAAATCTTGCAAAACTTTAACATATTTTATCTCTTGTTATCCCAAACTGGTCCTAAATGAAGCCCGACCACGATAAAGTTGCTATACTTCAATATAATTCATCTCCAGTTATAGTGTCCTGGTCCTGAATGGATCCTGATCAGGTAAATCTTGCAAAACTTTAATATATTTTATCTCTTGTTATCCCAAACTGGTCCTAAATGAAGCCTGACCACGATAAAGTTGCTATACTTCAATATAATTCATCTCCAGTTATAGAGTCCTGGTCCTGAATGAATCCTGATCAGGTAAATCTTGCAAAACTTTAATATATTTTATCTCTTGTTATCCCAACCTGGTCCTAAATGAAGCCTGATCACGATAAAGTTGCTATACTTCAATATAATTCATCTCCAGTTATAGAGTCCTGGTCCTGAATGAATCCTGATCAGGTAAATCTTGCAAAACTTTAATATATTTTATCTCTTGTTATCCCAACCTGGTCCTAAATGAAGCCTGATCACGATAAAGTTGCTATACTTCAATATAATTCATCTCCAGTTATAGTGTCCTGGTCCTGAATGGATCCTGATCAGGTAAATCTTGCAAAACTTTAATATATTTTATCTCTTGTTATCCCAAACTGGTCCTAAATGAAGCCTGACCACGATAAAGTTGCTATACTTCAATATAATTCATCTCCAGTTATAGAGTCCTGGTCCTGAATGAATCCTGATCAGGTAAATCTTGCAAAACTTTAATATATTTTATCTCTTGTTATCCCAACCTGGTCCTAAATGAAGCCTGATCACGATAAAGTTGCTATACTTCAATATAATTCATCTCCAGTTATAGAGTCCTGGTCCTGAATGAATCCTGATCAGGTAAATCTTGCAAAACTTTAATATATTTTATCTCTTGTTATCCCAACCTGGTCCTAAATGAAGCCTGATCACGATAAAGTTGCTATACTTCAATATATAATATATATCATCTCCAGTTATTCTGGCCTTGTCCTAAATGAATCCTAATCAGGTAAATCTTGCTAAACTAAAATATATTTTATCTCTGGTTATCCTGACTTGGTCCTAAATGAAGCCTGATCAGGATAAAGTTTCTATACTTTAATATATTTCATCTTCAGGTATTCTGTCCTGGTCCTGAATGAATCCTGATCAGGTAATCTTGCTAAACTTTAATATATTTCATCTTCAGGTATTCTGTCCTGGTCCTGAATGAATCCTGATCAGGTAAATCTTGCTAAACTTTAATATATTTCATCTCTGGTTATCCTGACCTGGTCCTAAATGAAGCCTGATCAGGATAAAGTTGATATACTTTAATATATTTCATCTCCAGTTGTTCTGTCCTGGTCGTGAATGAATCCTGATGAGGTAAACATGTACAAACTTCAATATTTGGATCTCTAGTTATCCTGACCTGGTCCTAAATGAAGCCTGATGAGGGTAACCGTGTCATACTTGAATATGTTTCATCTCTGCATGGTCATCGAAGATAACTTTTTACTTTCCTAGATCAATATCTTCAGAGTTAATTGTTAGAAGATGATGAAAAGTTACAAAAGGGTACAAAATCTTTGGAACTAAACGAAATGGCTGATTACTGGAGGATGGCCGATGATTGTACGAATCCGCGAAAGGGCATAAAGTGGGAGAGAGAGGCATATCATCGACATGTCGATACCAGGCTGGCCATATATGCCCCGGTAGAGAGTCCGCCTTTCCTATATAGTTTAACGATATAGAGGAGAGATCTTGCTTGTATATAGACATATAGACGACTGATGAAGCAACGGGGAGGCTGTATTCTCGAGCACGCATCCAGGGGATGGCCCTCTCGTTCGACCGCTAAATGCTCACCCATCCACCAGGATATCTACACCAAAGAGAACGAGAGAGAGAGAGAGAGAGAGAAGAAGTGCAACCTACACATCGTCATCCCGATCGAATTCCCCGTTCCACACGAATCCACCCTCCATCAATAATCCTCAATTATTGATACCACAAGCCGCATTTATACCCAGTTACTAGAGCGACGATTCTCATTTTCCAGGTTCGCTACACCACCCTAGGCCGCGTCATCGGTGTATGCAACGAAACATCGGTAAATTTTAAATCCCTGATTTCATTACTATCCGCCATTTTTGTAGCCTCTTGCCCACAGAATCTCAAGTACAATCATAAAATTTGTATCCCGTTGTCACTTGAGCCAGGGGGGATTTGGAATGACTTACCAACAGTCGGTAATTCGTTGAAAAATGATTTTAACCGGTTTCTTCATAAAATCGATGATCGGCCAAGAGGATAACGGTTGCGGGGCTAACCTGCAAGGCAAATTAATACCAAGAGGCGTCTTCTAGGCTCTTTGTTCTTCTGACACGAGTCCGAGTGACTTTTCAGACTTTTTAACTTGAAAGCAGGGCCTTTTCGCACCCCTAGACTTTGTTCCGTCCCTTCTAACTTTGACTCCCCGCGTCTCTGGCCTTCCAACTGAAGGAAATAAAGAGTCACAGTTCGAAGAAGAAGTTGATGGGCGGGAAAAAGAATGAAGGGAACGACTGGAAAACTCTGGAAGGAAGAAACTCCGACAGACGAAGAGACTCCGTGCCTTCGGGCTAAGAAACCGTCGTATAGAGAATACTTCGCCGTTCAGACGACCTCTCCAAGGATTGTACAATCCACCAGCACCCTCCCACCCTTAACATTCCTCATTCACCCCCGCGAGCCTATGCTACACGCTCACTCGTTCCTACCCCGTTAATGGCACCCTCGGGGTATCCCCGGAGAAGCCTCTCCTATTTATTATTTAGCTCGATGGCAAAATGGCCCGAGAAGCAGAGATGGACTCGGTATCCTCATGTTCTCGCGCCCTTTCACCCCCTCGCTCTTTCCCCCTCTCCCCATATCCGCCAAAGTATAAACTCCGTCCACCTCCCATGACTTTTTCTCTTCCAAAGACCAATAGAAAACAAAAATAAAGAAACAAATACCGCACTCGCCCCCACATTCTCCATACAAATTCCTCGCTACAATGCACATTCGGACACATCCAAAACAAAAAAATAAATATATTTTTTTTTTCCTCATACCCAACCCCACCGATTGGAAACCGCTCGGTACAAACGCCCGGACCACCTGATATCGTGATAAATCGCCCTCCGGACTAGTCAACCGCGCATCAACCTGTATTATCGACTTTAGCCATTTTCCTTCATCGCTCTATTTCACTAACTCACCTTAGGCCTCCATTGTTGGCCAGAATCTCGTTTTTGGAAGTACATGTTTTTTTTTGGTTGGTATTTTTACAAAATTACATTATTTCATGTCAGTTTTGCTCCATGATTTAGTTCAATTTATTTCAATTTATTTCGAATTCAATTTCAAGTTATTTCGAATTAATTTTAGTACCGGTGATTGAAAAACTGTCTCATCTAGATTTGTACGAGATTTCAAATCAATCGGTCAACTGATTATTGAGATATCATGCTGACCAATTTAAAAAAAGATCTTTTACGAAAAAAAAAAAAAAAAAACACTCGAACAGTTTCAAATTTATTTATTTCTGTAAATTATTTAAATTCTTTGAAAAAATAAAATAATATCAAAAATTTGCGAAACCATATGAAGGTTTTTAAATGTACTGGCAACGATCGACCACATCGAAAATCCCTGAATTAATGATTCGAAATGATTTAATTTTTTTCCCACCCCCTATTTTATTGTCCTTTTGCAGAAATCTTCCAATTTTGTCACCCTCTTTCTCTGCGTCACCAACAATCAACTGTATTTTTTTTTTATGACTGTTTTTTTTGTTCTCTTATGTATGTGTACATCATATCGGACTCTTGGCGTTGCCAAAACGCATGCTTCGTTGCCACCAGCTGTGCCACGTTATTGATACTACATTTATCCCGATTTGACGAATTGCTCTCCTGTTCGAACTAATGGCTCGAGAATCGGACCTTCCTCCCCTTCCAACCACACGATGAAATATATATATATTTACCAAACCATTCAAAACCCCATATTAATTCGATACCATGATCATCAACCAATTCTCATTATTTATCACAAAAATATGTCAAAATTTTATACTTATAATGTATTATATATTTTATATACTGAAATATAAGTCGCCCAATTTGAACGTTTAGTAGAGTACCGTGTTTTCGACTAGTGTAGTCACTGCTAAAAATCATTTTTAAGGCGAATCTTAATTTCCACTTGACAATGTTAATAATATCACTTGGAAAATTTTTTAATTAATATATTCTTCACTGATAAACGATTTCGCGTCGATTATAGATCCCTGGGAAATCTTGCGAGCATGAAAAATGAGTTTTTCGGTGCTAAAATCGAAAACACGATACACCACTGAACGATTGATTTGCGTTACGGTACAACCCCCAAGAGATTCGTAGAAAAAAACTCAATTTATTTGCATTAAGGGGGCCTAACTCGTTCACCACTTTTTTAAATTCATTTTTTGAAAAAAAAGGTACAACACTAGATGATGTTATTATGCTACCACAAACCACCGTACGACCACCAAAAGGTTTACGTTGAAAAAAATTCAATTTATTTGATTTAAGGGGGTTCACTCAGAGGAGGTTGATAACTGGACAGTGGCATAGTAGCCAACGCCGTAGGTTGCGGTCGAATGGAACCACGAGAGGAAAATTTCTGGTTTACCAACAACCCGCGAGTAGCCTTCGATCCATTAGGCTTGAAACTCCCACGCCACAGGTGCCAGAAATAAAATGTCACAAAAAAAAAAACATAAATAAAGCAAAGTTAAAGAATGGTGGCTTTTCGGAAGAAAAGATTGCTTGCGACTTCCACCCTCTGTTTTCAACGGGACGATCCTCGATGGGAACATGTTAAAATCTTTCTTTTTTTGTTCACGACAGGTAGAAACTCGAGCAGGTAGAACAAAATTCGTAAGAAATGTGAAAAGTAAAAAAAGGTGGTTAAGGGAGCAGAGAATTTTCCTCTTTTCCACCAGGTGCAATGCCATTGTTGTGATTGCAACGAACCGATACATAATGAGATGGTTTTTCAGAGGAACCGACGCTTTTGTCGAGCTCGAAATCGGTCCAGGCTCACCCGCCAGTCTCTCAGTTTCCAGGACCCATGGGTGGGCCTTACTCTCTGCTCTCTCTCTCTCTCTCTCTCTTTCTCTCTTTCTCTTGCTCTCACTTTCCTCTTTTTCTTCATTCTCGAGCCTCTCTCTCATTTTCTCTTTCTGAATGTGCCTCCCTCTCGTTCTCACGTTAACTGAGCCGGTCGTGGGACCGTTGTTGCAAAGGGGCCCGGAGAGGGAGTGAGAAGCAGCGATGGAGGGAAACGAAGAGGGAAGGGCAGTCCCCGAGACGCGCATTCCACAGCTGAACGGCCGGCGGTAAAGGAGCCGAAGAATCTCTCGGAGCTCATACACGCACGAGGTTTACAAGGAGCAACTGCTCTCCAAAAAAAAACCAATTTTTTCGATAAATCCTCAAGATTTAAGACCCAAAAATTCGTTGCCGGTGATAATTTTGAGAATAAAAACAAATCGTGTGCTTCGAGGTTCGAGTGATTTGAAAAAAAGAATAAATAAAAAATAAAACAACGTGCCATTGTTTTTATCCGAGTGCGAAAAAAGTTTGTGTACAGTTTTGTCGAGTTGAAAACAACTCGTAAAATGACGAATGAATCCGGGACGATGTAATATTCGGATTTGTGAATTCTGTAACAGTCCGAAAAGGATGCAGGGACTGAGTGAAAATTCGTAGCAAATATTTATCCCTTCGATTAAAATGTCGCAGGAGGATCGATCGACGTCGCTAGCGAGCGGGCAACGCGAGGATCCATTCGGATTTGTCGAAAGATCCTGTCGTTGCGTAAATCCGAATAACGAGACTGAAGTTTTATCGAACTGTTTACAAACCGAGGATTCATTGTGTTTTGAAAAAATGACAAGTGCGAACGACGAGCCTTCGGGCTCCGAAGTCGAACGAATCGGTGAAATAAATCGTAGCGTTGAGGATTCGTCGATGGATGAATCGATCGACATTGAAAATCGTGCCATTTCCGGACTCAGATACGAGAATGAAATCGATAAACATTATTCTCAAAACAGTGAAATTAATACGAATCCAACGAATGATGATTTCACGAAATTTTCATTAGACAAAGAACCGGAAATGGAGGAATGTCAAATGTTGGATTGTCGACAAATCACTTCGTCCCCTGGACGAATCCACGACGAAAGACCCAGCACCGATGGATCCTCCATCTCTTTTGCTACTTCTTCATCATCCAATGATCCAAACTCACGGATTCATCCACGAATCGAAACAAATCACAATGACAGCCATAATCGATCAACGATTCATCATCAGCAACTGCCCATTATCGGCTCCTTCAATTCTAATCGATCCAACAATCACAGATCCATCCGTGACAACAAAAACAACCTCGAAAACAATTCCGACATCGAAGAAATCCATCGCATCAATAACTCAAATCCCAATAATCTTAACACCGTTAATTACAGCCCTCGATTTCGTAACATTCATCCCGAACATATACTTCAGCCTCTGCAACGAGCTACGAATCCCAACGCCAAGGGAACCTTCGACGGGATACAGGTAAATTTTTTAAAATACATACATATCATTCCAAAAATTTTTGAGCTGCTCATGCCATCTTCGAAAATAAAAATATGAGTTTCTTTTACGGAAATCATTCAAATTGATTGTCTTCGGATTCGTTCGAAAACCATTAACTCTTCGTCAACACACTGGGTCATTTTGACCCGAATTATTATTTCTTTAACGCTACATATCGATTGACTCGTGGTTGACACACTGGGTCATTTTGACCCGAATTATTTTTGTTTATGCTATATATCGATTGACTCGTTGTTGACACACTGGGTCATTTTGACCCGAAATTTTTTTTTTCGACGCTGCATATCGATTAACTCGTGGTTGACACACTGGGTCATTTTGACCCGGAATTTTTTATTTTAACGCGAATTATCGAATAACTCGTGGTTTACGATGTCGATTGCTTACAACAAAAACCGACCGAAGTCCTTGAAATCCTCATGAAGTACACTCTGGGTCAAATTGACCCAGTGTGTCTACAAAGGCTCAAAAATGAATGAAAAAGGAATATAATTTAGGGAGAAAGTATTAATTAAAACGTACCTCAGGTGCCAACTGGAAATACGATGGAAAAAGGCAAATGCCAATGTCATCAAATCCAACAACATCAACATCAACAGCCACAATTATTGTCACAGTTGCAACCAAGAGAACATCAACATCATCATCGTCATCAACATCGCCACAAAATAAATCAACAACGAAATATTCCACAACAAACACAACAACAAAATTTTCGACATCATCATTATCATCATCCTCATCAACACATTGGACAACAAGCAGAACATCGAGCATCACAAAACGATCAAAATCCATCACGAAAACAAATAAATGGCTCTGGACCGGAAGACGAATCCGATGACATGATAGAAAATAGTATTGGCAGTCATCAACCACCGGCTTTACCTCCGCGTCCACCACCGAGACCCAACAGACGATACGAACGAGATTCGATCGCTGCCTACGACTTGGGTAATTATTATTTTTATTTTTATTATTTATTTTGATTGTTTTTTGGTGAAAAAATATGAAATTTCGAAATTGAATACTAAAAGTTTCTATATCCTTTCGAGAAATCTCGTGAAGAATCACGTGGCAACATTTGAGGAAAAAATCATAAAAACCATTCGTTAATGATCACAAAAACCGTCCGCCATTTGAAAAAACGACATTTTTTCCATTTTTTTCAAATTAAAAATCGAAAAATATTTTTTTCAACAACTAAATCAATAAAATTTCAAAATAATTATTGTCCAAAAAAAAGAAATTTGTGAAATCTCATACATAAATATTTTTCAAAATTGCGGACAACTTTGAAGAACAACAGTTTTTTTATTTTTTCAAATTAACAATCGAAAAATATTTTTTTCAAGCACTAAATAAACCAAATTCCACAATAATTATTGTCCAAAAAAAAGAAATTTGTGAAATTCCGTCCATAAATATTTTTCAAAATTACGGACAATTTTGAAAAACGAGGTTTTTTCAATTTTTTCAAACTAAAAATCGAAAAATATTTTTTTCAACGATTGAATCAATAAAATTCCACAATAAATATTGTCCAAAAAGAAGAAATTTGTGAAATTCCATGCATAAACATTTTTCAAAATTACGGACAATTTTGAAAAATGAGGTTCTTTCAATTTTTTCAAATAAAAAATCGAAAAATATTTTTTTCAACGATTAAATCAATAAAATTCCACAATAAATATTGTCCAAAAAGAAGAAATTTGTGAAATTCCATGCATAAACATTTTTCAAAATTACGTACAATTTTGAAAAACGAGGTTTTTTCAATTTTTTCAAACTAAAAATCGAAAAATATTTTTTTCAACGATTAAATCAATAAAATTCCACAATAAATATTGTCCAAAAAGAAGAAATTTGTGAAATTCCATGCATAAATATTTTTCGATATTTGCTTAATAATGAATTTTCAAAATTCTAAGTCTAAATAAATAAAAATATGTTCCACTTGACATGTGTTTCAAAGAAATTCGAACGCACCCTTAATTGAAATGGTGTGAAGGCGAAAGAAAAGTAAAAAAGAATTGCTGAGTCTCTGGTCTGGAGATTTTGTAGAAAAAATTAATCCAGTTGCGTGTAGTGAGAGAGATTTTTGGCGACGGTGGTTTAATCAGGAAAAAACACGAGTTGATTAAAAGGCAAGAAAATTTGTTAGAGTCCGCCTCCGGTTGTGAAACACGCGCGCAATTTTCTGGAATATCGAGTTGATTGAAACACGATTTTTTCGAGAGATCAGGTACGAAAATGTCAATAAAAAAAGCTACGATTTACCAACAAGTGATTTTTGGGTTCTTGAGAGAAAAAAAAAACGAGAGTGTCCTTGCGAACGAATGGTACAGAAAATTCCGAAGATATCGGTGCTGCAACCCCGAGAAGCTTTGCGCGCGAACCGTAACGGGAGCGCTGCGGTTGCGTCATTTCGTATATCGACCGTGACCTAAAAAAAAAAGCCCTAAACTGTGAAAGGGATGCTGCCATTTTCCGAGTCTCTAAAAAGACTCAAAAAAACTTGTCGAAAAACGTGACAGAAAACAGCTGAGGATGAGGGAAAAAAAAATTTCCTCCCAGGGAACCCCCTTAATAAGGACAAGAAAAAAAAAAGAATTTTTTTTCAACACATCTCCGGCCCTGGACCAATTTTGATCACAATTATTTTTCATATAAATCAAAAATCCGTCTTTAATAAATAAATAATAAAAAAATCCAATAATCACCCCTTAATTCCATGTTTTTCCCTTAAATATATAGTAAAGTCTTAAAACTCGTGTCTCAAGTTCGATAAGACGAGATTAAATATCGGAATATATGGAAGCCTTGAAGAAAATTTCGATATCGCATGAAGAGCGCAAGTCCAAAATCCTGAGTCTCCCCTCGTCTGATGGCTGTGACTATATTTCGCGTTGTCGAGTGGACATCAATTCGCGACTAGATTAACGAGCGTGCGCACGTATCGGTTGGAATCATAGTGAAGTAATAAGAGTAAAAAACGAAAAAAAAAAAAATTGCATCAAATTTCGTGCCGAGAGTCTCGATAATGAATTTCGAGATGAAAATCTAGTGGAACTTCGAAGGAAACATTGTTTTTCTTATTTCTGACGTTTCGAGGTGGGAGAGACTACGAAATAATGAAAAAAAGTTGTCATCGAAAAAACAAGTGCTCGAGAGAGTGGCAAAGAAAATAAAAAAAAAAAAAAACAAAAAAAATACTATGGATGGTTATCCGGTGTTGCAAATAGTTCGCTGTCAATTTGGCAGCGAAGTGGCAGCTGTCAATGTCCCTGGAAACCCCTTTGGACCCCATTCACACTCTCACTTGACACATCCACTGAGCCATGCTCACTTAACGGCTTATCGTTGTCCACCGTCGCATCCTTACGGTACGATGATCATTAGACAACCCTCTTTCTCTATTATTAGTTTCCTACTCGTTCTTTACACTCGCTCTCAATGTCATCACAATGCTTCAAGGTCTTTCTTCTTCGTAGCTTCCATTTAATCAGGTGTAAATAATCAAATATTCAAGTTTTCACTATACATTTTTATTTTTTTTATTTTTTTTAAATTCATTTTATTTATTTATCATCAAAATAACAGAAATCTTTTACTTTTTTTATGAATTTTATTTGATTTATTTATTCATTTATTTAATCGATTTTATTTTTCTTTCAAAACACAAAGAAATTTTTAAGATTTTTTGTTTTGTTTACTTCTTTGATTTTATCGATTTAATGTTTTTTTTTATTATTCAAATAATTCAAGTTTTTTGAAACATTATCAATTTTAATTGATTGTTTCAATAAATTTTTTTCCTGATTTGACTAATTTTCCAAAAATAAGAAAAATTACGTTTTTTTTTTTTTTCGATGCAAATTAATGAATTGACCGTTTCTGTGACCCCGACTAATTCGACTTTTAGAGTCATGCACATGGCGACAGGTGGTTGATGCAAAAAAAAAACAGAACGAAAAAAAATCGCAAAAATACGAAAACTTCAATTTTCAACAATTAATGAAAAATGATTATTTTTATTTGTTTTTATAGCATTTTTAATTGTAACTCGTTGATTAAATAGGTACTTGAAACTTTTTTTTTTTTTTTTTTTTACAGGACCCAACAATGGCGATGATGCAGGCTGTTGCAAAAAATACGTCGTGCTCTGTTGCCTCTGCGGTGGTCTCAGCGCTGCAGTCGGAAGCCTTTTCCTCGCGGTTCACGCGGTCCTTTCCGCTCACACGGCCAGCCTCGCTCTTTTCGAGACAGTGCCTTCTTACATACCGGGAACAATGGTAAAAACAAATAACAAAACAAAACAAATAAATCCATATTTATAGAAAACAACCCTCGAAATGTGAAAAAGTACGAGACTGCATTCTTTGTTTTTTTTTTTTTTCTTGTTTTTCAGCTCATCCTTATGGGGCTCTTCACCATTCTGTTGGCAAGAAGAAAACACCGTTACGGTTTTCTGGTAAATTTCCGATTTTCATAAAAATCCAGAAAAATGCACTTTTTTAAAAATTATTTCTTTATTTTTATTTTTTTATTTTTATTTTTTCACCGATCTTTCATACAAATTCTATAAAAAGATTTAAATATTTTCTCCTAAAATTGTATAAAAGTTCTTAAAAAATATGAAATTAATTAAGTAGGTTAAAAAAAAAAAAAAACTTTGGGGTCTCCGAGACCCCATTTTATCAGCGAAAATTGATATTTATTATTATTATTATTTATTATTTATTATTATTATTATTATTATATATTTTTCTTAGATGAAAATGTGCGGTTCAGTTGGAGTTGTTTGCGCTCTAGTTTGTGTTTTGGTTACGGTAACGACGACCGTCGTTCACATGTCCAGACTGCAAGGTTTGCGGGAATGCATTTACACGGAGAGAGCCAGGTAAATTTTTTGTTTTTTTTTTTTCATAAATTTTAATTTTTTTGATCTAATTTGTTGATTAAATTTGATTTTTTAATGAAATCAAATTAATTTGATGAAATGATTTTTTTATAGTTGAGTTTTTTTGGATTTTGTTATCGAATTATCGAATTTCGAATGGAAAGTTGAATATTTAATGATTTTATTTTGATTTTGAGTAAAATAAAGAGTAATTGGAAAAAACATGTGGTTTTGATTTTGTTTCAGATCTTGTACCTGTTATGGATCGACACAAGGTCGTGTCATGTCCGATCCTGGTGTCCTGTTTGAAGAAACTCCACATTGTGAGGCCGTTCATGGCGCCCTCTATGACTGCCTCAGAGCACTTTTTGGTGTCTCCGTGGCTGGTATTTTGGCGTGTATTTTTTCGTGTATGCTTTTGTATCAATTACTTAGCCACGAAAAGAAAAAAATGTATTGGGAACAATTGCAGCTGAGGTGAGAAACAAGTTCATGAAGAAAATGCGAAAATTGAACTTTAATTTTTTTGGTAAATGATAAAAATTTTAGAAAATTTGAAGAAGGGGTTTGAAAACTTGAAGAAATTCTTGCAGATGCAGATCTTTGTACGGACAGGGCGGAAGTGGCGCTGTCGGAGCCGGAACCGGAGGCTCGTGCGGTTGTTGCAACGATTGCGGAGGAACGAGCCCTTGGTGGGCCCAAACCCCAGGAAATTTGTACACTCCGAATCCAGACTTGGCACCTTTTAGGTGAAATAACATAAAATATAGTTATTTGTTGCGAATACAGAGTTATTTCAAAATTTGGTAAATACGGGGCCTTTTTTCAGCTGTACTGGCGAAACGGTCGGAGATAAAAGGAAAATCCATAGGACCAATATTGTAGCGTGTGAAATTCTCTACAAAAAAGCTTCTCGCGAAATTTTTGTATCTTCTATAGTTTAGTAGTGAGAGCTGATCGAAAAACCCCTGGTTTCCTAAAGTCGTAATATGAACTTTTCTAAGACATTTTTTCGATTTGCTCTAAGGACTAAACTACTGAAGATAGAAAATTATCCCCGAAACCTTTTTTGTAGGGAATTTTATCCTCTACAAAATTGGTCCTTAGGACTTTTGCTCTATCTCTAACCGTTTCGGCGGTAAACCTCCCCGAATCTTTGACCGGAAGTTCGATCCCAAATCCGAATGAATAACTAGCCTCGCGACAAAAATTTGAATGTTGACTGAATTTTCAGCAGGAGATGGCGGTTGCCATGGTCTCGTTCGCGGGGCCCAGCTCCGACTCCAGATTCGAATTATGGATTTCACACGCAATCCCGCGGGGCCGTTGTCATGAGAAGCAGCGGAAGCAGCAGCGGAGAACCGGGCGAAAATACTCCAGGACCTTACACCGTTCTTACGGACGAATCACAAAACGGCAGTGGCGCCCCCTACAGTATAATTAACTCAACGGGCTCCGCGCCGTACGGAGCTTGCGCGTCATCCGTCGCCTCGTACAGTCTCCTGGAAAATGGGCCTGTTCCAGCGTTGTGGGGTCCACCGCCTCCGTACAGCGATCCGAACAGTCCGGCTCGAAGACCACAAATGAGCGATGAACGACGAGCTCCCGCTTCAACCATTCGAACGTCAAACTCAGTCGCAACTACTCCCGTAAATGCTCCAACCAACAGAATTTCCAGTGTCAAAAGAATAGAGAATTTCGAGCCGGTGAATTGCGAGGGTACGATTTACAATAAATTTAAAAAAAACGTCCAATTTCTTACATTTTTTCAAGTAGAAAATTCTTTTCTTTTCTCCATCAAATCTTTACCGAATTTCACTTTATTATACGTCATTCTCTTCGTTTTTTTATTACGAAGAAAATGGTGTATGATTAAACGTTTTTTAGACGAATGGAGAAGATTTTATGATGAGGAGAAGAATAGAACGGTTTTCCACGGGGGAAAATGGACCCTTCGTTGATACACTGGGCCATTTTGCCCCGGACTTATTTTACAGCGTTGATTATACTCTATTTTTCGCAAACTAAGAATGTATTATTTTTTTCTACAGAATATAGACAACAACGTGTAACGAATATGCGGCCTTCGGACAATTACGAAAACACCGAAGAAGTGCTCTTCGCAAGCAGTGACCCGGACATTGAAATGGGAAATTTGCATCATCACAATCATCATCTGCCTCAACGACAACAAGAAGAGGACGGAACAAAAGGAAGACGCGTAAGAAAAGCCCTTAAAGGGGTTGAAAACGGAGGTTTTCAACAGGAAACTGGTAACAATTCGATCAACAAACAATCCGAGAGCGAATTATACTTTGGCGACGTTTCTTCATGTTGCGGACCCGAAAGTAGTTTTTACGATTTGGCTGTCGACAAGGAACAACAATCGAGTAAGAAAAAGCGATTAAAAAAACAAAATGATAAATTCATTAAAACCATGTGTAGAAATGACAAATTTAGGCGAAAATGCCACACTGGGTCAAATTGACCCATGGCTCAAAATGTCTTTTCGAGTCAGAATAACACATTTACAAAAATTCCACACTGGGTCAATATGACCCATGGAGCCAAAATTACTAATTCATGCGAAAAAAGCCACACTGGGTCAAATTGACCCATGTGTAAAAATGTCACATTCGGTCACAATAACCCATTACACGAAAAAGCCACACTGGGTCAAATTGACCCATGTGTAAAAATGTCTCATTCGGTCATAATAATCCATTAGACGAAAAAGCCACACTGGGTCAAATTGACCCATGTATAAAAATCCCCCATTTTACGCGGTCGAGACGAATCGCCAATGAATCTTTTGTAAATGGAATTAAATAACGAAGTTTAAAAAAATGACAAATCAAAATTCTCCTCCGTTCGAAAATACTTTTGTAACAGTTCTTTTTTTTTGCACATTTTTAAAATTTTTTTCGTATTTTCAATCATTCAATTCCTTTTTTTTTTCTTTTTTTAGCTGCTGTCGAACCTCCGGAAAATTTAATCGAGTATCCGTCCAGCAATCGGTTCAGCAAACAACGTCAATCCTCGAAACGAGCTCGTCAACCATTGCCTTTGGCATCGAGTCTTAATCCTGAAAATTCGGTTGGTCCTTTGACCGAAAATTATTCACCTCTGAACAGCAGTTCCGTCGTTGACGAATTGTCCAGAAACTCGTCGACAAGGGGTCCATATTTAGCACCGGATGCTCAATACGAAGTAATCGACCAACAAACTCGCTACACTTATTACAGCCCGAAAAACAACGCCGAACACGTGCTCGATATTCCGTTACCTTCGCTCGCGTCACTCGCTGCTTATCGAAATAATGGAAATTCGAGCGATCAGCCAATCGACGTTGACGAAATTGACGCATCGAATGATTACTCGATCGATCGTTTGAGCCACGAAAATTGTACCAATAAAACAAAACCCTCAACTCCAATCGCCAAATCTCCAACTCCTTCGATCCTCATGACCTCACCACCCTCCTCACCCAATCCCTTGCCACTAAGAAACAACAACGAATCGAACGGCAATTCACGTGACACTCTGTGGCCCAACGAGCATCAAACGAGACAGAACGAAACGGTTTGTCCCGTAAATGTATGATTTTAAGACTCGTACCAATAATTTTAGTACATCAAAATTTTACGACTTTTTGTGGTTCAAAAAAAATCGATAAACACAAATAAAACGTTTTTTTTTTTTTTTTTTTAATTTTGGAAATTTTTAGTATACAAAATTCTTCATTTTTTCGAATGTTATTTATTCTTTTTGTGACTTTCAATTCGTCGACAAGTTGTCAAACGATTTCGTTTTTTTTTTTTTGGAAAATGTGTTTGGTGGATTTCTGGGAAATCCTGTGAATTGTTTTTCTCTTTTTTTTGGATTTGCTTTTTACATTTTTTCTGAAAGTGAAGCGAATTTTTGAATTTTTATGCATTGTTTCGAATGTTTTTCGAAAAATACTGAATTGCACAAATTTTCGGAGATTTTGATGTATCAAATATTTGGCTACGAAAAAAAAACGAGGGGGAGTAGAATTTGGATGAAATTTGACGAAAAAAAAAAAAAAAAAAAACACCATTTTTATTAAAATTCTTCTTTTTTTTCTTCTTTCCATTAAACTCGACTATCACTTGACTGTACAAAGAGAGAAAAGATAAGAGAAGTGTGTGATCTTGCCAGAAGAAGAAATTTCGTCGCAGCGTGTTTTAGCGCCGCGTGATATTTCGTGAAATTAAAAAAAAAAACAAAAAAACTAGATAAGCAATAATTTCGCGATTATAAATAAAAAAAAAAAAAAAAAAAACAATTAAAAACAGTGAAAAAACAACAAAAAATTGGACAATAAAAAAAGCGGACGTGTAATTCGCGGACAAGATGGTGAAACGTCTTTTTCCTACTCGCTTAAATAAATTTAGCAAATTATTTTAAAACTTTGTAAGATAATTGTTACACGATAATAATTGTAATAAAATTCACGATTTTTCGCACCGTCGTTAGAAAAAAAAACACGCACACAAAAACAACAACAAAAAGAAAAAAAGATTTAGTTTTTGCTCGTTTTTCTTTTAAATCCAAAGACTAAAAATTAGATAAAAAGAACATTTTGTCTTTTTTCTAACCTCGAATTAGTGCTAATTACGATATTTTAAATGTGGAATAAAATTTGAAATAAATATGAAAAAACTATGCAAATCCCTTTCCCCATCGTCAAATAAGCGTGAATGTGAAAAAAAAAAAAAAAAAAAACAAACGCAATGAAAAAAATCGTATTTTATGCTGAACAAATAAATATTTATCGATGTTTTGTACATAAACGAGTATCAAATATTTTTTCCTTTTTTAAACCATCGCAATCTCATGGTCGCGTGTTCGTTTATATATTCAGGAAGTCGAGTATCTCCAGTTTGTCATTAAGAAGCAAACGAGAGAGAAAGGGAAAGAGAAGGAAAATGTTTTACATTGCAACGTCCAACGTTAAGGGGCAGCTGTAACGTGCGTTTGGGGCACGCGTCCCAACGGTCGCGGCAGCTGCCTCGAAAAAATCCATTGTGCACACTCGATCGAGCCAAAGTTCCTTTTATGCCTTTAATTTTGTCGCAGATCTCGAAAAATATGGAAAAACGAACGAATTATGATACAAATTATTATTTAGATTATTATTATTATTATTGGAGCAGAAGGAACGGTCGCGAAACTTTTTGGTTGTTTTTTGTCGCATATTTTGACATAGTACGATTGGTAAACAAAATACGTTCGAAAAACGTTGACAAAATGAATTTTTCAGAACGAAGGAGACTGTTGTAAGAAATGATGAAAAAAAAAAAGACGAAATTTCGCGAATTCATTATTTCAGACAAAGTTTTAACACGAAATCAATATTTTTTTTGTTCAAATATTTACTTCGTATTCGTAGGATTTGAGAAAACGAAAAAAATTGCATAAATTTCACTTCTTTTATGTTTCCATGAGTTTTCCTCCTTAATTGTGCATTTCAAGTTTTATTAAAAACGAATTTCAATGAAATCTAGTTAATTTTTAAATCGAAGATAATAATAAACGAAAAATATATTTAAAAATCTAGAAATGAAAGAGTTTTATTTAGTGAAGGAATGTTTTTTAAGCGCAAAAGTCTGGTTGAGTGGAGTGTAGTTTTGAAAACGTAATATCGAGAGGCCCCGAACCGTTTGGGTGGAACGAGGATCGCGAGAGAGAGGGAAAAATGAGACTGGGGGAGGGAGAAAGAGAGAGAGAGAGAGAAAGAAAAAGAAGAGTCACGCACCGGGCCCCGTATTACGAGTTCACCCTGTCGAGCAACCCCTCGTTCTTGGACAAACAGGCGAGCCCCATTTTTCGAGAGCATCTGTCTCTGTGGCGGTAACATCGTTGCCCCTCTCTCGGCCGCGCCCCCTCCCGTTATTTTTTCTTCAGGATCGTCAGTTCCCTTTGAGACACGTTCGAGCGAGCGTTTCGAAAAAGTGCTCTCCTCAAATCTTTCACTATCAAAATCAGTTAAAACAGTGTATTGTTTCATATTTTTTAAATGTAAAAAATGTGCGAAGGAATAAACAATCGAAAAAAAAAAATAGAAATATTGCCGATTTTTCAAAACACAGCGAGCTTTGCTTTGGAAACTTGGCAATCGTCACCTCTCTACGTCACGAGTGTCTTTCTCATTGTCCTCAATAACAATTAATTCATTTTTTTTTCAATAAAGTGTATCCAACCATTAAACCAGTGTTGAAAAGTGAATTTACGACCATCATACCCCCATTAAGTGTTTTTTCGCTTATAGCCTCAAATAATAATAATCGAATGAATCAGTAGCGAGAAATTCGCGTCTCAAGGTGCCCTTGAATTTCACCATGGCTTACACCAACCCAACGTTTTGCCAGCAATCGGAATTCATTCCGGATCATCGGATCGACGAATTACCGCCCCCACCACAATTCCAAGTAAACGACGAACTTCCACCACCTTCTCCCTCACCTCCCCCTCCTCCACCGATCGCTCAACAACAACAACAACAACAACAACAACAACAACAACGTGTTTACAACACCGGAAAATCGAACGCAGCATTTCAGTATAAAAACGACGAAAATTTACCAATTCGTGGAAATGATCGTTATGCTTATTTGGAAGAAAAAAAAATTCCAACAACTGCTACTTTTCAAGATAATTATACCGTACAAATAAATGAACGACGTCCTATTATGCACGAACGCGAAGTTCACTCGCGTTACGAATATATTCAGGACGACGACGAAGATCTCGACGACAAAATTCATCGAAATCGACCCCAAACACCCGATCAATTGCTTTCAAGAAATTCAACGAGAACTTCGCGATACGGTTACGTCGATAATCCAAATAAAATCAATAGTGACAATGTTCCTGCTGTTTTTGCTTATCAGAGACGCGACAGTGTTAGAAAACCTGAAAATTCTCGATATGCACTCGTTCCCGTCAACTCTCTCGACGATCAACCCAATGAACAAACCAATTGGAACTCCCCCTCCAGAAATTCAAATATTGTCATTTGTCAGAGATCGAACTCCACTCGAGGTAAGAAACTAACTCAAGTTTTTAAATCTACATATTTAATGACACAATACAATAAAAATATCGAATTTTCAGTAAATTTTTGCACATTATTATGTTTCAACTTGAAATTCAATGTTTTTACCATGAATTTTTGAAACCTTATGAAATAATGAAAAAAAAAATCGTTTTTTTTTAATTTATTTAGATACATTTTGAAAAAAAATATCAAAATCGACCAAAAAATTTTGAGTATACCGATCGATTTCCGAAATGAAATGATTTTTGAAAAATTGCGTGAAATTCGAGAAAAAATTTCGGAATAAAAATCGATTTTTCATTCATGCCGATTTGTCAGTTTTTGAAAAAAATATTATTTTGAAAAGACATTCACCATTTGGTGAGTTGCTCACGACATGTGGTTTCGTCCCCCAGGTCGTTATGCTCGAATACCCAACCAAGACGTTTTAGATCCGCCCTTATTGCCGGAGCGAAATGTCCGTGAGCAGCAGCTTGTAACGAGACATCCGGACGAAATGAATTATTCATCACCGAAGAATAACGTTGCAACGCAAAAACTTCACGAAATACTAACAACCCCGAGAAAGCCACGTTCTCGTTCAGAAGAGAGAACATTATCACCAAGTAAAAGACAACAACAATATATCGGTTCAAACAATGTTCCTCAGCGTGGAGCAATGACACCAACTGGGTCACCTTCAGGTACAAAAAAACGGCCTTAATCCAAGCGCAATCATTTTTTTGTATGATAAACTGATAAAAAAAAATCTTGATAGAACCCCTTAAGGAATATAGTTCCTTAAAAATAATTCTTCCTCAAATAACCCCTTAAGGTCGCTTCGTGTCGAGTCCATCCTCGGGATTCGTCTCGGGAACATTGAGTTCGCGACGCGATCAACGTCAACTAATTCACGGATCATCACAGCGAGGAATCGATTTATCTCCAAGCAGTTCAGGAATGATGATAGGCCCGCACACATCAACGCCAACGAAAGAACCTTCGGCGCGAAGATGCCTCCCCCTTAATTTGGATAATTCGTCTAGCACACGACCCCGTGACATTCGCGATTCACCATCGTGTCCAGCCAGCAATTGCGGACGCCAACGATACCCCAGTCGAGGTAATTCTTCATCATACACAGTAGTTGGATCGCCAGGTGAACCACCACCGCGTTACGCATATCTTGATGGTCTATCCGAAGCCATTCCGATGGTCACCGGATCTCCCAGATATCAGGTCGTACCAACCAGTGACGAGAAATCCGTTGAAAGCGCTTTCATTGCACGAACTGCTGTTGTAAGTACTTTCAAAAATGATCTTTATTCATTCGTGAATTTGTTCATTCATCAACCATTCATTTATCTTTATCTCTTCGTTCATCCGTTCATTCATTCATTCATCCAATCAATCAAGCATTCATTCAATGAACGATCCATTCATTTATTAATTTAGACAATTGTTCATCCATTCATTCATTCATTTTTCATCAAACTATTTATTCATGCATTCACGCATTCATGTATTCATTCATTCGTTGATCCGTTCATTCATTCATTCATTCATCCATCCATTCATTCATCCATCCATTCATCCATTCATTCATTCATTCATTCATTCATTCATTCATTCATTCATTCATTCATTCATTCACTCATTCATTCATTCACTAGACAATCTAATTTTAATTCAAATTCTATACAAATAGGTACCACCTTTATCGCCACCAAACAGCGAAGCGAATACAACGCTGGCTAGTGGTATAGAAAAAAGTGAGCGTCAAAACGCGCCACTGCTTCTTCTACTCGTTGGTGTTTTAACTTGCGGTTTGGCGCTCTATCTCTCCTGGAGTCAGGGACGAAGGTAAGTGGACATTTTTTTATAAATCTGCAGTTGCCTTAATTACTCTAATCGTGATAATGTTTCTCTTATGGGAATTTCACTGCTCTTTCAAAGTGAAACTTTTGAAAAAAGTTAACGCGGTCATTTTGACAACGACGAAGCGCCAAAAAATCATCATTTGAAACACTCTTTATTCTCATTTACATAGAAACTCGATTGTTCCAGTAAAATTCATATACAAATTTTAATTGAATTCGTTGACACGGTTATAATAAAAATAAACAACGTTTAGAGGATTATGTTTGGTTATAGATATTACTTGGACAGCGCAGCGGGTTGTGGAGCATGTTGCGCACTCGCCGGAGCTTGCAGGAGTCTTAGAAGAACGTGGACGGGTTTAGGCCTCGCTGGTTTATCGGCATTGAGCTGCGCTGGTCTTTTGCTGCTAGCAGCCAAAGCGCCAAGATCTGGAACACCGTTGCACGATGTAACTGCTGGTGCATTGTGCGGTGTTTCGCTCTTAGGTGCTGCGCTCGCTCTTCTCGCTCTTTTGTCACCAAAATGCCACTTTGCTCGACATCGACGCGTTCATTCTTGGATCCCACGATTTTCTCCTTAAAACTTTGGCCACTAACTACCCAACAACACCAGTTTTCATTGTATACAATCGCCACTTTAAGAAATTGTATTTTGTACATTATTCTCTTCATCGTGTAAACCTCAAGGGGAACTTTACGACCAATCAATATAGTCTATTTTTTAACTCTGTATTATGATTGACTTATGATATTAATAATGAATATTTATGTATTTAAGAGATTCCATTATAGAATCAATAATAAAGGATCAACTTTTATAAATGCTTTTATTCGTTAATTTATGCAAATTCTTTTTTCAACACAAAAATGGCACGAAAATCTCATTTTTACCTCACTGCGAAAGGGTTAAGAATTATTCTACGATAATAGGGCGAATGTTTCATTCCGGCGGATTCGATCCGTTCCCAGTACTAAACTACTGAAGATGAAAAAAATTTGTCGAATGCTTTTTTGTGGGAAATTTTATGCTCTACAAAATAAGTCCTATAACTTGTTGCCGTATCTTTAGTGGTTTAGCCTTGAGGGCTCATCGAAAGAATTCCTGATTCCCGAAAATCGTAGAGCGAATGTTCCGCGGGATTTTTTTGAGCTGCTCTCAGGATGAAACTACTGAAGATGGAAAATTGTCGTCGGAAGCTTTTTTGTAGGAATTTTTATGCTCTACAAAATAAATCCTATGACTTGTTGCCGTACCTTGAGTGGTTTAGCCTTGAGAGCTCATCAAAAGAATTCCTGATTTCCGAAAATCGTAGGGCGAATGTTCCGCGGGGATTTTTTTGAACTGCTCTCAGGATGAAACTACTGAAGATGGAAAATTGTCGTCGGGAGCTTTTTTGTAGGAAATTTTATGCTCTACAAAATTAGTCGTATAAGTTTTTGCTCTATCTTTAGTGGTTTAGGCCTAAGAGCTGATCGAAGAAAGATTTGATTATCAAGACTCGTGAGGTGAGTCTTTCCGAAGGTTTTATTCTTATCACTTTCTACGAATAAGAGATACAAAAAGTTTCCACTATAAAATGTAGAATATATTTGCTGTTTTTACCTCTACAGTTGTCCGTGGGTGAAATCTTCAACGAGTTGACGAGTCCATTGTGGTTGGTCAAAGAATGACATATGACCAGCGTTTCTGATAACGAATTCGAAGAGCTTGCCAAATTTTTTGATGTAACCACCCAGATTGCCATAGCCGTCTCTCCATTTTAGTCTCGTGGCAGTTTTGAATTCCTCTTTACCGGGCCAGTCCAACTGTCCCAGCCAATTCTGGACGCACAAGTAAGAGCACCAAATGTCGAGGTCACCAGTGTATATGAGGACTCGATAGTTTTGAAGAAGAGAAGCGACCAGTGGCGCCATGGACATCGTGGAATTGTGCTGAAGATTTTTCGCAATTTTTTGGGAATAAAATACATAAGTACGGTTGCCAACGTGAAGGGCGCGCCGTATTTCGTCCCGTTGAACCATAGTGTTGAATGCGATGGATATCGGCGCATTTACCGTTCTAATCATGTTGCCAAAGGTGTAGATTCCGGTTAAATTACTGAGTAGAGACTGCGAGTTTTCGATGAGTTTCTCGATGACGGATTCGGCACCACGGTATTGTTGGTTGCGCATGTACTGCCGCGCTGTGTCCTCCATCTTAATAACCTGTTCCCGTTCGTTGGAATCGATTAATCCAATGTTGTACAAATGTTGTCCATAGGTTAATTGATTAACCGGATCGATCCAACCGTGCCCGATAGCTATTCCCTTTAAATTGATCTGTTTGTCTGCTACCTGGTTCATATTCTTCATGTGGATTTGATAAGCAGTCATTAGAACGAATTGCCCGGCCGAGGACTCACCGACAACAAAAAAATCGTTTTTCCGGAGCCACGGGAATAGTTCAAAAAATTGCCGCAACACTTCGTATAACTCTTCACCGATTGCATTCCTTGGTGTTAACAATGTATTAGAATCTATGAAACTGTAACCCACACCGACCGGACTGTCGATGTAAATCATGTTGTGCTTTTTATTCCACCTCTCTTTTCGCATCACCATTTTTCCATCCGATCCAACCGAAAATGGACCATTTCTAGTAAATACGCTGAACAGGGAAGACACACCGGGAGCACCTTCCAAGAACAACATTACTGGAGCGCCCGCCGGATTATCCTGATAAAATATTTTCAGTCATTCATCCAGTTTAGAAATAAAAGCTTATATGTTGTGAGTGTTTGGATGCCGTGGTTCCTAGTTTATGATTGTGGCCGAAGGCCAATGAGAAGAAAGAAAGAAAAAAACATTTCCAGTGCTTCTACTGCAATTGATGTAAGTACAAAGTCCAATTTTTTTTTTCCAATATGATTACGATGCTGCTATTTTTTTTTTTTTTTCAAATATTTTATATTCCCCCCAGGCTGAATTTACTTTTTTTTTGCATTTTCCATTTCCGATAACACGTAACGACCAATAAGCTGTCGGCGACAGAGCGGCGTTTTTTTTGCGACGTTATCATGAACTCGTTTATTTCTTCAAATGCGCTCTCAATTATTTACGCCGTAAACAAAATAACTCTATAAATTTGAAAAACAAAATAATGCTAATTCTTACCTCAGCAGGAAAGTACCAAAAAAACAAGTTGGAATTGTATTTTTTGCTAACGGTGAAATATCCGGCATAACTCTCGACATTCAACATTTCTGCATGAGTAACTTTGGATTGGTTCCTTGCATATTCAATCCGCCCATTCTCCAGAAAGGGCGAGAGAAAAAGTGCATTTCCAGCTTTTGGTTCGTTCCTCGTTCCAGTGGTTCCGGGGCTTTTAACGGTTGTTGTGGGCATTCTAGTGGTTCCAGGGATTTTAGCGGTTACGATCGTTTTTGTGGTTCCATTGGGTCGAGTGGCTCCGTCGGTTCCAATGGCTTTGGTGATTCCACTGGTTTTGGTGGTTCCAATGGCTTCGGTGGTTCCAGTTGCAGTAGTTGTAAAGTTTCCAGGTGTTTTCGTGGTTTCAAGGCCTCCGAAAATATCCAGAAAGCCTCCGCCGCCCCCGGAGCTTTCAGAATCATCGGGGCTATCGGAATAATCCATGGCATTACAGGTTTCATAGATATCATCGACGGTACGGACCAAAGCTTTCACATCAATATTGTAATACTCCGCGGCAATCGTAACAATGATAATTACAACTGCAATCAGCAATCCTGCAGTGAACTTTTTTCGTCGATCCATATTTTGATTTTTTTTGTGACTTTAAATATGATATTCTTCAACTTCTAGTGGAGAGTCAAAGATGGAATTGCAATGAGAATCCAACTGGTTTGGAACTCCTGTTCCAATTTCGAGAGTTTATGAAACACGCTGGAGTGCAGAATGTCGGCAGAAAAAAAGAGAGAGAGAGAAAAAAGTTATTCGAAGAATATAAAAATCTTTTTATTGTCTAAAATTTAGAAAAATGAATATTCCACTTGATCATTGAAAGCTAATTTAAAGAATTTTACAGATTTTTATGGCCAAATGATTTTCTTTTATGAAATATTCAGTACTCACCAAAACGCAGAGAATCTCGAAAAATTCAGTCATTTTTAAGACGTTACTGAAATCGATATGCAATAATAGAACTATTGGAAAATTACAAAACACTTTTTCTAAAAATGAATTATTCAACAGATAAGAAGACGATTTTATTTTTCGTTGAATCAAATGAATTCATCGATTGTGAAAAAACGCGTGAAAATACGACTCAATTTTTTTTCTCGTTTTTAACAATCGTTTATTCGACTTCTTCTCGAGAAGCTATTCGAGAAACTGTCCGTTGTGTCCCCAAGTCAACGGATATACATGAGCGCAGCATTGGAGGTCACGAAAAAATTCTTTTTTTTTTTCAAAATATTTTGACACGTTAGTTTTATCGCCATTTGTTGAGACGGTCCGCAGTTGACACGTGCAATGTTATCGTTTTCTTGCCCAAGTAGGACAAGATTCTGTTTTTTTTTTTTTTTTTTTATGATTTTTCAGATTGCATGAATTATCAGAATTTTAAGTCGATTTATTTCTCCTAGTTTTTCTTTTCCAACGTACTAACTTGTTGTGACTTGAAAAAAAAAAAAAAAAAACAAGAACAAAACAAAAACGCGACCGAAGAGTCACGTTCATTTAGAAATGACAAAAATAAAAAAATTGTAGTATTGCTTACCGCCAATAATGGCCTTGCGTTTAGATTACCATCGAATGTCTTCTCTATCTTTATTTATGGGGCATTCCGCGCCAAATCGACCACTTTTGAACTCGAGCCCTTTCGATTTCGCTGAATTTTTTTTTCCTTTTCTACCCCATTGAAAGGATTTTTTAGGAAATTAAAAATAAAAACTTATCCAACTCAAAAAGAGTTTTGAATTCTTCAAAAAAATGGTTTTTTTCATTTCAAAGAGCTATAACTTTCTCAAAAATGGAATTATCGGAACGGTTTTTTTTTTGAAATTTTCGTTTTCGAAAATTTGCAGATATCAAAATCTGTAAAGAATTTCACTTTTTCGAGAAAAATCTTATTTTTCTCAATGTTCGCCATTTTTAATATATATTTTTTTTCACTTAAAAAAAACTTTAATCAATTTCGAATGAAATGCCGCCCACCGCGGAGTGGGCCGACTTTTCGTTCTATTTTTTCTTATTGATTGAAAAAAAAAAAAAATCTCAGGTGCCCTCATTCTGGAAAAAATCATACTGCAAATTTTTGAGGATTTATAAAGGACCTTCGAATTTGAAAAATTGGGAAAGAAAAAATTTTTAGTGTCAATCCTCGATAAAAAAAAAAAATTTAAGTGAGAAAAAAACTAAAAGGCACGTATGAATAATTTCTTTGTAATTTTTTGCAATAACTACATCAAATAAATAAATGAAAAGTACAAAAAAATATGCTATTGGCCCAAAAAGCATAGGCCCAAATAACAAAATGGCCCAAATAGCATATTTTTTTAAACTTTTTTTTTTATTTGATGTAGTTTTTGAAAAAAATTACAAAGAAAATATTCATATGTACGGTTTAATTTTTTTCTCAATTAAATTTTTTTTTTTATCGAGGATTGACACTTGAAATTTATTTTCTTTCCCAATTTTTCAAACTCTGTGGTCCTTTATAAATCTTCAAAAATTTGCAGTATGATTTTTTCCGAAATGAGGGCACCTGAGAATTTCTTTTTTTTTAATCAATAAAAAAAAATAGAACCAAAAGTCTGCCCACTCCTCGGCGGGCGGCATTTCATTCGGAATTGATTAAAGTTTTTTTTGAGTGAAAAAAATATATATATTAAAAATGGCAAACGTTGAAAAAAATAAGATTATTCACGAAGAAGTGAAATTTTTTACAGATTTTGATATCTGCAAATTTTCTGTATTTTTTTTTTTCAAAAAGTACATTTAAAAACGAAAATTTCAAAAAAAAAAAAAACATTCCGATAATTCCATGTCTGAGAAAGTTATAGCTCTTTGAAATAAAATAAACTAATTTTTTTAAGAATTCATAACTATTTTTGAGTTGGGTAAGATTTTTTTTTTAATTTCCTCAAAATTCCTTCCAATGGGGTAGAAAAGGGAAACAAAATTTCAGCGAAATCGAAAGGGGTCGGGTTCAAAAGTGGTCGATTTGGCGTGGAATTACCCTTATATAAATCTCTACTGCAAAACTGTGTTTGGCCACTTTTCACGCGAAAATCACTAAACGACTAAACCAATTTTGATGAAGGACAGGAGTGCAGGATTCTGCAGATTCTGAAAATAGAAGAAATTATATCCCATTCCAGACCATCGCCGACATGACAGTGTTGAGGTGATCTGTCAGTCTCGCGGTCGGTAACAAAGTAGATACACGTTGTTCTCGGACACGCTTGATATTTAAAGAAAAAGAAGAATTACACGTTGTTCTCCTTTGATGACAGATTAACGCGCAACTCTTCTTTTTCTTTAAATATCAAGCGTGTCCGAGAAAAACGTGTATCTACTTTTCAGTTATCGACCCCCCACTCCTGCAACTGTAGATCCGTCACCTCGAATTTTCGAAATAAAAATTCTTCGATGTCGTTTGATTAATTAAAAAAAGGCTCTGTCAGAGCACGCGAGACGATGGAAAAAATCGTCTGACAGGGGCTTTTTTTATTGGTGAAACCGTGTCGGAAATATCCAATTTCGAAAATCGCAGCTATCTCTCTCGCACTCACATTTCGAGAAAGTATAACTGTTCCATCATTTAAGGAACAGGTGTAAACACTGTTTCTGACCCGACGCGTTGCTTACGATCCCATCATTTGTAGTCTCATATGGAAAATAAATTAAAAAATTTAATTTAATATCCAATTTCGAAAATCGCAGCTATCTCTCTAGCACTTACATTCCGAGAAAGTAACTGTTCCATCACGTTAAGGAACAGGTGTCAACGCTGTTTCTGACCCGACGTTGTTTACGATCCCATCATTTGTAGTCTCATATGGAAAATAAAAAAAAAAATTTAATATTTTGAATCTTTTTGAAGATACAATAGTCGAATGGATTTAAAAGAAAACCGCCACGGGACCGAGTCAGTGGCATTATCTGTCGGTTATTGTCTGCATTCGATACACTGAGAGCCTGGAAGGTCGTTCTTCGTTTTTGTTACAAATGTGAGAAAACAAAATTGCAAGGTATTTATAAATTTGAACATAATACGACAATAGTTAATAAATATTTAAGAAAACTTGAAGGAATTTATCGACTTGATTGTTTAGTTGGTCATTTAACCTTCGAAGAGTTTACAAACATCGGGGTTATATTTACGTAAACGAGATTTCGTATATACATCATGGACGATCTGTTTATAAAAAAAAAAAAACGGACAAAAATGAAATTTTTCTTTCCTGACCACTTTTCACTCAAAATTCTAATAATTCAGTCGTTTAATAATGTCTCATTATCAAGATCGTGCGTAACAATGAAAAAAGTCTGTAAAGTAACCTCAAAAACCTTGGTTACAACCGCAGGGTCAATTTGACCCAGGCTCTATTTTTCGATTCGATCAAAAATCACGTTCTAAACATCGATTGGATTGCAATGAATAATAAACCAAAATTGATTTTTCCTCGGGTCATAGAGACCCGAGGAAACAATAAAAGCCCAAGTTGCAAAAAAAAAAAAAAAAAATTCTTATAGATTAATATTTTCAGTGCTCGTCAACTTTCAATTAACTGAAGAAAAAAAACCACAGTTCGAGGACGATTTAAATAAGTGTAAAAATGGGTTCGCCGTGTAATTGGCAAATAACGAAACAAGGGATTGCGGCGAGAGGGCAATACGTGCTGGAAAACGGCCAATGGAGCGATTGTCAATTTCTAGTAGGCGTCCCTCCGAACCAAGAAATCATAGGAGCTCATAAGCTTTTTTTGGCCATGTCGAGTCCAGTTTTTGAAACAATGTTTTTTGGGAGTATGCCGGAAGAGAACGATCCGATAGGAATTCCAGAAGTGCAAGCAGAGGCATTTAAGGCGTTGCTTAAATTTATTTACACCGACGAATTGGCTCTCAGTCGTTTTGAAGTAGCTCCCGATCTTTATTATTGCGCTAAAAAATACATGTTGCCGGAGCTTGCGGCAAAATGTAAAATTTACATACAAAGCAATTTGTCGCCGGAGAAAGTATGCAAAATTTACGAATTTTCGGAATTCTTTGAAGAGCCGGATCTCAAAGAACAATGTTTGAAGATCATTCAAACGGAAACTAAAAAAATATTGACCGATACAAGTTGGGAAGAGGCACAAATTACTACCGTTTCCATTCTATTTCAACAAAACATTCTCGCCATCGATTCGGAAATCGAACTTTACGACGCTCTCCTCCAATGGTCCAAAGCTGAATGCGAACGGAAAGGTCTTCCCAGCGATCAAAAATCTTTGCGATCCGTCACCGGTGACCTTCTCTCTAATATCAGATTTCTCACTTTGACTCCAAAACAATTCGCCGACGGACCAGGAAAAGCTGATATTCTCGACAAGGACGAAGCGTTCGCCATCATCATGAATATATCTTCCGTTAACACCAGCATTCTCATGCCTCAAGGTTTCTCCGTTGAAAAAAATCAACGATTTCATCTTTCGATCAACTCACAGGTTTCTCTTCTATTTTACCATTTTTTTTATTCCTCATTCCCTCAAATTAACTTTTTCCTGATGGCTACGTAACTCAAAATATTCCAACCTTTCTCCTGCCAATAAAAATCCTTTGTTCCATTTTTTTTTCCAAAGCAACCAACTGTTCCTCGTCCGAGCATGAACCATCGTACTCGTTCGAAAATTATGCTGGGAAAATGTCATTTGCGCTACGGATTTGTTAAGCGATGTTAAAAAAAGGTCTAAAGATTCATCATTTCTTGTGAAATATATCATTACTATTTTTTCATCATTTTTATTCTATTTTCAGATGAATTTTCCACGATTGTCAGCACAAAAAGACCAGAAACTTTATTGTCGTCGACTTATTTCACGCAATTCCGTTTGTCGAAATAACGGAAATCTTGATTGTTCTTTGGCTTTTAGAGTCGACACGAACATTAAAATGATTGGGTTGCTCGTATCAACGCAATTGGGTCCCGTGAGTTCTCCTTTTTTTTATTATATGTATATTTATTTAAAGAATAATCAATAATATGAAAAATCGATAATACGAACAAAAACTAAATTGAAAAACGCAATATTTAGAATCAAATTTAAACACCAACAAAAACTTCATTTCAAATTTAGACACTTGACAAAAATTCACAAATTTTTAATTTCCATTAAATTTGAACGAATTTTAAACTCCAAAGATTGTTGATTCTTTTGTAAATTCGAATATTTTCATGTCTAAATTGTTGATTTTCTTATTTGAAGAATCAAAAAAATTAAAATACCTTTTTCTCAGTTTTTTCTTTCAAAAATTTTGATTTAAGTAAAAAAACATTTTGGCGCAGGGCTCGTTACTGGGAAATACTTACAACGAAGTATTGTACGCTTATTTGCTCGATCCTGAGGGAACACGAGCCACTGACACACATTTTACCGCCGAAGCAAGTTGCGAGAGCACCGTCAAAATACGATTCAACCGTCCTGCTGACATCGTCAGCAATAAGGTGCGATCAAAAGCTTTTTTAATTCCATTACAAAAAAGAAAAGAAAGTCCTAAAAAAAAAGGATTTTTTGAACTTTTCGAAAAAAACCCTCTTAACTTTTGAGCGAATAGCTTTTTCCGTGAGACGATAACGTCTTCGTGTAACTCGGAGTCTGGCGTTTCGATTTCACTACAATCAAGTCTCAATCGACGTATTGCTTAAAAAGTAACAAAGCGATAAAATCCGTCGATGAAAAATTTTGAAAAATGGAAAAAAAATCGTTTTTTTCCAAACCTGTCCAACGCCCTTAAGGACGTTGCATGGCGACGGTCAAATCTAATATTTCTTTTCAATTTTTCTTACCTACAAAATAGTTTACGAGCCAAAGTTCATTGAAAAAAAGTTGTTACAAATTGACTAAAGACCAACATACTTTAAATTCAAGATTGTCCGAGATAATCTGTACTTGTTATATAATAACCAAAATTTCGGAAAAATTTTACGACCGATTTTTTTGACAAACTAAATAAAGCTTCTTCGATGTTACATAAAAGCGTATGGAAAGTTTAAAGAGACTTCACCATTTATAAATCGAATTATTAAATGTCGAAAATTGGAACTTATAACACGCGCTCTTATAAAAAACATGTGAAAATTGTGATTTTTATATATTTAAAAAAAAAAAATAGGAATCTACAAAATTTTTAAATTTTAACAAATTCACGAAAATGATTGTAACTTTTTTTCCATTCGAAACTGGGACCCCAGCCACCGTTCATTCTCTTCATTGTGGAGTTATCTTCAAATTTGTAATCAGTGTTTTTAATTTATAGTCTTTTTTTAATAACATGAGAAATTTTAAAGTAAAAAAAATGATGAAAAATTGATTTTTTCGCTTTTCCTTCCCTGAATAAATAATTTATCGGAATGTAATACGGCTTACAACCTATTCTGATTCATGGGCTTCATTCCTGTCAAAGATTTATGAAAATTGGTTAAGTGGTTTTCGCGTGAAACGCGGCGCAAAACACAATTTCGCAGTTGAGTTTTATATATATATAGATATCTCGACTTTAACATAGTGAAACGTCTTAAAATTGCGAGAGCAATTAGATATCACTATTCTCTTTGTGTGGTGCAAATTTGAAGGAATTCTATCGCTAGCAAATTTTTCATACAACGTTCTTAATAAAACGTAAATTGTTAAAAAATCCTTTTTCACGTTACAGACATATCGAATTGGCGTAGTTTTCAACAAACCAGGAACATATCCAGTGGGAGAAAGTGACGACGCAATTAATTGCGCGGGCGTTAATTTTTCATTTTGCGTTGGTTCGAGTAACGACAGTATTCGAGATAGTTTAATAAGAGGAATTATTTTTAAAAAATAAAATAAATATCGAATCAATGCGAAATTTGACGTTTGTGAAAAAAAAACAAGATTACGTGTACAAATTTTCATGGTAATTCCTAAAAAAAAAAACAAAAGAATTTGAAAACTCTAATAATAATAATTCCATTCGTAAAATTAAAATACGTTTATTATTTTATAATTAATAATTAAGGACCAATTATTTAAAATACTTCATTATTCTGTATTAAGATTCAACATTTTGTCAAATTTCTTATCATTGCTCAACACGATATAATTATCGTGAAATTAGCAATTTCATCTAAAAAAAAAGTCATGGTATGTACGCTGCTATAAAAATTGTTAATAATAAAAAAAAATTGTGTATAAATGTGCATTTTACAATAATTATTAGAAACGAAACTGAAAAAATATTTGTAAAGTATCGTAATTTGTTTTTTTCTTATTTTTTCATGATTTTTTTTGATATGTCACGGGAGCACGATGACTGGTTTGCGCTTTTAGATAAATATTCTCCATTATTCAATAATTATTTTCGACAAAAACCTAATATATCATTTATAAAATTGAATTAAATAGAAAATGATTTTTTTTTTAAATGTAAAATCTTAATAATTATCAATAAAATGTGTATAGAATTTGTATAAAATAGTGATAACTTGTTAAATATTTTTAAAAATCGATTCTTTTTACGAATTTAAAAGTTTAGATTTTTTTTTAGTTTTTAAGGATTCTTTACATTCATGTTTCGGAACCAAAAATCATTTTTATTGTACAAAATTTGCAAAAATTTGTCAATTTTTGAATTTTTTGCTTTTATTTTTTTAATTTTAGTTTTCGAGATAAACTTTTTGGCAGGAAACACGAATGTAAAACATCCAGAAATGTGATGCTCCGTATCAGTCGATTGAATACTTCATTACAATTGAGTATTTTTTGATATCCTTGATTTTCTAACTCAAAAATCATTCCTTCCGTTTTTTTTTTTTTTTTTTTTTTTTTTTTTTTTTTTTTTTTTTTTTTTTTTCAAGTTTTGTGGATAATAAAATCCCACGTATCGCTCCAACGTAATTTAACGACTTCGTTTGCTGTCAGCGGTGTCGTTCCGTAACTAAAAACTGAGAATTTTCGGAATGTGATAAATATCGAAACCATCCAAACGATCAAACACAGGCTTGCTGGAGAAATGACGAAATTCCATCGATTACTCGTTCTAAAAACAGAAAATAAAGAAAAATAAAAAATTATTATTAAAAAAAATTGAACAAATTCCATTAAAAACACAACGAAATAACTTAATTTCCAAAAAAAAATGACAAAAAAGTTTAATTTTTGAAAAAATAAGAAAGAATCCATTAGAAAAATGATGTATTTTTAAAAAATTGTAAGAATTCATGTTTTTTTTTATTTTTAAAGAAAAAATCAAGAATTAAGATTGAAAAAAAAAAATGTGAATAAATGTTACCTGAGCAAATAATAAATGTGATCGATCGTAGCTGCGGTTAACAAAACTTTGAAGATAAAAGCCGGCAAATAATGATGAAGAAAAAGTGTTCTTTCGACGAAGACAAAAGGCAAAAAGTGGAGAGTGTATCCGGCGAATAAAACGAGTCCATAATTGACAAAACGATTCCATTCGATTTCAGGAATATCGTAACACATTCTTCGACGTCTGAGTAGATAAAAAATCAGCAGACCGACGTAAACAACAAGACCAATTGTGCCGGAGTACCAAACTGCAATGTTTCCCAGCAGATGAACTTGTGCCTGGGATTTAAAAAAAAATCATAAAAATTCAAGAACATTAAAAAAATTACGAATACAATTTTCACAGGTACAGAAAAAACAAATTGAAAACAAAATATCAAATATTTTTCAAATTTTTTTGTTTCAAATATATTCAAAACATCGAAAAGAAAACAAAAACAACTACGGGTTCCTATGACCAGAGTCCAAATGTTGAGCGTTTTACACATTTTTAGAATAAAAAATGGCTCAAAACGTTAAAAAAATTGTACATCAGCGAGCCAATATCAAACATTTTCAATTTTTCTTGAGTTTAAAAAGTAATAAAAACACAAAAAAAACCAAAGTTCCTAAAACCAGAGTCCAAATATTAGGCGTTTTGCACATTTTTAGAATAAAAAATTGCTCAAAACGTCAAAACAATAATAAAAAAATTAAAAATTTTACAATAAAATACTAACGTTACTGTCGCCAGCGAGCCAATATCAAACATTTTCAATATTTTTGAGTTCAAAAAGTAATGAAAACATCGAAAAACTAAAAAAAAAAACTAACGTTTCTAAGACCAGAGTCGAATTATTGAGTGTTTTACACATTTTTAGAATAAAAAATGGCTCAAAACGTCAAAACAATAATTAAAAAAAAAATTAAAAAATAAAACACCATCGTTACTGTCACCAGCGAGCCAATATCAAACATTTTCAATACTTTTCAGTTCAAAAAATAATCAAACGTTTTTATGACCAGGGTTCAAATATTTACACATTTTTAGAATGGGAAATTGTTCAAAACGTCAAAAACATGGTAAAAAATAATTTTTTTTTTTTTTTTTAAATAAAATACTAACGTTACTGTCACCAGCGACCCAATAAGCGATGCCTCTGGTCATGAGAGGCCATTCGAGAGGTCCACTCGAGTACATATGGCTGTTTTGTCCTTCCTGTCCGCCGAACATCATTTTCATTTGTAATTCAATAAATTTATCAAAGAAGCTAAGTGTAGTAGGAGTGAGTGGAATCATTTCAGCGTTGATAAGTTCTCTTTCGCGTTGTTTTTGATCATCGGATTTGGTGTATCGATGTTCTTCGACGTTCCAAACGGCGTTGGTTTGATCGACCATTCGATCAGCAACGACTTCGTGTTGATTGAATCCCCAATCGGGCAGTTGTCGGCCGCTGAATTTCAAGGCGTATTCAGTGCCGACGTGGATCAGGCGAATTTGGCTTTGAATCGCGTACCAGAGATCGCCGTCGCTCTCCCGATTCACAATCTCGATTCGCCAAAGATTTTGCGCTGGCATCGAAACGTTGTAATCAACGTAACAAGAAACTTCTTGGCTCTGCGGCGTCATCGGAGCTGCGACGTCGTGAGAATTTAAAGCACGACTCGTTATCCCATGGACCAGTTGAACGACGTCTCCGTGTTTCAATGCCACGATCGGACGAGAAACAACCAAATCTTTGACTTCTGGCAATTTAACTATCCACCAATTATTAACGTCCTTAAAAGAGTAACAAGTAACTTGTTGCTGATGAGAACTTCCTCGGGAATCCGCGTAACGCAAAGGGTACACGTGGTTGTGACTGTGCAACCAACAAGCTCGACCGTGCGTGTGTCTTAACGTTATTTGCGAACCGTGAGTCACCTCCAGTGGCTGACCTTTTGTTATACTTGCTAAACCACCCTCCAAACTCGCCTGAAACGCACTCGTCATCACCGCATCGTGCGGACCTGCTTTTGTCAATACCGATAAATGCACGTAAAATACTCCCAGGTACACGAAAACAAATACCAACACGACCACCAACAATCGCAGCAACAAATGCATCCATAAAATTCCAGACGATATACTACGACGGGATAATAACGCCCAGTAGTCCTTTGTCATCAGAAATACGCCCAGAACCAGCGAATAAAATCCCACGTACTTTACACTGTGAAAATAACCATTTTTTTTTTCATGGAATTTATTAACTGCAATTCATTGACAAATTAAAGACGTTATATGGAAAATTTTCTAGCGATAGAATTCCTTCAAATTTGCACCACACAAAGAGAATTGTGATATCTAATTGCTCGCGCAATTTTAAGACGTTTCACTATGTTAAAGTCGAGATATCTCTATATATATAAAACTCAACTGCAAAATTGTGTTTTGGGTCGCGTTTCACGCGAAAACCACTTAACCAATTTTGATAAATCTTCGACAGGAATGAAGCCCATGAATCAGAATAGGTTGTAAGCCGTGTTACATTCCGATAAATTATTTATTCAGGGAAGGAAAAGCGAAAAATTCAATTTTTCATCATTTTTTTTACTTTAAAATTTCTCATGTTATTAAAAAAAGACTATAAATTAAAAACACTGATTACAAATTTGAAGATAACTCCACAATGAAGAGAATGAACGGTGGCTGGGGTACCAGCTTCGAATGGAAAAAAGTTACACAGTTATTTTCGTGAATTTGTTAAAATTTTCAAACTTTGTAGATTCCAATTTTTTAGTCATTGCTCATTTACTTAGCGCCAACAAGGTGTGTTGCGAGTGAGCTCCGCCCGCAAAAATAACCAATCATTAGAAATGAATTCAATTGATCGATTAAGAATTTTGAACGAAAAATTTGTATTTTTACTCCGTAGTAATTTTGGACCTGTATCTGAGATTTTTGCTCAAATTTGAGAAAAAAAAGTTTCAGTAGAATTCTAAATGTTGAGGAATTTCAAAAGGATTTTTCTTCGAATTCAGAATAAAAGTCAAATGTTTGCTTACCACAAAGCGCAGGTGAGGCTGGCGATTCCCATCGTCAGCCATATCCACCACCACAGGGTTGTCGGCTTGTCCATGACACGACGAAATTTAAGGACGCAAAGGAGACCGAAGAGCGAAAATTGAATGAGAATGCTTTCCATGAGAATAAATCGAGATTGCGTCAGCAAAGCGTTGTCTAAAGATAAATATTCAAATGAGTAACAAAAAAGGCCAAAAAAAAAAATGCAGCGTCGAGTAAATTTTTAAATAAATACCCAACAAAAGCAACAATCCAGCGATCGCAGCGCTCCCAGGCTTGAGTCCAAGTTCCAGAGCCAAATAATAAGCGGTAGGAAGAATAAAACTTCCAAAAAGTGCTGGAACTATTCGGAGAGCGAAAAGTGGAACTTGCTCCGAATAAGGACTTCCGATTCTATCAAATTTGAATCTACCGTCAAAACCAGCCAAATAAGCAGCTGCTGCGACCAATTGTTTACCCAAAGGAGGATGAGAATCAAAGAAAAAGGTTCTCGACATGTAGTGTCCAACGTATTTGCCATAATGCAACTCGTCGAATCTGTGAAATTGGATTCACCATAAATAAAATATTTTTCTGTTGAAAGTTAACATTTTATTTTGGTTTTGAATTGAGTGATTTATTCAAAAACTGTTTTATTCCTATGTTTTTTTCCAAATTTCATTCGGTTAAAAAAAAAAAAACAGAGTCAAAACCTATTTTTTGCCATTTTTTTTAAACTTTTCTTCGTTTTCAGACTTTTCATCATATAATTCACACCAAATGTTACTTTTTCACATACCGTTCTCTTCGTCATCAAAAAACGAAGAGAATTCTGCATGACGCAAACCTTATCATTGCATACGAATAACATTTCATGCTGCAAAGAAGATTGGAGTCGTGTTTCGTTGCAATTTCATTCTGAAATCTTGTTTTCGTATTTTTTCGATAACGCAACACATTATGCTAAAAAAACGATTGGAAACAATAGATTCTAATGTTTTTTTTTAAACCTTTTTTTCGTATTTTTTCGAAACTTTTTTCGTTTTATCAAATTTTCTTCATTGAATATTGATCAAATACGACTTTATCGTATACAGTTCTCTTCGTTATTAAAAAACGAAGAGAATGGCGCGTGTCTAAACCTTATTGACGCTTGGGAAGATCATTTTATATTAAAGAGAAGATTGGGGTCGTTTTTGCGTCGATTTAGTTTCTTTATTGTCAGAAATTTTACGATTTTGGGACACAGTGTCCATCGTTAATGCTCTAAAAATCTTTGAACATGTATTTTTAGGTAAAATTTGATGAAAAATTTTAAAAAGTATACGTTACACTATACTCCTTGGTTCGCCCAATTTATAAAGTCTCGTCGCGAGTCCAACGATCATGAGAAACATTGCGACAACATCGAATTCCAAATTAATCATAAAACGTTTTTGCGCATTTTGTGGTATCGTAGAGTCCAAAAATTCTTTCCACGTTGCCTCTTCGTCCAATTCGGACAATTTTCCATTTTCCTCATTGCGAGGAGTACTTAATCTTTCGGAGGCCTTCAAAATTGAAAAAACATCAAAATTATACATGAAGCAATAACATTAATAATTGGCTGTACTCTGGTCAAAAAGACCCAGTTATTTTTTTAACAATTTTCTAGAAATAGTATCTTCCGAATGTCAAAAATTGTAAAATATAATTCCAACCCTTGAAAACTTCGAAGTTTTCTGTTCATCAATAATTGTAAACAAAATTTACGAGTTCAAGTTGAAAAAATCGTTTTAATCCGTTTATTGTCACAAAAATTCATCTATGGGTCAAATTGACCCAAGTGCCACATTACGAGATTGAAAATTCGCAGAACTAACATATTAAATGAACAATAATCATTAAAAAATGACAAATAATTTGAAAAAACGCACTGCCGCAAAAAATGTAATTTTAAAAAATATTACGAAAAAAAAAATTATCGGCTGAATTCCTGGCGAATTTTTAGTTATTTTAACCAAAAAACCAACGAATTATTTGATAAATAATAGAATATATGATTTATAACCTTATTTGAACCGAAAAATTATTTTTCTAACAATTAAAAATCACAACAAACAATAAAAAACGAAGAAATTAAATAATAAATAATTTTGAAAAACCTGAGTATCCGCTGCTGTCTCATTGAGAGCTGCGTCCTCGTGTTCGTAATCAAAATTGCCGCTTTGACGTTCAGTTTCCTTGTTATTAGTGTTGGTCGAACGATTTTTTCTGCGTCTAACGTACATTTCTGACGTGCGGTGTCTCTCGTAAATATTACGAAATAAAAAGTAATTTAAAAAAAAAAACACCGGTGGTTTTAATAAAATTGACGTTTAACACGGAGGATAAAGGATTCACATATTCGTTTCGTGAAATGAACGAAGGTTGGTGACGCGGCTTTAAGATACAGTTATTTCAAGATCTTTCTCTCTCCTCTCATCGCTAACTGTCTCTACTCTCTCTGTACTTTTTTGCGTGTATGTGTGTCTATTTTATTCAGATTTTCTGCGTGTGTAAGCGTCTGTGTATTTTCACGTGTGATTGTGTACTTTATATGCGCGTCTGTGTTTTGTGTACGAAGCTTAGGAAATTCCGTTGCCGACTGTTGCGCTTGACCCTTTATGGATGATTTTTTTTTCTTTCTTTTTTTATACTTTGTCTTTCTTACGTAGTTTTCTATTTTCTCGAGAATTAAACATCCTCTGATTCCCTTGTACGCTAAATTGTTACAAAAAACTATTAAAATCTTTTTTTTAGCAAAATAATTCTCCGTGCCAGTGAATAATGTTTTGGTTTTTTTTTCAATTTATTCATTCGGTCGTTATTACACGTGTTTACATATAGTTTCTGGGTGTCAGTGTGTGTATGCGTAAATTTGTTTATGTTTGTGGACCGTTCAAAAGAGTCACAGCTGTACAAACCCCCTTAAAGTCTTGAAAATCCAAAATCAATCAAAAGCTCAATTGAATAAACATCATTATTTATTCTTCATATGAATTCAACATTCCACGTGTTTGCCGAAATTTTGTAAGTCCGATTTGTTTTGTTTATTCGAATGCATAGAATTTAAAAGTTTTGTGCGATGTGTATAATCATTGATTATTTGAATAATCATCGTTGACGAATTATTGTTTTTTTATTATTATGGGAAATGGGAAATTTGTATAACAAAGGATTTATTTCGCATGGAAAACTGCAATTACAAGCTGCAATCCTACGGTAGATATCGGCGGAATCGTTTTGACCGACGGTTGATAATGGAAGGAATTTTAATAAAAATTGGTTAATGCACGAAAAAAGGCGGAAACACAAAAAATCATAGCGCCATTAATATTTACAGCGATTAATTCGAAGAATAAGGGAGAAAAATTAATAAACAATGGCGGAAATTGAATCAACAAAGGGTGTCCAGTGCCCGATATGTTCGAAAGAATTTCTTCCCTCGGTAATTGAAGTTCATGCCTCAAAATGTCTCTTCTTGAATGAATCTTCGAAAAACAAGGAAAGTCAAAATTTTTTGAAAAGATCCAATTCTGGCAACACTCCATCTTCCAGTGCCAAAAGTCCTGGAGTTAAAAGAACTCAAAAAACTGTAAATAAAAACAACACCAAAACAACACTTCCAAAAACAGCTGTTTCTTCAGTTCATGACAATCGAGAAAAGAGCCCGGAAAAATTGGCAGAAATAAATATTGTAAGTTCCATTCGAATTTTTGTAAATACAATATTTTGTCTCATTATTCATTATTAATGGGGTTGGAGGCAAAACATTGTTCATTTTGAAGTTACTCGACCAAGCAGTTTTTGAAATTTTTTGGTCATCGCTCCTCAAAATTGAGTCCTCTAAAAAAATCCGCTCTTTTCTCATATTAAATTATTTTTAAAAAACAGCCAAGCGACTTCCAGTCGCAACCTGCACCAGCGGTTCCTATAAAACAGTCTAGAAAAACAGATCACATTCCGTTGGCTGAAAAAATGAGACCAACTTCGCTCCTGGGCTATATCGGGCAGTCCCACATAATGGGAAAGCGGAGTATGCTTTTGCAGCTTTTGGAAAAAGGAGAGATACCAAATATCATTTTATGGGGTCCGCCAGGCTGCGGCAAGGTAGAAATATTTCTTCTTTATTGTCCAGTTGTATTAAAAATCCCAAAGTTTATGTATTTAGCTGCTAAAATCCTGAGGATTCCTTTTTTCGCTGATTAAGTCTTGAGATCCCATTTTATTTTAGAAATTCTACGAAGCAATAATAAATATTTCACTTCTTACAGACATCGCTGGCAAATGTGATAGCGAACATTTGCAAAAAGAGTCCAAATGGTAAGTTGCGCTACGTGAAGCTATCAGCAGCTATGTGCGGAGTCGCAGAAGTAAAAGAGTCAGTGACAATTGCAACAAATGAGTTGAAGTTTGGTCGTCGTACAGTAATGTTTATGGATGAGATTCATCGCTTCAATAAATCTCAGCAGGATATTTTTCTGCCGCACATAGAAAGCGGAACGATAACTTTGATCGGTGCGACAACAGAAAATCCATCTTTCAGTTTGAACTCGGCGCTGTTGAGTCGCTGTCGTGTTGTAGTTTTGGAGAAATTAAGCAGCGCAAACCTATTGGACATTTTATCGAGAGCGGTTGGTTCTTTGGATGGAAAAATCCACGTTTCTTCAGATTCTAAAAATATACCAGGAACAAGCGCTGCGAAAAAAAACATTCTAGATCCTTCGGAGTGGGATGTCGACGGAGATGAAAAAGTTCCAAAATTTCTCATCGATTCAAGGACCATCGAGTGGCTCGCTGAAACTTGTGACGGCGATGCTCGCATCGCTCTTGGCGGTTTAGAACTCGCTGTTCAGTCCATTGTTCCCTCGGACGAAGAATTTTTTCTCAAAGGCCCGGCGACCATCGGTCTGGAAGATGTCAAAGAAAGTCTCAAAAAAACTCACATGCTGTACGACCGCAAAGGCGAACAGCACTACGACATTATTTCTGCTCTTCATAAATCCATTCGAGCCAGCGATGAAAATGCTTCGCTTTATTGGCTCACAAGGATGATCGCCGGCGGTGAAGATCCTGTTTACATCGCCAGACGCCTTGTCAGGCTGGCGTCCGAAGATGTTGGCTTAGAAGACCCGAAAGCTCTTTGTACGATTATTTCTTCCTTTTAATACAAATTTCTTCTCTTCATAATTCATCGTTTCTCTTCGCTAAATTTTTTTCTTTCATTTTTTCCTGTTTTCAGGCTTAGCGGTTGACACGATGCATGGCTGCAAAATGTTAGGGATGCCTGAATGCGATGTTCTTTTAGCACAGTGCGTTACGTACTTGGCGCGAGCACCCAAGTCCAGATTAATGGAAGATGCTTTGCGAGCGGCACAGAGATTGGTCGCTGAGCATAAAGGTCCACAACCCGGAGTACCTTTGCACCTAAGAAACGCTCCAACAAAACTCATGCGCAATTTAGGTTTGTCAATATTAAAATGATGAAAAATCGAAAATGAATGAATTTATATGAAAAATAATTGAAAAAAAAATGTAACACGACAAATAATGAGTCAAATTATTCATTTTTTATTTAAGGATACGGTCAAGGCTACAACATGAGGCACAAGGACGAATCAGGATTAAATTATATGCCAAAAGAATTGGAGAACGTTGATTTCTTCCAACAATCGAATTATTCCGAAATGGAATAATTTTTCGATCCAAAAACTAAAGTGCTGGACACAGATACCATTTTACATGTTCTACCTCAGAGAAATCGTGCTCACAATAAATTAATAAATAAGTTTTTAATTTTATTTCTTTTTTATAATAACAATAAATATATATTCTACAAGTTTTTTTCATTATTCTGATTTTTAATTGACTCCGATTCATCTTTTATTTCGTTATCCTGTGGTGATATTCGATTACGTAGGAATTCACGAATTTGATCCATATTCTCGTTTCCTTCGTCCTTAAAATCGTTTCCCTGGTTAAAAATCAAAATTATTTTTCTCAACAACGCAAATTATTTGTTACCATTAATCAGTGACAAATAACTCTAGAATATTTTCATACTCAAAAAATCTATAATCAGTAAAATAAATCCTTAAAATTGAATAAATTTTTTTTTTATTATTATTTTATTATTTCTATTATTACTATTTTATAATATGTAATTTCTCGAATCGGCTACTGCGTATATGTTGTAAATGGGTACGTCCGTAAATAAAAAAATAAAAAAATAAATAAATAACAATATTTAAAATTAGGCGAAAATGCTGAGAGAAGCTAATGATCGATAAATTAATTTTCAAATCACCTCCAAAATGACGTAAAGTAGACCTTTGCTCGTGTCGTTCAATAATGCATAATTTTGATAAAAAAGGCATTTGACGATATTTTTCAAACTCTCGTCTTTCAGGTGATTGTCTAAAAATTTGATTATTTTGTTATAAATTTGTTGGAAAAAAGTGAATAAATATTAATTTTAAGGACTCACAGCTAAGATTCAAATGTTGTAACTGAAAATTTCCTCTCGCAATAACTTGTCCTTTTACGTAACGAGTCTCAGTGGCAAAAGGATGAAGAATTGTTGAATCAGAGAGATTTTCACTGATTGACGAATTTTCTCGTGTTTCGTTCCTCAGTTGTTTTTTACTATTATTTTTTCTCGGTTTAGATGTTTTAGCATTTTTCTTCGACGATGAAATTCTACTGGAGGCTGTGGAAATTCTTGAATCACTTGTTATTGTTTCTTGAGATTTTTTTTTAGAGTTCAACAACAATTTGGCGTAATTCAAACGACGCAGATCAACGATTTCTTCGTGAGTCAAAGGATACCTAAAATTTTTTTATTTCTTAAAAATATTTATGATTTCTTTATTTAATTAATTCAACAATTTGTTTATTTATTTATTTACATGTACAATTCCTGGATTATGTATTTTGCTCCCAAATCAGTTATTCTGTTGCCCGACAAAACGAGACTTTGTAACGATCTAGAGGACGATCAATAAAAATTCATTAAGGGACTCGAATTTTTTTTTTTTTTTTTTTAGATTAGAAAAGAACCTGTTCGTGTGCAACATTTCACCAATTTTTTGAGCCCCTTCGTCAGTAATCCGATTATTTGCAACATTCAATGCAATCAATTTTGGAAATTCGTTATTTTTGTATTTTAATTCGTTGGCTATTTTCTCGATGCCTACGTCACTGATGTTGCAATATTTGAGGGAAAGATATTCAAGCCTAAAACCAAAAAATTTCAACTTTCACGTAAGATTGATTCAATTTTTTTCAGAGAAAAACTTATTTATTGCTTTTTTTCTGGAAAAAAAAATTATAAAAATTCGAATTTCGTTAGAATAATGAAGAAAAAGTGAAGTTTTATTTTCCTACTTTCCACTCGGTGCACACAGCAAATAATAATTTTCCCGAATATTTGGATTCATGTCCAAATTCAAATCTCTCACGCATCCAATATCCTTTAACATTTCGCCAATCTGTGATATGCCAAAAGCATTTATACGACAATTTGGAAATCTACAAAAAAATGTTCGATCGACTAGCATTTTCATCGTTTTTTTTCTTCTTCAATATATTCTTTTTCCTTCCTCATTTTTTAAATTGTTTACCTTATGGTCGTGAGTGTGTGAAACTTTTTGAGACTCACGCTCAAAGCGTCAAGCATGCAAACTGATATAACGTGACCTCTGCACTCGATTTTTTCAATATTCGAAAATTCTTTCGATTTTTCGTACGTCACGTAAATTAAAGGCGAAGAAAATTCTTGTGTCGTCTTAATTTTTTCGAAAATATGTAAAATAGAAATTCCGAAATGATGAGAACTCAAATTGCAGTCATTATTTAAATAATTATAAACAAAAAAAAATTAAAATTGAAATTATGAGAAAATATTGAGAAAAATTCGTGACGAATCGGTAAAATTAAATAATTACTTGATGGGAAGTTCGAGACTTCGATCCACGAGTTTCTTTAGAATCTTTTCTCTGTTTTGTCGATGTTTCCAAAGAAACATTCGAAACGGGCTTAAAAAACATGAAATTGTTTAGTAAATTTCAAAAAATCCAAAATAATTCGAGTTTTTTCAAATAAATCGATTACCAAAAGCTTGGGCAAAGGGTTGACATCGTATTCCTCACAGAGCCCGAGAAAAAAATCGTTAAAATTGTCCGAAGAAGTTTTCGTCGAATGTTCTGTTTATTTATAATTTGCAAAAATATTATTTACGAATTGATAATCATTTTGTTCGTAAAATCGTCAATAACGTGCCTGGATTTTGGGTTATATCGTCGTCGGTGACGCGAGACTTTTTCTTTCGTTCGGACATGACATTGAAAACAAAAGAATTTCGTTGTCTGTTTCGATTGATTGTCATTTTCAAGAATTACAAAAAATCAATAAAATCTTTGAAAGAGTGTTTTCGAAAAAGAAAAAAAAAATTTAATTAGTTCGAAACTTTTCCCAATTGTGTTCATAGGAAATCTCGAGAAAAAAAACATAATTTTTTTCACATTTCTATCGAATTCCTAAAATCGAAAATAATTTTCAATAAATAAAATCTCAAGCTCGAAACTTGTGTGTATAACATTCTCAAATATATAGTTACATTAAAATGAGATACAAACGAGAGAAAGGAGAAGAAAGAGAGAGAAAGAGAGGGAAAAAGAAAGAGAGAGAGAGAGAGAGAGAGAGAGAGAGGAAGACTGTGGTGGATCTGTGACCATGTCCGAGAATTTCGCCTTCTTCAGTAGAGCTCGGCACTTGGGCCGCGCCGGTTCGTCGAAAAGGAAGGGGGGAAATCCAAAGTTTTGTTTTTTTTCAACCTCGTGTGTGTTTATGGAAACAAGTGTCAAAAAAAAAATAATGACATCGTAATAACAGTGTCCCTTAAGTTCCTCAAAAACTCGTGTAAAAACAGTCCAATAAAAAAAACAAGCAACACGACCAAAACATCGAACAAAAATAATAATTAACAAATAATTAAGAAGAAAAATAAACAACGAACATTTTTGGGTAATTATTACAAATTTAATGTCAATTTTTCGTAAAAACCGTTGAGTTGGAATAAAAAATGATTTTTTTTATTTATTTTAATTCGTTATAACAAATAGAGGAATAAAGTTTGAAAAATATACAAAACTGTTGTTTATTTAACTTTTTTTTATAAATTATTTGAACTTTAATCACTGATTCCATTATTTCAAGATAAAATGAAAATTAACATTCTTTTTCGTAACATGCGGTTCGATGAAATCGATTGACAAGTATGTTTTTTTTTTTATAATGCGTATTCGTTGGGACGAATTCCCTTGTCTCCGAAGCGTATACGGGGGCCCGTCTTATGAATAAAACATTACAGGGGCGAGGAGATTTCATTAAATTTATTATTATTCAATAACAACAATAACAATGATCTTTGTATTATTATAAAAAAAAATTATTCAACATTGTTACTAAATATTTATAAACAAATTATTTTCAATTAATTAATTTAACAAAAGTAACGATAATGATGAATAACAAATAACAATTATTTAACAATAATAAATTGTTAATAACAATTTATAACAAAATATTCATTGTTAATGTTTTTTTTTTTTCAGAATTTCAAAAATTCGTTAATTTAATAATAGTTACGAAAATTGTTAATTAACAAATTAAAATTTGTTTATTGTTTTGTTGAAAAAATATTTATTTAACAACAAAAAAACGTGAATTTGTATCGTAAAAATAATTGAGATCGTAACGGTCGTCGAAAAATTGGCGGGAAATATAGAAATAGTTGATGATTTTTTGACACCCTGTATACGTGCATACACGCGTGAAGATTTTCATCCTTCTTTTGTGCTTCACGCGAGAGAGGCCTAGCCTCGTACGTGTCATCGCTCCCTTACGAAACTTCCTTCTCTCTCTCTCTCTCTCGCTCGATGTTTTATTTCTTTCTCTCTTGCTCTCTTTCTTGCTCGCTCTCCTTCGGCACAGCTTTGTACAAAATTATGCGTGTACGTCCCACGAGAACTGGGCAAACCCACAAATACACTCATGTAAATATAGCCAATAACGCATCCCGAATAAATGCACAGGTCAATTAAAGATACAGCACATTACCCAGAAGGCTTACGCAGATACAGACAATTTTTTTCGTCCAGAAAAACTCGAACTATTATTTGAAAAAAAAAAAACTTCGAAATTTCTGGAAAAAACGATTTTTTTTCAATTTTGGTGAAGAAATTTATAAAATTTTCGAAATTTGAATAATTTTACTGAACAATTAAGTCGTTCGTTCAATTAGTTCTCAAAGTCACGTGGTTTGAAAAAAAAAACAATGCGTAATTTCGGTAGAAAAACATGAAAAAAAATTTTGTCCAGTTTCATTAGTCGAACTCATTGATTTATTGATAATATTATTAATTGAAAGATAAATAAAATGAAAAAAATGGAAAAATTTTGCACAAAATTCGCCATAGGCGTTGGCGTAAATATTTGTTTTGTTATTTATTCGTGCAAACGAAAAATAGAATTACATATATTCCCAGCACTCGACTACTCGAGTGTATATAAATGCGAATGAGTGGAGTGATCGTCAGCCACACGCGACGCATTCTAATTGCTCGGTCTGGGGACCGCGTTAAATGATGCGTGTGCACGCACGAGTTACGCGCAACGACTTCCTATTCGCGTGTATAAAAGGCTAAGATCTTTGCTCCTGCTCCTCCCTCGTTTTATTAATATCCTCGAAATTAGAGATTGAAATAAAAAAGATGAAACAAAGAATTTTTTATTTTCATCAATAACTTCCGAACAGCCATTTTTGATTATCCGATATCTCGAGAACAAGGAATTACGACCAAATTCCAAGAAAAAACCGACGAGACTAGGAATCTATTAATATCGAAGAAAAAAAAAATCAAAATGAAAGTAAAAAATTGATGTTTATTTGTTAAATTTGTTAAATTTATATAAAATTTATTTATTTAAATGAATTAATTTTATCGCGAGGATGTGCAGATTTCTTAAGGATACTAATGGCGTGGGTTACTTCCGGTCAAAACGATAACAATTTCCCATTTAATAAAAATTCCTTTTAATTGTTTGAATTTAACGTTATTATTATTTATTTTTAGACGAGGCAAAAGTTAGTCCTTCGTATAATGAAAAAAATAATAAAAATAAGAGAATTATGAGTAATGGCACTGTCCCTCGCGTTCAAAACCTCATGAAACCGGAAGTGCTCTCTTCTCGTATCGTAATTTCGTCGCGTGCCTTGTGACACACTCCCATTTATATATACAAATGTATATATGGACATATTTCGTATATATATATATTTATGATTTATCGGTGGGGACCACGTGACGATGACACAGCGACTGAGTATGCTGCTATGTTGAGAAAAATCTCTTTCTTTAACCCATGAGAATCGAGAGACATAAAAGCACTAAAATGTTTTCTTTCTCTCTCTCGGTTTTTCGTCTGTAAACTCTTCGTCCTCGTAAAAGAATTTAAGCCCCATATTTATAATCTGTTTCGTTTTCTTCATCCATTTAAATACTGAAAGAAAGAGTTGTATTTGAAAAAAAAAAATAATAATAACCACGAAAATATATATCATAGAAAACTAAAGAAACACGAAATTCTTCACATTCGAGTTGCCCAGAACTTTAACTTCAATAAAAATTAAATGATATTCTTTAACAATGAGAAATCTCCAAAAACTAATAAAATGAAGAATCATTACAATTTTTTAAATATAATTACGAAAATAACCTTAAAAAAAAGTATCAAATCGAACAAATAATTTTTAAAAAGACAAAAAATATGTTTAGATCGAGAAAATGATTTCGAATACTTTTTCGGAAAGCAAACAAAGAAAACTGATTATTTTAACGTTCGAGTGAATTACGATGGCAATTTCCTTTGAAATTGACTACACCCACGAGAATATTATTCTCGAATGCCAATTAAAATGGCACATCGATTTTTATTCTTTTCTCTTATTTATTTCTCTAATTAAATCCAATCTGCAATAATCAGCAATGAACATCCCTCGAGAGTATAAAGAGAGAGAGAAAGAGAAATTTATTATGGTTACAAGAACACCTGCTCGCCAGCTGCGTCGACCAGTTGGCCCTGTGCTATTATGCAACAAGTGGATGTTTTTTTTTTTATTTTGCTCGTTGATTCCTTCGAGCTGAACCACTCGAAACCTTTTTTTTCTAATTTGAAGATAATTCTCAACTAATCAGAATGAATGAAAAAATAAATAAAAATAACAAAAAGACTCAATAACTTTATTATCTTTATTCTCATAATTCAAAATTTTATTGAAGAATCAGCTGATGGTTTGAAAAATACGAATAAAAAAATCAAGAAAAATGGTGCGTTTTTTTTTGTTTTTCGAAGAATGAGATCTGATTGAAGGAGATAAAAGTGCAAAGGAAATAAATTTGGATGAGACGAAAAAATGTGCTACGTCATAGTGACAGGACGAAGCCTCTTGTGGGCCTTGTTATCCCTCGTCTCGTTTATGGCTGTTTTGGCAGCTGTCATCACGCCAAAATGGATCGTTGGGCCACCGATTATTAATACGACGAGTAAGAAATTTTTTCCAACATTTCAACTTTACTGGCAATTTTAATTGTTTTTAATCTTAAATATCCTTAAAAATGGAATAAAAATGAAAATGTCGTCTTTTTTTGTTGTTGTTTTTGTTTTTCTTCTAAGGAAATGGATCGAAATTGTTGGATATTCCAACGGTAGGAATTTTCAATCGATGCACTCGTTTGTCCGGCACGTTCGGCCGATTGAATTGTGGAAATTTTAATGTTCATGGATTCGCGACCGACTCCAGTGTTTTTCCAGGATGTTGGAAAGCTTCATTATTCTTTTTGGCGCTCGGTCTCACGATTATGGCCATCAGTGTATGTGCTGCTTTTCTTGGCTGTTGCGTACAAAGTATTTGCCGTAAAAGTATTTTTAATTTGACTGGAGTCGTTCAGGCATTTGCAGGTAAGAAAATTAAATAGCTCTCCGTTGACACACTGGGTCATTTTGACCCAAAATTATTTTTCGCTCTTAATTGGCTCAGAAATATTTTACACCATTGTCAACCCTTTGAGATGAAAAAAAGTACGATTTTCCTTTGCAAAATACTTTTTTTCTTTTTTTGTTTTTTTCAAAATTCGAAAAAATTTTTAAAAAATTTGATTTTTGACATATCGAGGAATTTTCGAATTGTAGTTCCGAATTTTTTCGATAAACCTCGAGCGAAGGCTGCTGTGGTCGAGCGGATGGAGAACCCTCCGGGTCAAATTGACCCAGTGTGTCAATACAGAGGCAAAATTGTCAAAAATCAAAATTTTCTTAAAACGAACCAAAAAAAAAACTTTTTTTTCAGGACTTCTTTACGTACTTGGAATTATTTTGTATATGGCTGGTTGGGGAGCGGAAAGAGTGCAAAGAATCTGTGGTCCGGATGCCGATGCGTTTTATCTCGGAGATTGCAGTTTTGGTAAAAATAAAAAATTCAAAAAGCTCAAATTTTGGACAACAAAAATTTTTTTAATCTCTAAATTCATAAAAAATTGCGAGAAAATTTGATTTTCATTCTTAAAAAAGTCTTTATAAAAATAAAAAAATTAAAATAATTTAAAAAATCATAAAATTTCAAAAAAAATTTAACCCAAAACTCAAAATTTTCAATTTTTAGAAAAAAAAAAAAGTTAAAAAAATGGATTTCAAAATAATTATAAAAAATTTGAAAAACTTCAATTTTTGCAATTTTTTCAAAATTTTTTTTTTTTTTTTTTTTTTCAGGCTGGGCTTTTTACAGCGCAATATTAGGAATAGCGTTAACATTTGTGTGTGCGATATTGAGTGCACAGGCAGAAAAATCGACAGCGAGTGACAAGGTCCAGGACAAAATGAACGAAGGAAAAACGTTGATTTGTTTGGCCTGAGACAGAGAAGATCGTGGAGGGAGAGATAATTCTTCAAAATTTCGTATTTTCCATCATTTTTTCATTGTTTTTTTAAATACATTTTTTTAATAATTAATAAATCGACGTTGTAAAACGAGAATTATTACGCAAAAACTATTACAATTATTCAGTCGTGATTCAAACTGTTCGCGTACTCGTTGTTTACGATTTTAGTCACAATGGAAAAAAAAAAAAAAAAAAATCAAATAAAAACAAGAATTTCCAGAAGAAAGAGGCCAATAAAAAGTGAAAAAACTTAAATTCCCAAAAAAAAAAAAAAAAAAAAAAAGAGTAACGAGAAAAAAAGCGAAAAAAAAAAAATAAATTACTAAAAGTTTAAAATACGACTGTAAAACCGAAGTTTTCCATAATTCGATATTCCGAAACGAGAATTAAACCAAAAAAAAATTGAGTATTTATATATATAAATATTTTTTTTTTTTTTCATTTTATCATCGCTTGAAATTTCTTTCGTGTCATTAACACAAAAAACAAATGATTATTAATAAATCCTCTACGCATATATACACAATTTTCATTGTCATGAACAGTCTCTCTCACTCGCTCGCGTGCGCACTCTCAAAAAATTTCTTTAATTCAACTTCAAAAAGCTTTTATTTTTTTCATTAATTATTTATATTTTATTATTATTTATTCGCGTATCGAGAGTCAAATCGAAGTTTTGTAAAAATTGTATTCCAGAGCCGAATGGCCAAATTCCACAGAGTTGGGCATTTTTTAAGTTTTAAAAGAAGAATAAATAAATTGAAAAAAAAAAAAAAAAAAAATTCAATTTAAAAAATTCATTGTAATTTATTGCTCGATCGATTTACAACGAATAAACATTATTAATCATTATAAATGATGTTTAATTATTAATAATTATGAAAATTATTATTACAAATAATAATAATAATAGATTGGTTGGTTTATTATTATCATTATTATTATTAATATTATTATTTTGTGAAATTATTATTGTTACAGTATTTGACATAAAATATTTTAATTTACTATTTTGGACAAGAAACTGAACGATTACAAAATTTCGAAGTAACGCTTTTTTTTGTTGTTGTTGTTGTTGTGAATGAAAAAATACGAAATAAATAAATTATTAACAATTAAAACCCAACTCTGTGACGTAAGAAAACAAAATTATCAGATTTATCGGAAAAAAAAAAAAAAAACTTGATTTTTCAGCTGATTATATATTTGTTTGTTCATTTTACATTTATTTTATGTTTTTTTGTTGTTGTTGTTTTAAGCCGATTTGGAATAATTCCAATAACGCACGAATTTCTACATTTTTCGCCCTTACGCCATGTCGTTTCACGAACACGATTTTTTTTCGTTTTTTTTTCTTCTTTTTTTTTTTTTTTTTACAGTTATTCGGTGAGTAAATTTGTTGAAGAATCGATTAGCAAAAAAGTTGTCTTTAGATACGAACGTAATTTCGCAGGAATGTCGATCCATTTTTTGATCGTGTTTTTTATTTGAATTTCTCGTTTGTTTTTTTTTTTTTTTTTTTTAAATCAAAAATGGAATTTTAGGGAAAAATATTTGAAAAATTATCCAATATTTGACGAATAGTTTTTTGGAACCGAATTTTAACGTCGACGAGATTTCATTCATTGTTACAATATTTCCTATTATTTTAGTTTTTTTTTTTTTTTTTTAATTTTTTTTTCTAGAGCGAATACAACTTTAACGATTTTTCATTATTCACTATTTTTGTTGTTTTTGTTTTCTCGATTAAGCGTAAGTCATAAATTGTTACAATTTTGACGAAAAATCCTGATTTTTAAAACTTTGCGATTATTTCTCAAAGGCAACTGCCGGGGAGGGGCTTTTTGATTAAAAAATTCTAAAAAAATGTCTGTTTTTTTTTGTTATTCTCTTCGTAACAGCGTAAAAGACGTCGATTTTTAGATTTTTTTGGTTTTATATTTTTTGTGGTTTTTTCTTTCGTATTTGCTCGTTCGTAGCTTTTTTTGAATTTTTTTATTACTTTTTAATTGTGTCGTTATTTCGTAGTTTGAGCTTTGAGCTTGCCGTTTTATTTTTCGTCATTAATATCGCGTGTGGAAATTTCTTTTTTTTTTTTTTTGTTAATTTTTTCGTTTTTCAAGTCGATCCAATTTTTTGTTTTTTTTTGTTTTTTTTTTTTTTCATTTTTTTTTTTATCGACCTGCTGCTTGCTGTTACGTTTCGGGCGCAAATATCGTAACCTCTTCGGACTCTTTTTTCACTCCACTTCGCATTGCTCTTCTACGATCTTCCATCATTTTTCGACGCGCCTGTTCACGCAACTCACGAGCCTTTCGATTCGCCTCACTCGCTGCTGTCGTCTTTGGTCTCTGTGTCAAAATCACACGACGCTTCGTCGCGTTACCGTTCTGCGATCCTGGCAATTGATTTTCTGCTGGAATCTAAAAAAAAAAAAAAACAAAAAAAAAAGATTTTTTTTTTAAATTAAAATCAACGTGACATTAAAATCCTCGCGTTTGTGGGAATTTTTAGAATAATTTGCGATTCGTAGACTGTTCTGGGAGAATTTCGTCGACGGATCGAAACGAGATGTCATTTTTTGAGAATTTTGGAGCTATTTTCGTTAATGCTGAATTTTTTGAGGCTTTTCGCACGATTTGCTGTTCGTGGGACATTTTTTGGACGATTTTATACAAATTTCGTATTGAAAGATCGATTTTTATCGGATTTGACGACGATTTTCGATTATCTTTTGTTTTGCAAGGATTTTGTCGAAGGACCGAAACGAAATGTCATTTTTTGAGAATTTTGGAGCTATTTTCGTTAATGCAGAATTTTTTGAGGCTTTTCGCACGATTTGCTGTTCGTGGGACGTTTTTTGGACGATTTTATACAAATTTTGTATTGGAAGATCGATTTTTATCAGATTTGACGACGATTTTTGATTATTTTTTGTTTTGGAGGAATTTTGTCAAACGATCGAAACGAGATGTCATTTTTTGAAAATTTTGAAGCAATTTTCGTTTATGCTCCATTTTTTTGAGGTTTTTCGCACGATTTGCTCTCGTGGGATGTTTTTTGAACGATTTTATACAAATTTCGTATTGAAAGATCGATTTTTATCGGATTTGACGACGATTTTCGATTATCTTTTGTTTTGCAAGGATTTTGTCGAAGGACCGAAACGAAATGTCATTTTTTGAGAATTTTGGAGCTATTTTCGTTAATGCTGAATTTTTTGAGGTTTTCCGCACGATTTGCTGTTCGTGGGACGTTTTTTGGACGATTTTATACAAATTTTGTATTGAAAGATCGATTTTTATCAGATTTGACGACGATTTTTGATTATTTTTTGTTTTGGAGGAATTTTGTCAAACGATCGAAACGAGATGTCATTTTTTGAAAATTTTGGAGCAATTTTCGATTATGCTCCATTTTTTTGAGGTTTTTCGCACGATTTGCTCTCGTGGGATGTTTTTTGAACGATTTTATACAAATTTCGTATTGGAAAATCGATTTCTATCAGATTTGACGACGATTAAAGATTCTTTTTTGTTTAGCGAAGATTTTGTCGAGGGATCGAAACGAAATGTCAATATTTGAGAATGTCGGAGCAATTTTGGTTCACAGTCGATTTTTGCAAGATTTTCGCAGGATTTAATATTCGTGTTACGTTTTTTGAGAGATTTTATAAAAATTTCGAATGGAAATATGAATTTTGAACATAATTTGGCGAAAGTGTCATTCGTGTGTTGTTTTTTTGGCGATTTTTTCAAAATTTCGAATCGCAATTCATTTTTTGTTATCTTCAGAGACAAATTTCACTCGAAACTCAGTTTTTATAATAAATTCTCAGAAAATTCGAGCCCAAATTCGAGAATTTTCGAATTTTCCAAAAACTACAATATAAATGTTACTTCGTTTGCAGGTTTCAAGAAAATCTGCTCCCAACTCTTTCATTTTTTCACAATTTATAGAAAATTTTGAAATTTTACAAAATTATACAAAATTACAAAAAATTCCGATTAAATGAAATTTTGAGCTAAGGAATTGCTCGAAAGAATTGAAGCCAAAAAAAAATGAAAAATGACTATTTTTAAACGCAGGCAGCAGTCAGTGAGTTAGTAAAAAAAAAAAAAAAAAAAAAAAAAAAAGGGAATAATAATTTTTACTTATTCGTTGCCGGATGCAGCAAAAATGGTTTCCGATCATTTTTCGAGGTTTCAAAAGAAAAAAAAATCAAAAATTTCACGTTCCAAAATAAAAGAAAGACTTTTTTTTAAGACCGTGATAAATTAGAAGGATTTTTATTGATTTAAAGACAGAATTTCTTTGGTAAGATTTGGAAATTAAGAAAAATGAGAAAAAAATGGAAATTTATTAATTACTCGATGTAGGGATCGTAAAAAAAGGTATTTGTGCATGTGATTAATTTGATAAAAATGAGAACAAGGCTGAGCATGCCATAAGAATAAATATAAAGTGACAATCTGCAAAAATTTCGATTAGTGCGTAAAAAAGTAAAGAATTTTTTGACTCGAGATAATTGAGGATTTTGAAAAAAGCGTTTTGAGATAGGAAGTTGATAATTTTTTTGAATTTCCATCGAGCAACGATCGTTGAGGTCAAAAATTTGATTAAAATGTTGAGATTCGAATTTTTTTGAATTTTTGTGAAAATTTTCGTGGCTCCAAATGTTCGGAGCGACAAAATAAACGTTAAAGTCGTAATTTTTATTGTCCGAAAATGCATAATCGTTTTTCATCGATCGTAAATGATTTTCTTCGTTTCTCGGGCATTTATTTTCGTGGCGTTTTTTATCGAAGATTTTTTTTCTTCTCGTATCGTATTTCTTCATTCGCTCGAGTTTGCTCGTGGGTAAAAATGGCTCGAAGCTTTTTTTCGGGTCCGTTAAAGACTTTGGAATTTGTTTGGACTTTTGAATCGGCTGAGAAACGCTCCAAACAATCGATTTCGTAGTTTCCGAACCGGAAGTTACGTCATCGACGATTTTTCGTTTTCTCAAGTCTTTCAAAGCTTTTCTCGCACGCAATTTTTTCCATGACGGACATTGACTGGCGACGGAAACGCTGGAAGTTGGACTCGGGCTTCGACGTTCTTGAAAATCTTTGCAATTCGACCAAACGTCAATAACTTGAGAAAATTTTTTCAAAATTTGTCTGAAGCAACGAGACGAGTTTTCTGTTTCCGTAAATTTGTCAAATTTTTCTTGAGGCTCCAAACTTTCATAAGATTTAGAAAAATTTAAATGAAAATTCGATTTTTCAGAATTTTTTGATTTTGAGGCTGCGAATTGGGTGATCAATTTTTTAAGATCCAAATCCGTAACGAGTTTTTGACGAACTACTAATTTTGGCTTTTCCACGCAACCCCCTTTCGATCGCAATTTATTTAAACCCGTTACAGTGCGATTTGATTTTTTTTCCTTCAAATTTACTGGCGACACTTTTTTCTCCAATTTTTCACTTTTTTTTTTACTCCATTTTTGACCAATTTTTATCGACGGCGTGGCAATTATTGACGCGCAATTTTGCACCGTTAATTCTACTCCGAAAGAATTTTTTATTTCTTCCTTTGGTTGAAGGAAATTTTCTAAATCACACAAATTTTTCGCTCGAAGAATCTCAAGCTGCGAAATTTCAGACTCAATTTTTTCTTTTTTTTCTTCTTTATCTTCTTTTTTCAATATTTTCAACCTTTTTTGTCGCAATTTTCGTGGCGATTTTTCGTTTTTTAACACGCTTTCCGACGAACGTACCTCTTGCCATTGAGAACTTTTGAGCTTTTCTATTTGAGCGAAAATCTCGTTGACCTGGACTACTTGGAGCATCACCATGTCCCAAAAACCAGCCAAATCTTCGTAGGTCGTTGGAAATTTTTCACCAGGCACCTGACTCTTCATTGATGATCATAAAACAAAATAAAGCGATTTTTATTAACAATTTTATTCTCTAAATTCATAATTTGACAGATTGAGATAAAAATATTTGGAAAATTCGATAAATTCACTTCGATTTGCATTGAAACGAAGAATTTACATTTTTTGTGAATACTTTTAAATGCAGGAACGAAAAACGAGTGACATTTTCACAGAAATCACAATTTTTTCACTAAATTGACGTTTTGATGATCTGGAACGAAAATATTTGGAGAATTCGATAAATTTGCTTCGATTTGAATTGAAACGAAGAATTTGTGTTTTTCATGCATACTTTTTGGTTCAGGAACAAAAACGAGTGACATTTTGAGGGAAAACACAATTTTTTTTCACTAAATTGACGTTTTAATGATCTGGGACGAAAATATTTGGAGAATTCGATAAATTTGCTTCGATTTGCATTGGAACAAAGAATTTGTGTTTTTCATGCATACTTTTTGGTTCAGGAACAAAAACGAGTGACATTTTGAGAGAAAACACAATTTTTTTCACTAAATTGACGTTTTGATGATCTGGGACGAAAATATTTGGAGAATTCGATAAATTTGCTTCGATTTGCATTGGAACAAAGAATTTGTGTTTTTCATGCATACTTTTTGGTTCAGGAACAAAAACGAGTGACATTTTGAGAGAAAACACAATTTTTTTCACTAAATTGACGTTTTGATGATCTGGGACGAAAATGTTTGGGAAATTCGATAAATTTGCTTCGATTTGAATGAAAACGAAGAATTTTCGTTTTTCGTGAATACTTTTTAGTTAAGGAACAAAAATGAGTGACATTTTGAGGGAAATCACAATTTTTTTCACTAAATTGACGTTTTAATGATTTGGGACGAAAATATTTGGAGAATTCGATAAATTTGCTTCGATTTGAATTGAAACGAAGAATTTGTGTTTTTCATGCATACTTTTTGGTTCAGGAACAAAAACGAGTGACATTTTGAGAGAAAACACAATTTTTTTCACTAAATTGACGTTTTGATGATCTGGAACGAAAATATTTGGAAAATTCGATAAATTTGCTTCGATTTGAATGAAAACGAAGAATTTTCGTTTTTCGTGAATACTTTTTAGTTAAGGAACAAAAATGAGTGACATTTTGAGGGAAATCACAATTTTTTTCACTAAATTGACGTTTTAATGATTTGGGACGAAAATATTTGGAGAATTCGATAAATTTGCTTCGATTTGAATTGAAACGAAGAATTTGTGTTTTTCATGCATACTTTTTGGTTCAGGAACAAAAACGAGTGACATTTTGAGAGAAAACACAATTTTTTTCACTAAATTGACGTTTTGATGATCTGGAACGAAAATATTTGGAAAATTCGATAAATTTGTTTCGATTTGAATGAAAACGAGGAATTTTCGTTTTTCGTGAATACTTTTTGGTTCAGGAACAAAAACGAGTGACATTTTGAGAGAAAACACAATTTTTTTCACTAAATTGACGTTTTGATGATCTGGAACGAAAATATTTGTAAAATTCGATAAATTTGCTTCGATTTGAATGAAAACGAAGAATTTTCGTTTTTCGTGAATACTTTTTAGTTAAGGAACAAAAATGAGTGACATTTTGAGGGAAATCACAATTTTTTTCACTAAATTGACGTTTCAATGATCTGGGACGAAAATATTTGGAAAATTCGATAAATTTGCTTCGATTTGAATGGAAACGAAGAATTTTTTCACTAAATTGATGTTTTGATGATCTGGGACGAAAATGTTTGGAAAATTCGATAAATTTGCTTCGATTTGAATGGAAACGAAGAAATTTCGTTTTTCGTGAATACTTTTTAATGCAGGAACGAAAAACGAGTGAAATCACAATTCGTTTTTGAAAAATGCGATATTTTGTTTATTTAACAATTTTCTTCTAAAAATTTGTCGTTTTGATGATTTGTGACAAAAATATTTCGAGAATTGAATAAATTTGCTCTCGATTTGCATTGGAATAAAAAATTTTCTGTTTTTCATGCACACTTTTTAGTTAATTAATGAAAAACGAGTGACAATTTGACAAAAGTCACAATTTCCCCTTGTAAAGTTCGCTATTTCGTTTTTTTAATGAAATTCTTCGATAAATCTTGCATCAAAGTTGTGTATTTTTTTATATTTAATTCAGTGCCGTATTTTTAGAGATTCTGGATTGAAACATGTACGAAAAAACGATTTTTTGAATACGCAATTGTTTTCTGTTTTCAAAAAACTTGTTTTTTTTTTTATCACGAATTATCGATTCGAATGAAATAAACTTACAATATTTTTGTGACAAAGGCCTTCGAACTGTTGCATTTTTTGTTTAGCAAGAAGCCTGGCTTTTCCAGCAGCGGAACGTAATTTGCCTTCAGCCTCTTCCGGTAAAGTCGCTGGATCGGCTTTTGCGAGCTCAGCTTCAGCTGATTCGGCGAGTAACAAAAGTCTGTCTCTCTCTGCATTTAACAGCTGAAATTATGAAAATTCAATAAATAAATAAACAAAATATCAACAAACAAGAAAAAAAACACAATTTTCAGTAAAATCCAAAAAATTTGTACAACAATTAAATATTTTCTAATTTTTTAATAAAAAATATTGATTCTTAGTCGAAAAAATTGAAAAATTCGTTTGAAAAGTCGACAAAATATTAGATTTTGATAATTTTTTTTTCTTTTAAGCGAAATACGTTGAAATTTCTTTATAAAAAATATTGATTTTTAGTCGAAAAAATTGAAAAATTCGTTTGAAAAGTCGACAAAATATTAGATTTTGATAATTTTTTTTTCTTTTAAGCGAAATACGTTAAAATTTCTTTATAAAAAATATTGATTTTTAGTTGAAAAAAAATGAAAAATTCGTTCAAAAAGTCGACAAAATATTGGATTTTGATAATTTTTGATTATTTTTTTTTCTTTTAAGCGAAATACGTTGAAATTTCTTTATAAAAAATATTGATTCTTAGTCGAAAAAATTGAAAAATTCGTTCAAAAAGTCGACAAAATATTGGATTTTTATAATTTTTGATAATTTTTTTTTCTTTTAAGCGAAATACGTTAAAAATTCTTTATAAAAAATATTGATTTTTAGTTGAAAAAAATGAAAAATTCGTTTGAAAAGTCGACAAAATATTGGATTTTGATAATTTTTGATAATTTTTTTTTTTTTTTTAAGCGAAATACGTTGAAATTTCTTTATAAAAAATATTGATTTTTAGTTGAAAAAAATGAAAAATTCGTTCGAAAAGTCGATAAAATATTAGATTTTGATAATTTTTTTTTCTTTTAAGCGAAATACGTTGAAATTTCTTTATAAAAAATATTGATTTTTAGTTGAAAAAAAATGAAAAATTCGTTCAAAAAGTCGACAAAATATTGGATTTTTATAATTTTTGATAATTTTTTTTTCTTTTAAGCGAAATACACATTGAAATTTCTTTATAAAAAATATTGATTCTTAGTTGAAAAAATTGAAAAATTCGTTTGAAAAGTCGACAAAATATTAGATTTTGATAATGTTTGATAATTTTTTTTTTCTTTTAAGCGAAATACGTTGAAATTTCTTTATAAAAAATATTGATTTTTAGTTGAAAAAAATGAAAAATTCGTTTAAATGATCGACAAAATATTAATTTTTGATAATTTATTATCGTTTTTTATTCTTTTTAGTGAAATACGCAAAAAATTAATTTAATTAAAACTCACTCCCATAAAGTGATGTCCATGTTTTTCTTCGACAAAATCTTCAACCGGTTGAATAGTTTGCTCAGTTGCTGCGATGCTTGCCGAGCTTGAGCTCGTTTCGAGAACGGGGAGAACGACTTCCGGTGCGGCTGGTTGTTGATCCGGAATGCTAGTTACACTAGCACTTAATTTTATAGACTCGTTTTCGCGGACACTACAGCTCGAATTATTAATCGAGGGTAATTTAGCGTTCGTGTCATTTTTGCGCTGTGGCGTCACCGATATCCTGCCGGAAAGGGAAAAGAACAATCTTCAATAAATTTTCAATTTTTAACCGTTTTTAAAACAGTCTTTACAGAAAAAAAATCAAGAAAATTGATATTTATCGTGAAAATATTAAGATTTTGTGACAAAACGACATTTTTTCACGAAATTTCTTCATATTGTGATTTTTGAGAATTTTTTTCAAATTTTTTCCCTTTTTTTTCTGATTCGTTGTTGCAAAAATTATCGTTTTTTTAATTTCAATTTTGCTTTTTTTTTTTTTTTTTCAAATTAAAGCATTCTTGGCACGTTGTTAACAGTAGGAAAAATCTTTTTTATCGATAATTTAAGTTTTTTTGTTTTGGCGAAATTTCTTCATTTATAGATTTTTTGCACCTTTTCATAGAATTTTTTTCCATTTTTGCTTACCCGTTGCGTTTATTTTGAATAATTTTGAAAAAAAATTTGTTTTCGAATAAAAATCCTACATTTTTCAAAATTATTTTATAATTTTTTCCATAATTTTAGATTCGTTGTTGCAAAAATTGTGGTTTTTCTGAATTTTAATTTTGTTTTTTTCAAATCAAAGCATTTTTGGCACGTTGGTAACGGTGAGAAAAATCTTTTTCATCGATAATTAGAGTTTTGAGGAAAAAAAAAATTGAAAATTGATATAAATGAGGAAAAAATGGATTTTTAATGTAAAAAATAATAAAAAAAATACCTTTGCAACGGTTTAATAACTTGTTCGGTACCGTCGGTAGCCTTACGAGGACTAACGACTGGCAATTGTGCACGAAATTCGGGTCTGAGATGTCTCAAAACTGGTAAATTTTTAAGAGATTCCTCAGTATTTGCGTTATCGATACTTTTGTCATTGTTGTTGCTATTTTGTGATTTATTGAAGCTCGTGTCACTGGTGTTTGCATGGCCGGAGCCACGTTTGAAAAAAAAACCTTGTGCCAACGCTCCTGGACCGTAAAGACGTTCCACTCTTTGTTGAATAAACGATTTTTCACTGCACGACGAATTGTTTAAACTTTGATTTTCATTCGCCTCCAATGACGAACCGTTCACGAAACTCGTTTCGCTCAACGAAGTGTTGGAAACTGAAAAAATTCATCAAAAATTATCAAAAATGTTTTTAAACTTTTTTTTCGAGCGAAAATATTTATCTCGAAATTTTAAATACAAATTTTGCTGCAAAAATGCAAAATTTTCAAAAAAAACTGATCATTTTGAAAATATTTCATATTTCGAAAAAATATTTGAGTCGTCCACAAGTTTTTCTTGTTCAACGAAGTGTTGCTAACTGAAAAAAAATCATTAAAAATCATTAAAAATGTGTTTCAACTTTTTTTTCGAGCGAAAATCTTTTTATCGAAATTTTAAACACAGATTTTTCAAAAAAAAGTGATAATTTTAAAAATATTTCATATATCGAAAAAATTTTCAGTCGTCCACAAGTTTTTCATGTTTACAGACTAAGAATTTTTTGAATTTTACTCCAGAATAAAAAAATGTGGCTGAAAAGTTGAAAAAAATGTTGAAAAAACGTCGATTTGATCAAATAATCGGGACATGGCCATTTTTCGCATAATGAAAAAATAAAAAATAGTTTTCAGCTCGAAAGAGTACGTCGAAAAAAGTGTCTGAAGATATTTTTTCCAAAGCCATTTATTCGCTGGCAAAAAATTGTCAAAGTTACGTTTCATTAGTGAGTTTTTTTTTCGTTGTAAATATGGAACTTTTGTACAAAGAATTTGTATGAGATAATTAATCAAAATAAATCATTAGAACGAAGAATAATTGATAAAAAATGAAATATTTACGAATTTGAGTGGATCTCGGTGACGAAATGGAAATACTCGATGTGTAAGTTTTGCTCTCACGACTGTACGATGAACCGATTTGAATGTTGCCACCAGAAGTTCTTTTAACCGGTGAAGTTGATCGAATGGGACTGATATCAGCAAAATTTGAATGCAATTGTAGCCCTCGATCGACTTCGGAAAATCCTTGATAGGAACTTATGGTACTGCTTCGTGTTTCAACGAAATTTTCTATTTTACACTCTTTCGTCCCGTTGCTAAAACCATTTTGACGATCCATCGCGAGTGGCGATATCGATTGACTTTTTGTTGGTGGATTTAATCCCGGTACACCGAGATTTTCGCTTGATCTGCTTTTTTGGAAAAAAAAAAGAAAAAAAATTCAATCTCAGTATTTTTTTTGTTTTGTCTATTTTTAGAAAATTTGCTCATTTTTCTCCATTTTGCTTCAATAATTTTATTTTTTCTGTCATTAATTCTGAATCTCTTAAATTTCTCTACTTTTTATGCCCAAATTTTCCATTTTTTTTTCTTCACATTCAAGATTTCTAGTGTAATTTTTATGTTAAAATAATGAAAATTTCATTTCGAAAGTTTTTTTTCTTGTCATCGTTTTTAATAGAATTAAAATTTGAATTTTAACAGAATTAAAATGATTAATAAAATAGAATAAAAATAAAAATTTGAATTTCAACAGAATAAAAATTATTAATTTAAAAGAATAAAAATAAAAATTTGAATTTTAACAGAATTGAAATTATTAATTTAATAGAATAAAAATAAAAATTTGAATTTTAACAGAATTAAAATGATTAATTTAATAGAACAAAAATAAAAATTTGAATTTCAACAGAATTGAAATTATTTATTTAATAGAATAAAAATAAAAATTTGAATTTCAACAGAATAAAAATTACCAATTTAATAGAATAAAAATAAAAATTTGAATTTCAACAGAATTGAAATGATTAATTTAATAGAATTAAAATTAAAATTTGAATTTCAACAGAATAAAAATTACCAATTTAATAGAATTAAAATAAAAATTCGAATTTAAACAGAATTGAAATTATTAATTTAATAGAATAAAAATAAAAATTTGAATTTTAACAGAATTGAAATGATTAATTTAATAGAATAAAAATAAAAATTTGAATTGCAACAGAATAAAAATGATTAATTTAATAAAATTAAAATTAAATTTTGAATTGCAACAGAATAAAAATGATGAAATTAAATAGAGAAAAAATAAAAACTTGAATTTGAACAGAATAAAAATGATTAATTTAATAGAATAAAAATAAAAATTTGAATTTTAACAGAATAAAAATGATAAACTCAATAGAATAAAAATAAAAATAATAAAATGAGAAATAAAATAAAATAGTCACCTAAATCCGGCTGGACTAGTTTCCCTCGTGATGAGTCTTGAGCCAGGACTGCTGTCCCTTGATCTAAAGCCTTCCCTGAGCTTACTGTCGTACCTCGTGATACCGGAATAGCCACTGATGCTGCACGCTAAGCCCAAGTAGCTCGGCTTCTTAGCTGCTGTCAGCTGCTGTTGCTGCAGTTGTTCGCATTCGACATTCTTTTTTTCTCCATTTAAACACTCAATTTGTACGATTGGTGCTTGTTCTTCTCTTGATAATTCTTCTTGTTGTTTTTTCAGAGTTTCGTTACTTCCGTTAGACAAATTTTCTTGAGGAGATTCGACCTTACCGTTACACGATAAATTCAAACTGTGAAGCGTTTTTTCTGACACCGATCCCAACGTCGTTTCTGCAATTAAATCAATCAATTATTCAAATCTATTGATTTTGAAGTAAAATCGTTAAAGTTTGGAAAAAATTGTTTTTATTTACTAGAACAATTGGAAATTTTTATTATTCTAGGGATTTTTTAATTTTTGGGCCTGAAAAATCGACAAATGTTGATTTTTGTCTGTTATTTTGAAAAATAAAAGACGAATTTTCAATTTCGATTGACACGCGAGATCGAGAATTGTTTTTATTTACTAGAACAATTGGGAATTTTTATTATTCTGGGGATTTTTTCATTTTTGGGCCTGAAAAATCGACAAATGTTGATTTTTGTCTATTATTTTGAAAAATAAAAGACGAATTTGTAATTTCGATTCACACGCGAGATCGAGAATTGTTTTTATTTACTAGGACAATTGGGAATTTTTATTATTCTGGGGATTTTTTCATTTTTGGGCCTGAGAAATCGACAAATGTTGATTTTTGTCTATTATTTTGAAAAATAAAAGACGGATTTGTAATTTGGATTGACACGCGAGATTGAGAATTGTTTTTATTTTGTAAAACATTTGAAAATTTTCATTATTCTGGGGATTTTTTCATTTTTGGGCCTGAAAAATCGACAAATGTTGATTTTTGTCTATTATTTTGAAAAATAAAAGACGAATTTGTAATTTCGATTGACACGCGAGATCGCGAATTGTTTTTATTTACTAGAACAATTGGGAATTTTTATTATTCTGGGGATTTTTTCATTTTTGGGCCTGAGAAATCGACAAATGTTGATTTTTGTCTATTATTTTGAAAAATAATAGACGAATTTGTAATTTCGATTGACACGCGAGATCGAGAATTGTTTTTATTTACTAGAACAATTGGAAATTTTCTTTATTCTAGGGATTTTTTTATTTTTGGGCCTGAAAAATCGGCAAATGTTGGATTTTTGTCTATTATTTAAAAGAATAAAAGACGAATTTCTAATTGCGATTGACACGCGAGATCGAGAATTGTTTTTATTTACTAGAACAATTGGGAATTTTTATTATTCTGGAGATTTTTTCATTTTTGGGCCTGAAAAATCGACAAATGTTTGATTTTTGTCTGTTATTTTGAAAAATAAAAGACGAATTTGTAATTTCGATTGACACGCGAGATCGAGAATTGTTTTTATTTACTAGAACAATTGGGAATTTTTATTATTCTAGGGATTTTTTAATTTTTGGGCCTGAAAAATCGACAAATGTTGATTTTTGTCTATTATTTTGAAAAATAAAAGACGAATTTTGAATTTCGATTGACACGCGAGATCGAGAATTGTTTTTATTTACTAGGACAATTGGGAATTTTTATTATTCTGGAGATTTTTTCATTTTTGGGCCTGAAAAATCGACAAATGTTGATTTTTGTCTATTATTTTGAAAAATAAAAGACGAATTTGTAATTTTGATTGACACGCGAGATCGAGAATTGTTTTTATTTACTAGAACAATTGGGAATTTTTATTATTCTAGGGATTTTTTAATTTTTGGGCCTGAAAAATCGACAAATGTTGATTTTTGTCTATTATTTTGAAAAATAAAAGACGGATTTGTAATTTGGATTGACACGCGAGATTGTGAATTGTTTTTTTTAGTAGAACAATTGGAAATTTTTATTATTCTGGGGATTTTTTTATTTTTGGGCCTAAAAAATCGGCGAATGTTGGATTTTTGTCTATTATTTAAAAAAATAAAAGACGAATTTCTATTTGCGATTGGCACGCGAGTTCGAGAATAGAATGAAGAAGAGACAGGACAAAAGTGTACCAAATTTAAATCGAGCACGAAGCATGGGGAAAAAGAAAATTCTCGGGGAATCGGGAACGAGGGAAGGGGCAAGCGTTTAAATACGTGATTAAACGACCTTGAACCTCATTTCGATAAAAGACATTTCTAACTATAACAATCTGAGAAATTTCATTTTTTCTGTCAATGTTATTCGATCATTTTTTATTTGGTGCCTTTCCTGTGGAATCATTTTTTCATTTCTTCAAATTTTTGTTACGAATTTCTTAACATTTGAGTTTTTGGTGCAATTTCATCGTTTTTCGAGAAAATATTTCTTCAGTGCTATTCATAAAATTAAAAAAAAAAAAAATTAAATAAATAAAAAAAATTGGAAATTTATGAAAAATTCAAGTGATTTTTTATAGTTTTTTTTTTTTTTTGACATTTCCATTATTTTTGTTTGCAAATGAAGTTTGTGTTAAATTTTCATATTAAAGTTGAAAAAAAAAAAAAAAATCATTGAATTCGATACGTTTGTCAACTTTTTCAAACTTTTTGTAAATAAAATGGAAATTTTGTTGTTTTTGTTGTTGAATATTCCAACCTGAACGGTCGGATGCAGAACGATCGACATCGAGGCTGCAATTGCCGATGCTTTCCTGGCTAGTCATGTTGGGATGTCGTTTGTTCGAATGTTTAGAAACAACGTTGACAGATTCGTCTTCGTTGGAGGATGAAAAATAGTCCGGATCGAGACGTTGATAATTAAGCGGTTGGACAGCCAACGAGAGTGGCCTTGGACGACGATTTTGTCGTCCAATTGGGAGGCCGGAATCCTTATCAAGGAACGCGTTGGTGTTGGTGTTGGTGTTGCTCGTGGTCGTTGAATTATAGTCGTTCTCCTCAAGGCCCGCCACCTCGCCGTGACCGGGACCTCGACGAGGACCTCGTCCTCCTCCAATTTCCGTTATCCGTCTCTTTTCCAATCCTTCGCTAACAACTTCCGGTTGCGTTTTTTCCGCCCCCGTCGTACGTCGATCCTCGTGAACACTGTCGGATTTTCGTTTCGACTCAATTTTTTTTTCTCTTTTTCTATTTTTACATTTTTCTCATTAAAAAGTGCAATTTGAGTGCAATTTTTTTTTTTCCACCAAAACAGTGCATTTGTGCTGCATTATTCCGGGTTATTTCCATGAAAATATTGACGTTAAGTTACTACCATTTTTTTCAAGACCCCGTGCTTACTACTACGGGTCTGTGGGACCCGGGCAACTTTGGAGGCTCGTAACTCTTCAACGAATCGCTTTTTTTCGACATATTTTTTTTCCAATCGATCGAGAATTTTCTAACTTAGAAAATGGTGCAAGATTTAAGGTTATTGGACTATTAGTTTTACTGCAATCCGAGTTTTTAACGAGACTAGCGCAATTTCGAGGGAATTTAACTTTTGCTTCTGGTCTCAGAGACCCTGTGGTAGTAACTTAAGGTTCGTGTTATTAAGGATCGAGAATTTTGGGAAAAAGAAACAAAAATGGCCACCATTTTGAAAAAAATTAATAATTCGTAGTTTTTTTTTTAAGATAATAACGAAATTTTAAGGTTTTTGGAAGACACTTCTTGGTCTTTGATCTGAATTGAATTATTTTTTTTTTGAGGGGTCCATTTTGCCCCAATGCTCCCATTTTCCTCCAAATTCTCTAGCAAACTATTGTTTTCTTTACTTTTACAAAAGTAACGAATAATTATTGTTTAAATAACTTTTCTTCCCCATTTTCTCACTAGATTCTTGTTTTTTTTTTTCGATCTTTTCTAGTGATTTTTTTAACAGCAAATAAATTTACAAACTTTTTTTTCCAACCACTTGTTTATAGCGAGAAAAAATGTTGCGTGCAAATCAAATTTTCGTAAATATTTTCAAAATCATATTTAAACGAAAATTCATTTAAAAAATTTTTTTATTATTTACTACCAGTGCTAAAAATACGTGCTTAACGAGCCCTCGTGCAAGTGGCAATTAGTCACAAACACACATACACAAAAAACGAAAAAACACAAGTAAGTGGTAAAAAAAAAATGAAAAAAACATTGTTTTAGGGTTGAACAGAATGAAAAATTATGAAAAAAGTGCATACGTTACAACCTTTTGGTGGGATTTCAATAAATCACAATGAAAGTTAGAAAAGTAGGTAATTTGAAACAAACGACTAAATTATTTCGGGGCCAGATCGTTCGTCTCTAGTCACAAAAATAGAATCCTCGTTTCTCTCGCAAATAAAGGGGTTAACTCTCGAGTTTCTGAATCACCAAAAAAAAAAAAAAAAAAAAAAATATATATATATAACGAGAAAAAAAAATGAAAAAATTTGCAAAAATCTCAAACTCACACTCTTTTTTCGCACAAATTTTTGTGATTTTCTTTCCGAAAAATACCTGGAACGCCAGTGTTTCCAAAGGAAAAATTTAGTGGCGACACTTTTTTTGCTCGGTGCACTAGGATTCACGGTGTACGTACGACTTTCGATTTTTAAGGGCATTTCGAAGCAACGAGAATTTCGTTTAATCGATAAAAAATTTTTGATTTGAATAAATTGGACAAAAAATTAACTAATTAATCAGATAATTAATTAATTGATATTTTTTATTCGACATTATTGATTTTTCTATTTTATTTTATTTAAAAACTGCACTTTGAATTTTTGAATAGAATTTAAAACACAATTTATTTTATTTTCGTCATTTTTTCCATGATTTTTCTTGTTGTTTTATTTTCAAATAAAAATCAAACACTTTAATGACACTTTTGGAATACGAAACAAGGGGTAAGAGAAATAGAGAATGAAGAGGACGAAATTGTTTGTCGCTCGTTGGCCTCTCGAACACTTTTGCCAAAGAGTGGCAACGAAAATCCCAAGTGCCTTAAATTCCCCCTCGTCTCGTCTTTCTCTTTCTCTCTTTTCTCTCATTTCCCTTTCTGCCTCAAATTATATTTTTGGAACCCCTCTGAAGAGCCATTTCTTCTCAACGCCACACGAGGAAACAGTTTTCGGCTAATCATACCGCAGACAACGATTTTTTTAAGTTTTTTTTTTTTTATTTGAAAATTGGTTTGAAATTCGAAAATTTGAATTTTTTCATTTCAACATTTTTTCGGTCGTATTTGAATCCGTGGAAACTAAGGGAAACTTTTGTTTGAAAGAAAAAATCGAATAATGAAGGGGTGGAAAAAATTAAGGACTTCCGAAATGACGAAAAATTGATTTTTTTTAAATTTTTTTTTTAATTCATCGAACTCCGTAGATTAAGGGAAAAGATCGTTTTGTCGTGTGTGTTGAAAAAAAAAACGATGTTTTTGTTCAGTTATTAAGGACAAAAATTTTTACATGGGTCCATTTTACCCCGAATTTCTTTACAAGTGCATAACTCTTATAGAAATTGGTTTTTTTCGAGAGATTTTTTTTCTCAAAGATCGCAAATTTCCTTACTAAAAAATTAAGGACTTCCGAAATGACGAAAAATTGATTTTATTTTTTATTTTTTTTTTTAATTCATCGAACTCCGTAGATTAAGGGAAAAGATCGTTTTGTCGTGTGTGTTGAAAAAAAAAAAACGATGTTTTCGTTCAGTTATTAAGGAAAAAAATTTTTACATGGGTCCATTTTACCCCGAATTTCTTTACAAGTGCATAACTCTTATAGAAATTGGTTTTTTCCGACAGATTTTTTTTTCCAAAAATCGCAAATTTCCTTACTAAGCGAATGGCGTCGAGTTTTATTCCGAAAAATAACACCGACGACCGCTCTCGAAGTTTGAAGAAAAACATCTCAGTCTAGTCGAAAATGAGAATTGGGACTGGGTCTGAGCGACCCGAACGAAATTTTGAATAATTATTTTTGGTATTTGATCATCTGAAAATTTCGATCTCATTTGATGGTCGATTTTTCGTATGTTTCATTTTTATTTCCTCAAAAAATCGTGCTCACCGGAAACATTTCGAGAAATTATTATTGTTTTTTTTTTTGAGAGGGAGAGTGAAACGCGAGGGAAAAATCGATCTTGTTCGTGGCACGACATACCAGAGGGTTCGAGCGGGTCGTTGGGGTAAGTGACACCGGACGAACTCGAACTCGTCTTCCCTCTCTATATATAAACGCAAAATAAAGCATTCTGACTTTTGAGACAGGCTTAAAGCGTGTCTGTGAGCTTTTCCCATTTCTCCTAGACCTCGAAGTCTTTCCCTCAGAGTCTACAAAATAATTATCAGCGACAATAGTAATTTACCATAAATTTCGAAAAAACATCATTTTTTTTCCCGATTATTAACATTTTCGTGCACGTAATTCGAAGCATGAGAGCCAAAATTAAATAAAATATTTTAAAAACGGCAATTGCGAAAAAATAGAAAACCCGAAAATTAACACAATTATATCCCATCAATAAGTTTTCTACAATTTTTCCGTCAATTTCTACGTTTTTATTCAATTATTTACAAAACACAAAACCCTCGTGTCAAAAAACATAAAAAAACAAGACATTTACAGCAAAAATGTAAAATTTTTGAAAAAAAAAAAAAAAAAAAACAATATTTCGAAATTCTATTGAAAAAAAGTTTCGTAATCATTCACTACCTGGAGATTTCGAGGATAAAAAAATAAATAAATAATCATTTCGGGCTCTACAGTATTTGTGGAAAATGTCTTCCAATGGAAATTTTCTTGATGCGATAAATTTGCCCGAAATAAATAGTCGAAGGTACGTTGAATTCAAGGACTTTTCAACTTGTCGAAATCAAGACGTTTGTGTCTTCTAATATTTTTCATTTTTTATTCCACAAGCACTTGATATTGAAGGTATTTCTATGACGAGGATATTACACGAGAGAATACACGCATGACGCAGCCCACCGGAAGTCCATGACTGGAGAGAACTTTATTTCATGCTGCACCGAGAGAACGGAATAATAATGATAAAGGAAGGAAAAAAAAATGAGAAAAGAAATGCAGAAGTACAAGTTCGAGAGGTACTGAAACGAGAAGAATCACACGCTCGTTTTATTGTGCTAGTGGCGCTCTCTGCCGAGCGCCACATTCGTGCGAGAAACGATCGAACTAAACAGAGTCAAATTGCGCGTGGGATTCACCGATTTTTTACAGTCCTTTTTCGTTGCCCTTCAAAACGAAACGAATCACTTTCCCTGATTAATCATGCACCGTTCAGTTTCTTTTTTTTTTTCGTCTATTTTCTCTATCGAAACAGAAAGCAACGGTTTCCATTTTTCACCTGAAACTTAATTAAAAATTAACGAATTTTTCGTGACTTTTTTCCAATATTTCGAACGATTTTTCAACACCTTTTTCTGTTTTTCTTTGATATTTTTTCTCGTTTATGGATGAAATTCATTTTCTAGAAATCCACGCGATGTTATGAGCCTTTTAACCGTTTTTTACATCGAAAAATATTAAATGCAGAAAAAAGCGATAAAAACAACAACGAAAAGTAACTCGAACACGATCGTCTTTTTTTTTTTTGCCATATTGGCAGACCTAAAAACTCGATCTATGCACGTAGGCAGGCCAGTCGGGCATCTAACCGGATTTCCGAAAAAGGGAAAACCCCCTCGAACTCTTTTACGATGCAATCGTCATTTCCCCCACTTTTATTTTTTCGTGATTCTCTCTCTCGCTCGCCCCGCGGGGTTTGTGGCGTAAAAAAAAAAGCAATACAGATAGAAACTTCTTTGCACCCACGTGCATACGAGTAACACGTCGACTATATATGTAGAACACGATTAAATTAATTGCAACCTCCGTTGTACCGTTCTCGAGGGGAAAGAGCGAGAAAAAGAGACAAGACTGGCCAGAAAATCTGCAAAGCTCGTATTCTCAACGAGAACCTGTTATGTTCCGGATAAATGTCTGTGGTACAGGAATTTTAACGGGAGAGGAAATACTTAACACCAACAACGAACAAAAACAACAAAAAAAAACTTCATCCTGTTTAAGCAAGATTTTATTTGCACATAAATTAAAAAAAAAAAAAAACGTTATCAAGTTCGAGAAAAATAACAAGAACAAACTAAGATCGTGATCCTAGTGAATTCTCAAATCTCCGAAGAGTCTTAACCTAAAAAAACTCGATGGTATAGAATCTTGAGAATTTTTTCAAAAATAAAAAACGTAAGATACGAAGCACCAAAAACACGAAAAATTAAAGAGAAATTCGTAAAATGTTACTAGGGATAAATAATTAAGGGAATTTGTTGTTAAAATTCGTAATAATAAAGGCACCAAAAGTGGAATAATTTTTTTAATTCCACAGCTTATTCGCAAAACATCGTAACAAAAAATCACCAAAATATAAATATTCTTTGAACCCTCAAATTTGGCACTAAAATCTAGGGACTTTAAAAAAAAAAAAAAGATCAATATTCATTTTTAAAAACTCGAAAAATCACAAATCTTCGATTTCGCGTTACGGAAATCGTGAAAAAAAAAGTTAAATCCGTTAAATCAGTTGTTAAAATGGGCAAAAAAATGGCGCCAAAAAAAGTAACGGAATATTAAAGCAGCGATAATAACATTTATAAATAAAAATCTCGTAAACATCTTTTCGTCACGAATCTAAATACACAAGTACATATAACGGGTGGCCAAAGTCGGACTAGGGCGCAAAGAAAGTACCGTTCAAGGTCGACACGATCACGCCGGTCGATAGACTCTCTCGACACGTACCGCAACCACCTCTTTCTATCCTTAAACCGCCCACCATCTTTTTTTTCCCTCCTCCTTCCGAGATTTCAACTTTGCATGCCCACCTTTATTTTTTTATTTTCCAAACATTCATATATTTATTACGATAACTTGCAATTTTTACGATCCGAAATTGAAATAAAAAAAAAACCTGATTCCAAGCACGGACCATAACGAGAAACGATAGATAATGAAAATTCAGCAATGACGATTAATATAGTTCGAAAAATATTCAAGGTCGCGTGATAAGGAAAAAAAACAAGGGACTGACGTGAAAACGCCGGTAGTTAGTAAATTTGCTGCACTTGGGGAAACGAGTATAGACAGGAACAGGTGATTTATCAACTTCCGGCGAATAATAGATGAAAGAAAATAAAAATAATGCAAATGGGAGAGAAATAAAGGGAGATGAGCTGATTGGAGAGGAAAATGAGTAAAAAAAAGTGAGGAAACGATAGTTCGAATCACTGAACTAGAAAATTCGTTTATTTTATCGAAATACTGATTTTTAGAGGTTTAAAAAGAAACATTGGAGGGACAAAGTCGATTTGTTTGTGAACGATTGTGGCAGAGAAAGATTGAGCTACTGGTCGAAACTCTCTAATCGAGCATGCACGAACAAACAAAATAGAGATCGAGAAATATGCTGGGGATTAGGTTAAAGACGACGAAACAATAAAATGACGAAAGTGCGACAGTGAGAAAGAGAGAGAAAGGAGGGAATAAATGAATAATTTAGAATTCTCAAGTCGATTTTTTTTCAAATCTGACAATAAGAATGTATACAGGAAGAAAATAAATAATATTTCGATCGTTACACACTCACCAGCTCGCGATCTTCGTCCCTGCTCATAAATCGTATAGCAAATTCTTCATTCACTCGCGCCGAGAGACCGGACGTCGATTTAATATCAAAGGGCCAATAAAAATGTATATTCGAACATTGAAATTTAATTCGTAGCACTCTTGACACTGTGTTCTTTGACGACAACAGAAAAATACGAAATTATTAAACTCGCGACGATTTTGCACCGTGGGGTGTGGACCCGTGTGTGTGTCTGTCTGTCGTGTGCTTTGCTGTCTGTCTTTATTTTTCTCTCAAGCGTCTCTTTCCTGGCGGAGCAAAAGAGAGAGAGAGAGACAGACAGAGAGAGAGAGTTTCGTGTGTATGTGTTTGTGTGTGAGTGTGTTGTGTCCCAAATTTTCGTTTACCCGTCACTGAAACCGTCAAACGTGGGAAACGCGGCAGCCATATTGGCCTGGCCTCGGCAATGTGACAACAGTGCGCTCTGCTGTCTCCCGGCGGCACTAAAACAACGACGCGGCAAATTCAAATTGATTTTACGGTTTTTCCTTTTTAAATTACATTTTTCAATAAAAATTTACAATATTTCTAACTCTACTCATTGTCAACGTGTCATTATTTCTAACAGTAATTGCTGCTCCATCGGTTTATTTGAATTCAATTTGAATCATTTATTCGTTTTTAGTTTTTAAGGAAAATTTTTGTTTAGCATAAAATTCGGGATTTTATGAAACAAATTGAATTACAATTGTAATTGCAAAGCAACGGTAATCATAAAGCATCAAAATTATTGTTAACGACCACAAAAACAAATTCTTCGATTATATTGTCAACGTGTTCTTTTTTTTTGCTTTAATTAAACAAAGCGCACTTTATCACAAATCCGGAAAGGATTTACGCAATATTCTCGAATCACGTACATGAGCGGCGTGGTTTCAGTGACTTGAGCGCCGGCTCGTACCGAGCACATGTGAGGCACGAGCAGAGAGCACGGCCGAACGTGAACTGCCGATAATTTTTTTTTTACTGTAAAATTCGAAGGTACGTAAAAAACATAAAAAAAAATTAATACATTTGAAAAAAAGAAGCCAAACAAAGAAAAACAAAAATAAACGAAATGTGAGTTCGGAAAAAAAGAACGCACGAGAGGTGCGTGAGTGCGGCTGTGTAAATAAATGTGAGAGGGAGAGAAAGCAAGAAAAAAAGAGAAAGAAGAAATTGAGCGATAAATCATTTTCTGTCTCTCCAGCCGGAGAGTAGCTCGTTCTCGCTACTTCGCTCACACGCGGTGCAGTTTGCGTCCCAACCACGTGGTCGCCCACGTTTTTCGTCGAAAGTACCGAAAATCGTAATAAATAAAAAACAAAAACAAAAATACACAATAAATACAAAAAAGTAAAATAAAAGTAGTGCAAAAAAAACAAAAGAAAAAATATTAATATTTCGAAGAAACGTCAGAATGACGTAAAAAAACGTGCACGTTTTGAAGGATTTTTCGTAAAAAGTGATTAATTAGAATTTTAAGAAATTCAAAATTTTCTCGACCGTACTAAAATAAATTTTTTAAATTGCTAACAAAAAAATGTGACTCGCAGAGCCAAAAAAACAAGTGTAGAAAAAAGTTGTAATAAAAATATCGAAAAAAATAAAAAATGGAAGTTGATTCAGAATCAAAAAAAGTCTGTGCCGACGAACCCCAAATAAAAAAGTTTAAACATTCGACAATATCGGAATGTATAAACAGTCAAGATTTTCAAAATCTATTTTCTAAACACTGGCACGAACGAGAGCATCTGGAGACATCGGGTTTGAGCGTCCTCACGGAGCCCTTCAGATTGGCCAAAATTTCAAACTTTATAAGCAGCGAATCTTTTATGGAAGATTTAAAAGCAGAGTTAGCGGAAGTTAAAAGTCGTAGGCAAAGTATAGATTTGTATCAGTTTGAGCAGACAAGTGATTTGGCGGACGTAGACTCAACGAGCTTACGTCGGCTTTGGGAAACTTTTCAGACTGATTTTTGCGATTGGATGAAAAGAAACACAAAAATAGAGCTTAATAAAAAAATTTCCATGTCCAGCTCCGTTTATTATGACACCGATTATCTTCTTTGCCACGACGACAATATGGGCGATCGTAGAATAGCTTTTATACTCTATTTGTCCAAGGATTGGAGCTTGGAAGACGGCGGCACTTTGGATCTTTTTGACACCGATGAAAACGGAGTGCCAAACAAAATTGTACGCTCCCTCGTTCCCGAATACAATTCCCTCATCTTCTTTGAAGTCCACGACGACTCTTATCATCAAGTTAGCGAAGTTAAGTCCCCGGAAAAGTCTCGCTGGACCATCAACGGATGGTTCCACGGGCCGGTGGTTCCTAGCGCCAGAAAGCCACGAGCAGAAATCCAGTTTCCGCTTAACACGCCTGAGACCTCGAGTACGGATCTTCGCTCATGGATAAGAAATTGTTATTTGGATGCAGAGGTGGCTAAAAACGTGCAGAAAAACGTAGAAGCTGATTCTTACACTTTTTTATCGAATTTTTTTGTGGGAGAAACTTGGGAGATCCTCTCGAAGCAAATTGCGTCCGATGAGATTGCATGGACACGAGTGGGACCGCCGGATGTGAGAAACTACGAAATTGCTAAGCCGGAAAGTTTGCCCAAAGAGCTCTCAGAGTTTTATCGTCTTTTTTGCAATATTGAGATGTTCAAATTACTCAAAGAATACACAGAGCTGGATCTCGTGCCTAATGTCAAAGCGGAAGGGGATCCACGGATGAGCATCGAGCTGCAGAGATGGTCCAACGGATGTTACACTTTGATATGCGACAAAGGACAATCCGGCGAAGAAGAAAGGCTTTCTTCGGTCTGCGAGGAAGAAAAGTTTGCAGCTATGAGCGAAGACGAGGAGATTCCATCGATGAGCGAAGTCATGAAGATTGCATTGGAGAGCGAACGGGAAATGATAGCTTCGATGAAAAAAGAAGATAAAAGAGTTTCTGCGGAGAGTTTAAAAACTCCTCCTGGACCAACGGTCCAAACGAGCTCCTCCGGTAAATGGGAAAAAAAAGAAGATAAGAAAGAGACGAAGGAAGAGAAGAAATTGGAAGATCCTCTACTCAGCTGCGCTGACGAATCGTCCGATAGTGCAATTTTAAAACGACTCTTAAAAGGCAAAAGTAAAGTAGAGAAGAAATCATCTTCTCTCAATCATCTTCAACAAGCATCTTGCTCAAGCATTGACGATAAAACTGTTGATTATTTGAAAACGGAATCCGAAGATTCAGACGTTTCGGACATCGGGGATTATCTTTCAGATCGATTTGAACGGTCGATCGAAAATTCAGACGAAGACGACGAGAATGAAGATGATGAGTGTGCAGCTTCACCCAGCACCTGCGAACCTGGATCTCTTGATGTTATTGTTCAATTCAACACCAGCCAAGCTCCACCTGATGAAACAATCGATTATATCGATCCTAATCAACAAGAAGGCGCGCTCATTCACGTTCCCTTTAAAGACAATCACCTTTGTCTCGCTTACAAGACTATTCGTACTAGTAGACTTCACAAATACGTTAATCATTATTGCAAAGGATACTTTTACAATTTGATATGCACGTATTACGAGTAACAACCTTTTTTTATTATTCTTTTTCTCAATTATTCGTCATCTGTGTGCCTGAATAATTTGTTTTTGAAAAAAGGTGAATACATAAGGAAGGAGAGAATGATTCAAAATTGTCAAAACTCGCGTGATCGTTACTTGCATCGTTCATGAGATTTGTATAGTATTTGTATTAATAAAATTATCAGTATTTGTAAATTTTCGGCTATTGTTTATTCCTTTTTTACCTATCTTGATTTTATTAAACCCGATGAACCCCCCTTACGATTAGGTTTAAAACGAGACTAATTTTTTAAGTAAGGAAACTTGGTTTCTTGAATTTTATCCTTTTATATAGATTCCATAATTCAAAGTTCGCCAGAATTTATTCAAAAATTCGATCCAATCAAAAGTCAGTCGTGCAATTGGATAAAAAGGGTTATCTAGATAAACGAATGGACGGTGCTCTTTATTGAAAATTTTTGTTATAATAAGGAATTATTTATCAAGGATATAAATAACGTTACATTACAAAGAGGTGCAAGCATTTGTTAGAACGGAATTGCGATATCCGTTTTGTCGCGATAGAACAATGAAAATATCAGGGAATCCCCGAAAAATCGGTATCACGAATCACATTCGATATATCGATTTATTTGAATTGAATTATTCGATGAATTAGCAGATTGGATAGCGTCACGGATATTGTAATTCCAAACGGAGATGAACATAAATTCATAAATTATTTTTAAAGATCGTCAAAAAATAAAATTACATGACAAAAAATCAAAACAGTACGAAAATAAGAAAAAATTGCTTACGCTCTATAGACTCGAGGATTGTAATTGGCATTTTGTTCGACCATTTTCGAGCCATTGGTATTTGCGTTCTCATCTTCGGGTTCATTGTCTACGCGGGGCTGGAAAAATTGTTTTTATTATAAAAAAGAAATTCTGCGGGAACGTTTTTTCTCACTCAAGAAGAAAATAATAGCTAAAAAAAATATATGTATATACCTGGCTGGCAAACGAGTACGATCTTAAGGGCGACGTAGGCGTGGCTGCAGCATAGCCGAGCATTTTTTTTCTCAGTTCATTCAGCTGTAACTCACGTTGATAACTAACATCAGTTTCCTGTGATTCGTCACGTTCGATCGTTTCGTGCATCGATTCGTTCGAATATTCGACTCTGATCCAAGGGCATATTGTTGGTGATGAAGACAATGGTGGACACGATGTTTTATTGCCATTGCGAGAGAGTCTTGGTGACAATCTTCGTAGTAATGATACGATCTTAGATCTAGGGAATTTTAAGTTATTAAATTTTAATTCAAGAATCATAACAAAAATATTTAAAAAACAGAACACTTTCGAGAGATTCTTCATTACGAACTTGGCACTTGGTGTGTGAAGACCACCGGAAGTAAAGTGTGGACTTTGCGATAACTGTTCGGCGCTACGACTCGAGTTTCGCCAATCTGGATTATTTACGTTACGAGTTACTCGCCAATCGAGACTGCTACTTTGACGAGATTGAAAAGCTATCAAAATAAAATGGCACTTAAATAATAGTGCGATATGTGTAACAAATGATCAATTTATTTATTTTGGAAATAATGGAGCGTGAGATGAAAGTAAAAAATAAGAATTACTTGCCTGGCTCATTCGATGATTGTTCAGAACGCCAATCCAACGAATTACTATTTCTGTTTACATTATAAATATTATCACAGGATTTTGTGGCGAGACACGCCCCCTGGTGACGTCGCCTTAGCAGTCTTGAAACTGGACCCAAATTTCTGAAATCGGGGATTTTTCAATTGCATGTGGATATCGTTTCAAAAATTCCCCACCAGATGGACACTACGAAGTGCCAACTTAAAAATAGCTTGAATCAAAAGGTTTTGCGAATAATTTACATCGTAAATTCTTTTATCAAAATGCAAATTTACTCAGGATTAATCAGAAGACTGTCTTCATCTTTTTTTTTCATCAGGGATCCCAGGAACCAGTTAATCGAATATTTCGAAAGAAAAACTTACTTTTTGAATTTCCTTGAGTGTCCGCCCCCTGGCGGTGGTTTATTTTCCGGCATATTTGTAGTGGTAGTTGTTTCGTTGTAGATTTCAATATCCGGGCAATAAGTACCAACTCGTATGTGACTGTAAGCAGCTCGCAATTGAACACCATCGAGTGGACGAAAATTTTGTCTTTCAAACGAAGAAACACGAACGACTTCGATTTTTGGACGTTCGTCCATAACTCGCCAGTGATAAATAATAACAAAATACAAGAAAAAGCTTCTACCAAATGGTGTTACTTTGATTTATTTATTATTTTGTACTATATAAAAGCGTTTAATCAACAAAGTGCGATAGAATAGGAAAATAAATGTGGAGTGATTCTGACACGGGGAGTTTCGAAGATAAACTGGCGGGTATCTCTGCGCGCATCGTCGCTTCTCCTCTGCACACATCGATGATTTTTTAGAACGACCAAAGGGAATAAAAATAATAATTAACCACTACCCACTAACAATTGCAGACACGCGCTCTACTCTCGTGTACACGAGAGTCAATGTGTATGTTCAAAACGTTGTGTCACGCTTAGGCGAGCATTTCGAGCTCGAACGATCATCATCTTTATCATTCTATATATCGAGTTTTATGTATATCGCCATCTACGTGTATTTATTTTGTACTAGGCACACGACTTAACGTTTCTCCTCCCCCACTATCCGCCCCTTCACCATCCCTGAGGTATAAAAAAACATGATCATCCAGCTATATTTAGAATGCCAATTTGACACGAATGTTTATCGTTAAACAAAAAACTACTATATAATATGTTGTAAAAATGCTATATTAAATTTTTTACATCATAAAATGAAGTAAAAGTTTGACGAGAAGAAAACACTACTGCCTTCGACTTTTATTTTTTTTATCTTCTTCGTATCTACTGCGATATGGTGGCGAGTATAATTACAAAAAAAAATAATAATAATAATCATAATATACCGATTTTATCATGAAACTGATAATAATTATTTCTATGAAACAGTTTCACAAAATTCATCGAGAGAAATCAGACAAAAAAAACCTCGATACTTCTTGCCAACTTATGAAAATAAAAAGGGGAAAAAAAATAATATTGAAATTGGTGACCCTGGAGGGAGCAGAGGGATTACCGGTGTAAACAAAATTACATGCATTACAAGTCATTCACGGAAACGTAACTATACTTACTGGTATGTATAGATATAAATAATTTACGACTCGATCCTCCCACTGTTGAATTCTTAGACTCGAGTACCTCTCGTTACGTTTAATCAGAATGGCTCTCATTAACAGCGAGCTTCGACCATTAAATAAAGCACTTTAGAGATTAATACTTTTTACTAATTAATACAAATTTTGGATCTCATTTGTGGAGACGTTTTCAAAAATCAATATTATTTAAATAACGATTATTTTTTAATCCATTTAATATTTTCACCACGCCCTCTCTCACTGTCATCACTCTCCACCTTATTATATTTAATAAATATTTCAAATTTCAAATTTTTTTCATTTTCCCATTAACTTTATTTTATAATCGTACCGAAAATAAATTTAAAAAAAATAAGAAAAATTAGAAATCAGACTGAAATAGTTCTCTTGATTGCACGAGGAACTCTCCCAAAAGTGAGCATGTAAATTGCTAGGCGCTCGAGTGCCTAAAGCTCTTCTATTTATAAATATTTTTTTTTTTTTTTTTTTCAAAACGCGTCTACGCCCAGCGTGTACGTTGTGCTCGTTGCGACAACAAACCGCGTCTACTATTGAAACACGAATCTCCACTCTCTTACCCTCCTCTTCCTCGCGCGCCGGTAAGCGGCTTCGTCACTCCGCACGGCGCCGCCCCCGGCGTCGACAAACTTACAAAACGACCGTTAGAAACGAATGAATAGAGGAATTTGACCGCGAGACAAGGAGCAAGGCTTTTCGTCTCGACTAGTGATAAGCTCCGCTCGCCTATTTCGTCGCTGCTCACGAAATCAACGTTTTAGAAGTAGGGGAAAAAAGCTCTCGTGCCATGAATACGTACTGAAGCTCGTTCGCAACGTCGCCTCGTTGTGGATTCGGCTTAAGGCGTCTAGACACATGATTTCCGGCTTGCGAAAGGGGTTGACTGATCTCCTGACGAAATAATGCATAGGGGAGGGGGAGGAAAGCTTTTGTCCAGTGAAAAACACTATTCAGGAATATCAAGACTGAATTTCAAACATTAAGGGGGTTGCCTACGAAGTACATTTATCGATTGACGCTCTTCAAACTTTGACGATGGTTCATTCCACATATATTGTTTTAAAAGTATTAAAAGAAAAATTTGCGTATGAGATTCGAGAATAAATGAAGGTCGAAAATAACTAAAATAATACCGGGCTAGGGGAATCGACTTCTTCTGGAGAATTGAAATTTTCACATGTCCTGGACGACCCCCTTAATAGAAATCACTGTATATTATAATTTACTACGTATTTTTGCATGTTTTTTTTTTGATATAACTAAATTTTTATTTAATCGTGAAATCACGTGTGGAAGGCGGTCTAGTTGAGAAAGGGTCGAATTCACTGCTACGTTAAGTTTTTCTTCGTACGCGTAAACGTAAAAGCCAATGGGTCTACGAGTTTTGAGCTTGTCGACGGTACAGTCGAGACAAAAGTTTCGTTCGTCAAATTCGAGCATTATTAAGGATAAACTTTTACTTTCGATTCTGCGTACAACGACCTTAATGGTATTGAGTAATTGATAGTGTAACGCTTCCACTCAAAAATTGCCCAATTTGTCTAGATTCTTCAAGAGCTTATTGGATATTAAAAAATTTAGTTATTCGGCTGTGACTTTTGAATTAGTGAAGTACTAGCTCAGGGTCATTTATGACGACCTTGCTACATACACTTTTTGTTGTTTTCATGAGAACCAATTAAAAATCGGAGATACTTACCAATATTTGTTTTTTTTTTTAATAATAATAATAATAAATTATGAATGTTGGTAGGTCCGTAGAATGGCAATTGAAACTCCAGTAATTACATCGAGAAACATCGACTTATCGAATCGGATGAACAACATAAAAACTTTGTGTTTATGGTTATTTATACATGAAAATAAGTAAAAATTGATGTTTCTCGTTGTAAGTTTCACTGCAACGTGTATGAAAAATGATAATTATTTTATTTAAAATTTTACTCATGTACATAATGGCGTCCAAGACCGCCATCGTTTGTTACTCTTTTTTTTCAACTTCCGGTTGCGTAGAACTGGCGATTTCTTAATCAGGAAACTCTGGAACTCACATGGCCTGAAAAAAAACTTTCGAGAACGCATTTCGGAACTTACCAACGCACAAAAAACACACCCACTTACTGCCAACCTCATAGTCCTTAGGAAGGAAAACTTGAAACCGTTAAATGCAGAAAACCGCCGAGACCAAAACGAAAAAAGTCTAAAAATTCCGTACAATTGGAACGAATTTTCTTCTCAATTTTCATTTTTAAATCACAACAAAAACTCCTAAACTTTTTATCACCGGAAATGAAAACTCACTCGTTCCGTTTGGCACTAGTGGATGATACCGAACAAATTCACGATTATAGATACTTTCCCGCCATTATTTCAATACTCAACAAAAATCGCGTTCAACAATCGAAACGACGTTAAAAACCAAATAGAAACAAAAAGAGAAACAAATTCACGTATCACGTCACAGAGCACAAAAGAACTAAACGCAAAACCGCAATTTTCAATGTAAACGAAACAAATTGCCACGAAAAAAAATATATACATATATACATATTAAAAAACAAACAATTTGAAATTAAACGTCGTCGTTCCGGAACAAACTCACAAAGCACTATTTTTTTTATCTTTGTTCTCTCTCGATACACAGGCAACTTCACTCGATTAAACAAATACGAAAATGTAACGAAACAACGAAAAACTTCAACGAGGAACTTGCAACTGTTGGTAGAACCATTGAAATGTAAGCTTTTGAGATCGTTACTTTTCCTTCTCCAAACGATTCGTAAGAAAATTGCATTGTTATTATTATTATTTTAAATCACAAATCACGCATGCTGATTTTTTCTGCGAACCCCACAAGTTGACGAAACCAACGAAGTTTTATCTCCATAATTAAGGTCCTAGTTTTTTTTTCTTTTTTTTTCGTGCGTATATATATGGACGAGTGAAAATTAGAACACAATCGAATTTTTCTTGTTTTTTTTGTCTGCATAAGTCGCATCTATTTTTGTTATATTTTTTGCTTTTCTCAAAACACGTGGGATTTTGTTGTACACTTTGATCCACTGCACCTTGGTTCGTCGACGGGCGTAGATCGGAAGCAAATTTGCAATTTTGTCCGATTTTTATATTTCGTTCAGTGTCATATTGACAAATCATGATTATTAGTCAAATTTGATCTTTTTTTTTTTTTTTTTTTTTTTTTCAATTTTTCATCTATCTCGACGATCGCACTTATCGTGCGCGATTAAAAAACTTCCGATCTTGCACCCGTTGACGAGAACACCGACACTTTTTTAATACATCACTGTACACATTCAATTTTTTTTGCTCTTTTCCCTTTCGGGTTATTTAATGGAAACATGTCTTCACAGAGTTTCCGCACTAAGCCACGATGCATTTATTCATGTCTTCCCCCACGATAATAATGTTCACAGATAGCTGAAAAAAAAGTTTATCTTTTTTTTCTTTCGAAATAATTTGATTTCGAGCAGCTGCGTAATCTCGTGGCTTTTTCTCCCCTCGACCAGGCCCTTTACGAAAAAAACTAGTGTTCACTAATCACATAACTTTAACGCTAAAAAAATCGGAACTAGTTCACTAGTCACTTAATTTTTATCCTTAGAAAAAAATATATATATATGTAGAGAAGAACAACGAAACAAATCGAAGCTATCCACTTGTACACTTAACTTTTACTTTAGAAAAAAAAAAAAACAAACGAACAAACATTCATTCGCGTGGAAACAATCGATTTGTTTTTATCTTTCTCGACCTCCACTCGCGATTTTTCTTTGTCAATCGCACCGTCACCAGGGCACATCAAATTTTCTCTTGCTTTTATTATTATTTTTTCTTTCTTTTCAAGTTTACTGCACAGTCTCGGAAAACTCGGATCGAAAAACAAATTTTCACAATTTTTCGATAACTTTTACGACACAAGCACTTAATTTTCCAAATTTTACGTCACACGAGAATCTACATATTTCTGTTAGTATATATTTTTACTAATTGAAATATGTTGAAATATGTAAGGAATAATACAAATTTAATTTCGAGGTAACTAAATCTAGGCTTTTGCTTTTTTTACTGGACTTATGATAGACGACGATTTCGTGATTGAACCCATTTTCTGTTTTTTTTTCCTTTAAGCAAGCCTTGTCCTGATCCCCACTTTTGTTTTTACAATTTTTTTCTTGATTGGGTTCCGTTATTTTTCGTCACGCACTCTCGCGGATTCTCGCAATGCTTTTTTACAGTTTTGCAAAAATGTGTTTTTTTTTTCTTTCCGGAAATTCGATACAATTTTCGTGTTAATGTCATTTACAGTCAATATCTATTTAGTTTCCAATAATTCCAATTTTTTGGTTTACTTGAGAAAACAAATCTGCGCTTATTTTTCTGTTTTGGAGGATGATAAATTATTACGAATCAAGTTACGATTATTGGCATGTGAACGTGATCAAAATTCCATTCGGATTCAATTCAAAAGGTTTTTTTTTTTTCGGAATTTCAATTATTCGAATTATAAAATGTCGATTGTCAGTCCACGTCTGTAACGCAATTGTGATGTGGGCACGAAAACGGCCCAAAAGCCAAGATAAAAATGCCGGTTGGTGAAAAAAAAAAAAGAAAAAAAGGCGGAAAAAAGATATTGTAAAAAATTGATTGTTCTGGCTTTAGGAAATTTTTCCAAACGGAGTTAAAACGGTTATTGTTTTTCGTTTTCTCCATTAATTGCGAAGTATTATTGATTGAAAGTAAAGAAAAAGTGAAACGAAAGTAAAAAAGCTTAGCGAGAGATCGTAGAGTGGCGCGAGATGAAACTAACAAAAGGATGGAAGGTGAAAAATGATAAGGAAGGAGGGTAAAAAGAATTGATAAAGAAGGAAAAGGTGAGATAGGATTTTAAGCGCTACCGCCTTTGACGACGACGATAACGAGATGATCCTCCTTAAGTCCTTCTTCGCTGAGGCTTGGACACGTGCGTTTAAGAAGTTCAGTGGAGAAGGCGCATGGTGGAAAAGCGTAAAGAACACCGGTGCCTTCAGTGTCTTTGTTAAGGAGTGAAATGACACCTGCGGCTTCTTTTTGTTTAAGATAAGAGACCAGGTTCCTGAGAGGTCTCGTTTGTACGTTCGCGTCATCATTGGTGATAGCAGCGCTAGAGCCAGCGAGTCCAAGGAAGATGGCGTGTGAGCTGGAGGTTTGAATCCTCTTGGAGACGTCATCGAGTTTGGGTTGATCGAGTCGTAGTCGTTGAGTGATGCGAAGCATGTGTTTTCCCTCTTCGTCCTTCATGAGAGCCTCGATGATGTCGGTGTCTCCATCGGTGAGATGAAATTTCGCGGGAAACAGTGAGTTTTTGAGTATGAGAGCGCCTTGCCAGACGGCGATAGATTTTCTCGCGACTTCAGCGAGGGTGCGGGAGGTGGAAAGCATTCCGGTCCTAGCGGTCTCGGAGTCCGAGTCGGAATCAAGATGCGCGCGTCTACGCGGCGACCTGGATCTAGAGCGGTCTACGCCGGGCTCGCGGGAGAGGGAACGGCGAATACCACGCGGTGGTTCGTACTCGATTTCCGGTGGTGGCCTGCGGGACGGCCATTCGGGATCGTCTCGTTGATAACCACCGGGTTCGGGATAAGCACCGCGGTAGCCGCTCGACGTGCCGCCACCGCGGGAACCACCGCCACCACCCCGTCTCTCATGCCACGACGCCCCGGAGCTTCCCCGACCGCGAAACCCTCCTCCGCCTCCTCCTCGAGGTCCATACGAGAATTCCGGCTCCGGAGGGTAACCGTCGTACGGAGAAGCATCGTAATCCAACTGAGGTGGCCTCTGTCGAAACTCTCCGGCGGGACCATCCTCTGGAGGATATGCGCGTGGCTTGTATCCCGTCGTTTGCGTAACATCAGCAAAATCTACTCTCAATCTACGGTCCGGTCCACCGAGAGGAAAACCTCGCATTTCTTTGACCGCAGCCTGAGCCGCGTCGATAGAGTCGTACAGTATGTAGCTGTAGCTCTCGCCCTTAACATAATCTATTTTTTTAATGGCACCGAATCTATCAAATTCTCGTTCGAGCTGTGGTATCGAAGTCCAGGGTCCTAATCCACCCACCCAGATCTTCGTAGTAGGTGTTGCTTTCCCGTAACCGATTTTGCACTGGAATTTACCGATGTATTGTCCGGAGAGTTCCACTTTACAGCGATGAGCCATGTCGAGTGTGTTGAAGCGAACGAAAGCGTAGGCGTTTCCTGTTCCAGGCGGCGGCCTCTTGATGTCGATGTCATCAACGATTCCGTACTTGGAAAATATCCGGCGAAGTTCTTCCTCGGTTATGTTGATCTCAAGGTTTCCAGCGAATAGAGTCCGCGTCGCCAAGGGATCATCTTCCGGCTGAACGTGGTGCAAGTAATTCGGGAACTTGTCCTTCTTGTTCTCGATCCTCTCGAATCCGTGCACCGGATGTCTTATCATCATGTGCCGCGGTGGTCCTCCTCCGTAATGATGCGGTGGTCCTCCTCCGGGATGATGCGGATGCGGAGGTCCGTGATGCATCGGTGGCCTAACGAAATCGTGATGCGGCGGTGGTATTGCTTCCCTGCGAAGCTCCCGATGCGGCGGCAGTCCAACTGGTGGACCGTAAACCCTCTCGTAACGCTCGATTGGACGATGCCTCTCCGCAGGTCCCGGCGATCTCGCGTAGTATCGATCATAATCCGGCGGCGTCATCGATCTCGGCCTCCTATAAGTCTCCGGTCGCTCGTACACCGGCTCCACAATCGCCACCTTATCGTACATCATTATTCTCGGCTTAGCGTGCTTCGCGTCGCGTGCGTCCTCCGAATTTCTAAAACAAACGAAGGCCACTCTCTCGTCCAGCTCGTGCGATATTTTTATCGAGAAATCACCGAATTTCTTGTATTCTCGATAAATCGTGTCCTTTATTATCTCGTCGCTCGCTTTCGTATGTATCGAACTCACGCACAATACTTTGTAGCTGTAACCACGCTCCGGCGGCAGTTCCCGCGATGCTGCTCTCAAATAATCTTCCCTGTGGGAATTCGTCTCCACGTAGCGAGCGTGCGACGAACCCCGTGGTGGCAAACTCGGACTCCGTGCTCCTCTGCTACGACGCCTCATTCTGTCCGGAGTTATTCTCTCGTCACTAGATTCGTCATATCTGCACAACACCAATTTTCAAACTTTCAGTACTTTCAATGTTCAAATTTCAATATCGTATCAACAAAATATATCCATATACCAATAAATTTTGTATTAAAATTATGTCTAAATAGACCAAATTCACGTTCTATGCATCATTTTCTATCGATAGAATTCCTTCAAATTTGCTTATTTTAAGGCCTTTCACCATGTAGAATGCGAGATATTTATTTATAAAAATCACCATTTTCAGTAGTTTTTCATAAGTGCGCGTGTTAAAAGTTCCAATTTTCAACATCTAATATTTCGATTTATAAATGGTGAAGCTTCTTAAAACTTTACATACGCTTTTATGTAACATCGACCAAGATGCTTTATTTAGTTTTTCAAAAAAAATCGGTCGCAAATTTTTTTTTCGAAATTTTGGTTATTATATAACAAATACAGATTACCTGAAATTAAAAGTTTAGATTTGACCGTCGCCATACAACGTCCTTAATCAACTGTTTGTCAAAACTTTGCTGGAATTTCATTTCACTTCAAAATAAATTGTTTTCTTATTGATGATAATTGCAACTTTTCATATTTTTTAAAATGTGAATTCAATTGCATTTAAATTAAAAATATAAATGAAATGATTTTAGAAATTTTAGAAATAAAAATTTGCATATTTATGCATGTTTTTTGTATCGTATTTATTTTTATTCTTAAACACACCTTCTCATCATTTATGACTGTACCAATCAACCAATTTTTTTCATTGCACCAGCTGTGTAATTAAACCATTGGATTGACCTTGTAATCTTTGTCTATATCAAGGTAAGGTCACAATTTTCAATTCTAAAATTCGTCAGTATTTCTGTTTTCTTGAGAAGGACAGAGAAAAACAAACAATGCCTAAACAAATAGTTCGTACATATGTAGAGAAAGCTGAAGCCATTCATCATTTTTTTTCGGACGTTACAAACTTTATTTAAAAAAAAACAATAATAATAATTTGTTATAAAAAATTATTGAAACATCGTAAATTTTACGACTATATATTTAAAAAAAAATACAAATAACGTATTTCCTTATATTTTTTAAGCAAGCCATAAAAATTACGTATTTTTCGATCGATAATTTCATGAAAAATGATAATAATGATAATTCGTAACGTCATCAATGATAATTGATTTGGAAAGTTGCAAAAAATAAACACGCGTGTGTATTCATGTTGCTGACAATATGTGTTGAAAATGGGATATTGATCGATAGAATATTACCAGAAAGTCAATTTTAAAGTAACAAAAAAGGAAAAAAATGTATAATTTCATAAAATAATAATAATAAACGAATCCTCAAAAAAACACACACGAATGTATGTGTTTGGTCACTAAAATAATGCCCGCGATATTAAATACTGTCAAAACTTGATACGGACGGGAATAAATGAACAAAAAAGAGAAAGTGCGTGATAATACGGATGTATCGGACGAAAAGTATTATAGGATAAAAGAAAATGGTTGGTGGTTGGGTGTCGCGCGTACAAAGAGCTCGAGGAAGCTCGGAACGAAAAAAAATGGCGGACAAGCGACGCATTCGAAATTTCTGAGAAATGGGTGTAAATTTTTAGAAATTGAGGCGAAAATGAGGAAATTAAGACGATTGATATGTCGAAGTGAATAGCAATGGAAAAATAAATAATGAATATTAAATTTATTTATTTGAATAAAACGTCAAAATTTACCGCCCCATCGAAGATCTCGTTCTCTTGACGCGAGGCGGTGGAGTATCACGACTGGAGCTTCTTTTCATGTTGTTACGGATCTTAACCGTGATTTTGTGCCGGTCGTCACGCGGAATCCCAATCATCAACGCTGCTTTTTGTTAATCAACTTTCCACACGTCAAATTTCTTAAATATTAATTTTAAACGCCTTTCCCCCACGATTTATCGCTATTTTTCGTTTTTTTCTTAGCTCTTACAACGCCCAGTCAAAAAGTTTCGGTTTTTTTTTTTTTTTTTAGTAAAAGAAGGAAAAAAAGATCACTGGATCGTCACAAGACGAACATACACTTCTTGAGCGGGGTCGATACAACACTGAACACTGACTGAAACACCGACGAACACCACGAACGAGCGTACGAGCTACGCAACTCGCAACCCACGAGACTTTCCACCACGCCACAATTTTCGTCACGGGTCTTCATGTAACGATCAATTTTTAGGGTGGGGGAAATAACTAGAGGGCGTTGGCGTTGCGTGGAAAAAAATGGCACCTTGTTGCTTTCATGGTTGAAAAATAAGAAGAGGGTTTTTTTAAATTTGTTTCAACGTAAAAATTTGTTTATTTTCCATCACGAAACAAATTTCGAAATCAATCTTCATTCAAGAAATCTTGATTCAAATGTTCGATGTAAATATTAACAGAATCTCAAACTACGGTCGGTCATCAGCTTGAGGGCACGGAATAAAAAAGGCGCGAAATTTGAATGAAATATCGAATGAAAAAGGAATTTTCCAATTTATTTTTTTTCAATTCATTACAAATAAATAATTAACACTGAATATACACATTTACAATGACTTAGAGATAAAACGTAAAATTAAAACGTTGGAATTTTATCGAAGATCGAAAACCGGGTGCAGCAAAGACATTCCATCTTTTTCTCGGAGCCATCTTTCCATAAGTTCTTCAAGAGATTCTCGTGTTTCCTAAAATTATTCACAGAAACGATATTTACTAAGAATAATAACTTCAAAACTGGATCCCAAGTCGAAAAGTCGAGGGAAGTTTTCTGTTTTTTTTACTTCCATCGTCTGTACTAACGAAACCGTTAAAGATAGAGCAAAAGTCCATAGGACCAATCTTGTAGAGCATAAAATTTTGAACGAAAAAGCTTTCAAAAGTATTTCTCGATCTCCAGTACTTTAGTCCTGAGAGCGGATCGAAAAAATACCTGATTTACAATCTACAGAGAAAACTTTGCAACAAGTTTTTTCGATCTTCTCTCAGGACGAAACTACTAGAGATAGAAAAATTTCGCAAATAGCTTTTTTGTAGGAAATTCAATTCTTTACAAAAATGGTCCTATGAATTTTTGCTCTATCTCTAATCGTTTCGACGTTATAGGCGATAAAAGCAATTGGAATCCTCAAATTTTATGAAATTTGGTAAAAAAATTATTCCGTGACGTTTTCCACTCGGAATTTGGTACTAAAATTAATTCTAGAATGTTCCTGTGTTATTTATTGAATTACCTCTTTGAGATTTCGTTCAATACCGAGTCCTTGATGAAGTTGTTCAAGGTTTAGAGCCCAAAGTTGAAAACCTGTCCGAGCAACCCACAGTTTTTCATTTAAAGGTCCAATGACGAAGTTTTTATTATTTTTCGTTGCAATTTTGCGTTGTGAATCAAGAAATTTCCTTTTCACATTTTCTATGTCGAAAGGGCACGGAATAACAGTTTTTCTGATCGAATTTTCTTTCTTCATTCCGTGCTTCATATTTTCGAGCATAACGACTAATCTCTTCTTGTTTTTTTGCGACAATTCGGCCGATACCTTCGGCACTTTTTGTGTCTTTATTGGCGCGATAGTTGTGTCGTATTTCTTTAATTGAGAACTCGATTGATTTTCATTTGCTGCGAGATCGCGATAATATCCTCGCTCTTCCGGCGACAATTCTTTCCACCGTTTCGTCAAAGCTTTCGCCACTTCGACAAAATTTATTCCTGGATTTTCTTCGATTACTGCAAATTGAAAGAAAAAAAAAATTCAATAAAATTTTTTTTTTTTTTTTTTTTCATACAAATAATTAATTTAAGATTTTATCTTGAAGATAAACGCACTTAGACGTCTCATTTCTTTAGAAAACTTCCGAAATCCTTTACATCCGCTCAAACTCGAAACCAGCTCTCCCTTCGTCTCCTCAACTTCCGAATTGACATTTTTAACGAAATTTCCATACGTGTGAACATCCGTGCCGCCCTGAATAAAAGTTATTCGTTTTTTTTTTCAAGTCTCTTGATGGAAATTTGAGTTCAGAATTCTTAATAAATTTTTTGCCCGAAAAATTGACGAAGTTTTCGTATTTTCGAAATTTTTAATCATGTAAAATTGATAAAAAAACGAGAAGAAAACCTTACCCGCAGATTCGATGGTATTTGACCTTTGCTCCAAGCTTCCAACGTCAAATCTTCGTTGTTTTTTGTTTCCTTATCGTTCGAGTCATAATTATTCTCAAGAATTTCTTTCAAAGTCGTTTCCACTTGAGCAGGTTCCAATTGGGGCAATTTCGAAATTTCCTCCATCGTAAAATCTTCTCCTAAATCAACGACAGGCAATTGGCTTATGGTTTCCGGGATTTCTATGTAGTCGTCAATTTTTTTTGCGACATTCGAGTGGCGATTTTCTTTGTTCGCGATGCGATTTACTTTTCCCGGTGTTTTTTTATTCTCTGTTTCAATTTTCCTTTTTTTGCTGGACGGTGGATTGTAATTATCGGCAGAAAGATTTATTTCGCTGCTGGTCGCGTCGTGATATTCCAAACTTTCGTCAATGTTCGGTATTTTTTCTGCCGAAACGTCCTGAACTTTTGTTTCCAACTCGTAATATTTCGTCAATATTTCATCCAACGTTTCGACTATTTTTGCCTAAAAAATTCAACAAATTTGATATATCTAAATTTTTTCAAACTCATCGAATGAACTATTTTCCATAAAATTATGAAATTAAACAAAATATACATTGAAAATTCATAATTTTGAGATAAATTCATCAATTTAGATGTTTAAGTACTCGCCTGATTGGTAAGAAGTATTTTCGTTTTGTTTGGTTCCAAATTCACGTCGATATTGGACGATGGCACTTGGAGACTAAGAACAAAGGCCAATTTTTTTTTCGATGGTATTTCATCACCGAAATATTCGACCAAACGCTTGTTAATAATCTGTAAAAATGATAAAAATCAACGAGAAAACCATAAAAATGGTTGGAAATGTAAAAATTGGATGAAAGTCATTTTAAGAAATGATAAATTTCGCTGTAAATAATAACAATTATTAAAAATAGTGAATATTCATGCAAAATATGAAGAAAAAAAATGAAATTACTTTTTCAAATTCTTTGTGAGCAACGGGACGTTGGTTGACGAAAGTGTACTGTCCGGCCTGACAAATTTCATTCAATTCTGTGGCACCTTTTCGAGGGATAACCAAATGAATCGTTGCCTCGTACATTTGTTTTTCAACAAAATTCATCTGCGACACAAATTTATTGCCAAAGAGAGCGGAAAGTGTTTCTTTGAGATTTTGCGTTGTCGGTTTTGTCAGCAAATCAGAATTATCCGCTCGCACACGTATTCGTACTTGAGGTTGACAAATAGCGTAAGATCGCAAAAGATTTTTCACTTCTTGACTGGAGCGTTTGGACGCCGTCATCACTTGTCTCCGGACGGGCAAATCTTTGAATAAAGATTTTGCTCTCACCGTTGTTCCTGACGCAAAATTAATTTTTTCATTAATTCATGCTCTCAAAAGTTAAAATTCGATAAAAAAAAAATTCCGAGTCGAACAAACCGACGGAATGATGACAAAGTTCGCAATTTTCAATTTTTCCGTCGTGGTCCACGGTGTAAGCTCTCGCTGCATCTTCTTCCTTTGTTCTTGTGATTACCGTCACATCCGCAACTTTGCACAAAGAATTTAGCGCTTCGCCCCTGAAGCCGTAAGACTCCAAGGAATCTGTGCGGAGAAATAAAATTTATTGTTCGTAACGCGAATTTTAATAATTTGATGAATAAATTTCTTTGTTTTTTTTTTTTTTTTTCATATTTTTACCCAAATCGTTAAAGTCTGAAATTTTTGACGTATACGACTGCAGTGCCATAAATGGTGTGTTTTCTTTTGAAATTCCTTTTCCATTGTCGCTTACTTCTATCAGGGAAGCTCCGTTGTCGATCTGTGATTTGGAAGAAAAAAAAATAAAAAAAAACAAATTGATGACAATTTCGAAAAATGGTTTTCTTTTATTATTTTTCGCATTCGCGACGAAGAACGACGCCACAATATTTTAAATGCTTATTCGTTTTTTCGTTATTTTGTCATTATGAAGAAAAATTTGGTTTTCGAAAAAAAAATTACATCTGTCAACTTGACAGCAGAGTATTTTGTCTGCATTTATAAATGCAAAGTTATAATTGCAAACACAGTCGAGTACTCGAAGGCTTTCAAGAACTGTTGGTTAATTAATAATAAGTTTTTGTTTGTTGTTAAAACTGTCAAAAAACTGAGGATCTCTCTGTCAAAAACTTAGAAAAATAGCATTTGTTTATCAAGGAACAAACAAAAGTAACAAAAATCCTCACGAGGTTAATTTCGATGGAGTTTGCCTCAGCGTCGATCGAATTTTCGACGAGTTCTTTAACCGCAGTCACGACCGAAGTAATTACTTGGGCTGTGGTTAAAAATTTGATGGTATTTTTGTCGAGAGCTTTAATCGACATTTTCAAAATAATTTGATGTTACGATTATTGTGGGATACATGTGGGATAAATAAACATGGACGAGTTATTCGTACGTGTTTTGATTTTGACTGGATTGTTGACTGAGCGCCAGAACTGTCAGGCAGCGCCACCGTCGCAGAAGCTCCAAAAAACACAATTCAAGTAAGTCGTATTTTTGGCGGGAAATTTCGAAAATTGAGTACTTCTCAGGGAAGTGTTCGAAGTTTTCAAAGATTCCATTCACATTTCAATGCTAACTCCCGTAAGATCTTCAAGGTAAAAAGGAACATTCGCAACAATAAAAAAATCAATTTTATTATTTTATACAATAAAAAAAAAAGTTTTTATTCTATTATTATACAAGGAGAGCGAAAAATAATAATCGAACAATTTAAAAAAGAAAGTATTTCATAATTTACGCACGAACTAAAGAAAAAAAAAAATCATAATTCATTACGAAAAAATGACGTGCCGTCGGAGCACGTGGCAAGAATCGCGAATTCCTTCAGACAATAAAGTTCGAGGCATTTTTTTTTATTCAACAATGAAACATCGAAAAAAAAAAAAAAAAAAAAACAAAGAAAAGCCTAGATTGGATTTTTTTTGTCAACAAATTACAAAAAACATAATTTCGAGCATTTTTTTTTTTTTTTTGGCTCAATGATAATTATCAATAGAGGTAGAAAACATGTGTTCGTCTTTTTTTTTCTCATATACACATATTACACATATAGATACATATAGATACACGAATCGATGCGAGATTTAATTTTTCCCATAATTTCTTCATTTTTTAGTCGCTATTTTCTAACTTATGATTTAAAAAAAATTTCATCAATTCTTCTTTCTCGGCCTGAGGGATAAATAATTTGAATTACTTTTAAATATCGACTAGTTTTTTGCTACGAGCATAAACGAAAAAAAAAACAAATATTCCTTAACTATGTTACACTAAATTTTTATATCAATTTTTATTTTATTAAATAACAAGCGGAAAATAATAATTGCATCATTTTTCATCTTTACAAGATATATATATATATATATATATATATATATATATATATATATAAAAATGGCCGAGTAAGAAGATTGAAAATATTTTGTGACTCCATTTTAAAGATTATTTTTAATAGATTCGAAAAAACGAAGCAATTTAAATGATTTTTAAAGCAAATATTGCGATTACTATTTATTTTTCATGGAAAATTGTCAAATTTTTTCATTTAAAATCAATTATTTTTCATTAATTTATTCAACAAAAATTCGACAATGTTTTCCAACGAATTGTCAAATGTCTTTTTTTTCTTTTTCTCATTGGAAATCACGCCGCGTAATGTTGTTTTTTATGTAAAAGAGCTCGCGTGACCAAAAATTTACAATTTTTATCTCCCTTCCCCGTTTTTTCTGGACTCGAACTTCATTTCTTTTTTTTTTTTTTTAAGCCCGCAAAACGTTGAGAAGTGGTTTTTTTTGTCTTTTTAAATCTCACCGGTCGAACTTGTTCATCATAAAGGCAATAAATCGATTAAATTATCTCGCGGTTGTGTGAGCGATTCGGGAAAAAATTCCGTCAGTTTGTCGTACAATTCGGTTCGACGCACGTGAAGTATTCTCTCGTTTTTATCAATTCTTTCGGAATCCTCGGTACTCGATGACGTTGACAAATTAATGTTACGAGCTGCCTCTTGTTCACGAAATAACACAGACGCCAATAGTTGAAACTGGATTTTGCAAAAGAAAAAAAAAAAAACAATACAATTTTTAAATATTAATTATTCTTAAATTATTATAAATATAATTGTCACAATAAAACAATTTTTCATACGGACAATTAAATAACCAAAAAAAGTAATAATTTTTGTAAGTCAATTTTCAATAAGGCGCAAAGTAAAAATTTATCCAAAATTATTGTTTTTCAAACAAATAAATGGATAAAAAAATCAAAAATTAGAGAAAAAGACAACAGAAAATAAAGATTGAATCAGCAATTGCTCAAATGCTGCATAAAAAAATGTTAAATATTTTTTCAAATTATTCAAATTCTTACAAATATTTAAAAAAAATTCTAATGGCTGGAAATATTCGATTAATTTCCTGCGAATTAAATTTGTTCATTTCTTCGCAGATTTTTTATTTATTTTAAAATTTCTCGATTTTTTTTTTTTTTTTTTCAATAATCAAGCAATAATCAATTTTTTGCATTTAAGGTTTTTTTTAAAATGAATTAATAAATAAATAACCGAACCTCTTTAGTTTGTTGTTCGTCATTGTGATCGATGATGTCAGAAACTTCATTTTGAAGATACTGAAGAGCTTCGATGCTGTCCCTCATGGCAAGTTCTTCAAACTTATATTTTCGAATGATTAATTTGCATTTTCTTAATATTTGTTCACGCGATGGTCGACAAAGTCGAAGTTGCCAAAAATCATCGAGACGCAATTTTGGTAAACAAGAACGTCCTGGATTACCACCGAACAAATAATGCACTTTTTTAACATAATCGTAAACCAACTGATGAGCGAATCGCGGACATGGCTCATAATCCTGCATTTTACTCCAATATTTTTCACCCACGTTCTCGTTCCTATAAATACACGACCAACGATTGCCACGAATGTTGTAAACCCAGAATGAATTTTGTACCGTGTCGTCACGCTTGTCTTTGTCTTTGCTCAAACCCTGTAAAAAAAAAAAATTGAAATTTCATTTTTCAATTTGATGAAAATCAAATTTTTTTTAAATAAAAAAAAAAAAAAAAATCAAAATTTTAACGAAATTTATATTCATTTTTGTTTCTAATTAAAGGCAAATTACGTTTGAATAAATTGTCGATTTTTATCGAATTATGAATATTTGAATTTTGCAAATTGTGAGGAAACGAGTAAATTCGATAAATAGTGCTTGAAATATTGAAAAATTCATGAAAATCGAAATATTCGATTAAATTAATTTAATTTCGAAAATGAGGGAAAAAATGGATTTTTTTCAAATCAAATGATCGAGTGATGAATAAATAATGATAAAAAAAAACATGATTTTTAATATTGACATGAAAATGGACGATTTTTTGAGAATATTTTTTTTTTCTTTTCTGTTTTTTTATACGAACCGACAAAACGTAAATTTCTCCAAGAGCCGGATCGATGGTTGCGCGTTGAGTGTATCCAGCAGCAGGAACGTGACTCGCGTCTCTGTTGCCAAAATCGGTCAAACTTATATTTTCCAATTGTTTCGTATCGACTTCGTAAGTAAAAAAATCATTGAGATATTCCTTGCTTCGTTGACCACCAAAAATGTACAATTTTCTTGAATCCTGAAATCAATAAAAATTAACATTTTCGTCAAATTGTCAATTTTTTTGGCCTTACCAATTAAATTGAAATAAAATCAAAATTTCATCACTATTTTCACTATTTTAAAAATTTTATGAATAAATTTAATAATTCAGTGACTTTTTTTTTCATTCAAAAATTAAAAATCATCCCAATTTATTATATTTTTTATTAACTATTTATTTGAATGCCGGTCTAGAACCTTCATTTTTTACTGAATCAAAATAAGTTGCAGGGAACATTTGTAAAACTTTTTAGGGGACAACGAAAATTCTTACCAGAAATGACAATTTTCAAAAATATGAATATTTTTTATGAACTATTTATTTCAACGTCAGTCTAGGTATCTCATAATTCTGCATTTTACTCCAATACTTACTGGATGAAATAGCATCGAATGACCAACTCGCGATCTTAAGACTGGCACGTTCGAAGGATTTGGTCGAGCAACATCTGACACCAAAATGTTCCATGTTCCAGTTGGTACGTGATATGAATACAGTCCCGAATAAACTGGCTCTGTTAAGTTTGTCGTTATTCCCTGGTCTTCGGATCTTTAAAAAAAATTCATTCGAAATATTGACAAGTGTCATTTGAAAAGAAAATTGTTTCAATGAATGAAAAATCGTTGCATTTAATCGATATTTGTCGATTTTTTAAACGTTCACTTCAATTTTGTGTAAATAATATTTCAAAATTTTTACGATTTATCAAAAGTTGTTAATTTTCGAAATTTTCACATCGAAATTTATTAATTCTTTCAAATATTTTCGTTATATTTGGAATTAATGATTTATAAGAATTTGTACATTATATAAAAATTTCTTATTTTTTGAAATTAATAAATATTCACATAAACTCGAAATAAATCATTTTTAAGAATTTTTCTTGGATTTAATCGAAATTTATTAATTCTTTAAAATACTTTCGGTATATTTGGAATGAATGATTTACAAGAATTTGTACATTTGATAAAAATTTGTTATTTTTCGAGATTTTCATATTATTTTGTAAACCTTAAAGAATTTTAAAACTTTATTAATTTGAACATCAACGATTTTTCTGAAAAATATTAAATTATGAATTTCGGCTTATTTTTCATATAAATAATTTTTTTTCATTAATTTTATTGTTTTAAAAATTCTTACCCAGCAGAAGGCATGTGCACTCGTCCACCAACGACATAAATAGTTCGTTTTTCAACATCTATAGACATTTGATGATCAAATATTAATTTTGGCCCGCCATCAGCGCCAGTGTCTTCAGAAATTTGTGTCCATTTGTTTGACTCGATGTCGTAAATGTAAAAATCACTTTTCAAGTTTTCGGAAGATCGGTATTGCATGTCGAGATAACGTCCGAGGGTGAATAATTGTCGTCTTTCGGTATCGAGACACATTTTGTGACAGGAACGAGCACTGGGTCCGCCCTGAGAAAAAAAAACGAAAAGAAAAAATTCAAAATTTATTTAAATTCTAAAAATTCGAATGAATTTATCGATTTCCTAAAATAAAATTTCCATTGTCGATGAATTCAGTTTATGAAATTTGATGGATTTTGACAAATGATGAATTTATAGATTTAAAAAAAAAATCTATTTTCGATAAATTCAGTTTATGAAATTTGAAGAATTTTGGGAAATTATGGATTAACCGATTTTTTCCAAAAAAAGTTATATTTTCGATAAATTCAGTTTACAAATTTGAAGAATTTTGGAAAATGATGGATTTACCAATGTTTTTTGAAAAAAAAATCTATTTTCGATAAATTCAGTTTACAAATTTGAAAAATTTTGAAAAATGATGAATTTATTGATTTTTTTTCAATAAAAATTCGCTTTTTGGTGGATTCATTGAGAATGATTTTTAAATTCGACAAAAAAAATTTTGAATGTACGTCATTGACGTACTTACTGCCTCTTCCGTATCCTTGCAAATCAAAGTCCACTTTTCGGTGCTTATATTGTACGCCCAGAGATCAGCGAGATCCTGATTTCCATCCCAACCACCAAAGAGGTAAAGAATCTCAGCAGCTGGATCCAAAACCATTTGGTGGCCTCCTCGCATTCCTGGCTTTGGATCATCGCACGAAACTTTTGTCCAGACGGCACGATACGATTGAGAATTTATGTATTCGTCCAACATTCCCACTTTAAATAATCAATGAAAAATAAGCGAAAAAGAAAACAAAAAATAAACATTAAATCAGCAATTTCTCCAAAATTAGATAAAAATCGTTAAATATTTATTCAAATTCCTACAAATATAAAAAAAAAAAATTTCCAATGCCTAGAAAAAATTGATTTATTTCCTGCGAAATAAATTCGATTATTCCATCTAAGATTTTTTCTTAAATTCTGAAATTTCTCGTTTTTTCTTTTAAATGGGAGCAACAATCAAATTTTTGCATTTAAGAAGATTCCAAGTCATCAGACAGGTTTTTTTTCTCATGAAATATAAAAAAAAAGGTTTGTTATATTTTTCTTAAATGATTTGTGAAAAAATTAAAAATTTCATTAAAACTTACTGGAAATAGTGTTTGTGATGAAATTTTCAACTTGCGAATAATCTCCTTTGCGTACAAGAAGATCGTAGAGTGTCGTAAGCCGACTGTCTTCGAGACTAACACCCGTGACCTTTTCCAGCGTATCTACAACTTCGCTTTGTTCGAAACGACGAAAATGTTTCATGCACAGTCTTATAACTTCTCTCTGAAGATACTGGAATAAAAAATTATGTTTAATTCTTTGAAACGAGAGTACATAAAAATAATCAAATGGAAAAAAAAATGAAAAAAAAAAAAAAAAAAAAAATGTTTTTTTTAAGAAGAAATGGAAGGAAAAAATTATTCTTACGGAATCGACCCAATCTATACTAGAATTGACAATTTTTGGGTCATCCACGCCTGCGAGTCTCACGTGCCAAATGGAAAAATTGAAGCTCGGCCCCCAAGATTGCAACGGCAAAATACTCAAGTATCGCACTGGAAAATAATTGCTGTCTCTGCCGATAACGTGTTTTATGTCGAAAGTTTCCGGAACAGAATCATTTTTTAAGCCGCTGAGAGGGAAAATAATTGTTTTTTTTTTCTCAGAAATTCCATTTTGAATTGTTTTCCATTTATTTTTTTTGAATAAATTGTTTAAAAACCTTTCTAAAAGCGTCATCATTCTCTCAGGTTTCATTCCGCCACGGACTCGGAATTTTTTTATATTACAAACGTGCGTCTTTTCAAATTTGCCAAAAGTTATGGTTTTCACTATCGCCGGACTTTGCAATTTGAGCACCAGGAACTTAAACAATAAAAAAAATATTCAAAATTCATCAATTCAATTTATTTTCAACTATGTACTAAAAAAAAATTGATAATATTTTGTAAATAAATTTAAACTTGTTAAATACACTATATTCGTCACACTAATGACGTCAATTTAAAAAAAAAATAAACAATTAACGCTCGGGAGCAAATTCGAGCGAGAAAAAAAAGAAGTTATTATTTACAAAAAAAACAAAGAGCAACAACAAAATAAGCATTCGTCAAATTTCTTGCTTGCAATTTGAGAAATTAGTGACATTTATCAAAATTGAAGCGAAATGTGAACAAAAATATACGATTTTTGGTCCGAAGATGAAAAAAAAAAAAATGAAACAATGTTTTTGACACTGACGTATGAAGAAAGCACGGAATTTCGAAAATTGTTTACAGCTCGAACAAAAAAAAATCGTTCTATGGAAAAAAAATTTGTCAAATGACGTGTCAAAAAATACGTTATTAATGAAATTGGCAAGAAAAAAAATACCTGTGGTTGTTCATTATTATCGGAGGACCATCTAGAGGCCTGATCCAAAGGTTTGTCCGTGAGGATATTTCTGAAAATATAAATTGACAGTAGTATAAAGAAAAAAAAAAAAACAACCAAACAAACAAAAATTTCGATGAAAGGTCGCGAAGGAAAGAGGGAATAAAAAAATAAGAATAAAAAAAACTCACTCAGGGACATACGTCGAAGAATAACTGGAGCACTTGTATATTCTGTATTCCAAAGTTTTGTTAATTTCACCGCAATCGGACGACGCCATATTACGCAATTGACATAACCATAACCTATTTTTTCTGTCTGTTTATTACGTATTTCTTAACTCGACGATTTTTCTTCTTCGTTTAATTTTGATTATTTTTTTTTATTTTTTTAGAGGTTACTTGCAACAATCGAAAACCGTTGGTCGTTCTCGGCGGGTGATAACGTTAAATACACGTCAGAATAAATTTCGCGAAACACAATTGTTGAAGTGGCGCACAAGGGATTTCAAGTATTTTTATTTGTCGATTTATTTCGATTTTACCGGCTCCAATTTGATTAACGACAACACGAGAAATTTTTTCGCTCTTTCTTTCTCAACGGTCTGAGCTCTTTCCTGTCGTACGTCGTTTTGAAGAAAAAAAAAAAAAAATGTTCTGCGGTTGTCGAGAGAGAGGTTACAAACGCCGTTGTCTTAATCCCCCCTCCTAAATTTTATCGCGGTGTCTCGGAACTTCGAGACGTGACTTTAGCCAAAACGATCGTGCAACGTCTCCGCGACGTGGCTTTAGCCAAAACGAACGTATCGGTGACGTGACTTTGGACTATCGTTGAAATTTCGAATATTATTCGAATTTGCATCGGGATAATTGGTGAAACAGAACAAGAATATTATTTCGGACAAGAATAAATGTTGAAAATGTACTTTTTTAACTTCACCAAATATAGGATCAATTGATTTATTATTATTAACACCGATTCGACGTTCACATCAATATTTACATGTACATTGCATTGTCGTGAGTGGTCCGTGATTGGACGAACATACGACAAAAAAGAAGAGAGGAAGAAAAAAAAAAAAAAAAAAATGGAAAAACTTGATTTTACGTATCAATGTTGCTTATCAAACATTAAAATATACACAATGTACAGTTGTTACGTCTGACACAAGTTTCTGTTCGCAAAGAAAAAAAATAAAAAATTTCATTAATTGCATAGTTTTTGTTTCTTTCCTCCGAAAATTCGTGCGCGCCATTTTGGGATTCGAAGTCATTCAAAATGGCCGTCGTAGGGTTTTCACTTGGGTTTTCACTTCGAGAAAACGGGGTGCGGAAAAAACGATTAAAAACTTATATCAACGCGATTACTTGATCAGACATTTTAACACGATTTTTTGAAAATCGCTAAAAAAATGATATATCATTAATTTCAATAAAATTATTATTATTTTTTCGCAGAAAATAAATTCTAACCTCCAAATTTTAGAGTCTCTTTCAGGACGGCCATTTTTGTCATGACTGCTTTACAGCAGCGCCACTTTCGTCGATCTTTTGTACCAATTATGACTTGATAACACTTTCGAACACTGCGAATGTGAGGTTTTCAATGTTTTTCTCTCTTTTAAAAAGAGAATTTTGCTTTATCGCCTTAACTCAACTCAAAACCTGCACCAGCTTGTATCGCGTACAACAATTTTTCTCGCATTGTTGATTCGTCCGGAAATTCTGGTAATTTAAGAAGATTCATGCACGTACTCGACGTTGGCAAACGATCGATCGTACCTGCGTGTTGTATACAAAATGGGGGATCAAGTTCCTAGAAAAAAAAAAAGAAAAAAAAAATTATTATTATTTAAACGAGAAATAATATTTTTAACATTTTTTAATATTATAAAAAGTTGATTGTTTTTTTTTTTTAATCTAAAAATTTCTCAAAATTTTTAAATTCTGTTAAATGTACGAAAATTTGCCAAAATCAAAATTCCGTTATTTTAAATAATAAATGAAGAATTTTGAACAAAAAAAAATATTTTTTCTCTTTTCCCCGATAATTTTGAAAATAATGAATAAAGAAAATTCTCAAAAAATCAAATGAAAATTTGGATCAAAATCGAAAAAAAAAAAAAAAAAAAAAAATAGTTTGGGTCAAATTGACCCACTGGTAATCCAGAATGGAAATAATTTAAAAAAATATATATATTTTTTTCTCTCTTGCGATAACTTTGAAAACAATGAAAAAATAAAATTCGTAATAAATAAGACAAAAATTTGGTTTTAAATGGAAAAAACTATGGTTTGGGTCAAATTGACCCAATGGTAATCCAGTATGAATAGAATAGGAAAAAAAAAAAAAAAAAAAAACGTTACCTTAAAACCAAGGAGCGGTGGGCGACTGCAGCTAGTGACGAATTTGAGAAGTTGTCCTTTCTGTAGATCGTTAAATTCATTAACGACTTTCCAAAAGTTGATAATAGTTGGATGTTCAGGAGCATAGCCGCCGGTATAATTAGTGTGTAATTTGAGGTCATCAACATCGACAGGAATTTGTGCTCCGGAGATAAGAACTTGAAGTTCTTTGTTGTTGAACATTTGTAGCCATTCGAGGGAGACGACGTTGCCAATTCCTTGTTTAAAAGCGTAGCATTGAGCTCTGATTTGTTTATTGAGTTTATAATCAGCCATGAGATGAATATATTCAATGCGATTATGATTATTGACAGGAATATTAGAGCCGCAAGGTTTGAGTTCATCGACTCTTCGTTCGCCAAGTTCATCGGACAAAACAGTAAAATCAAGTCCTAAATCGGTCACATCGCCTTTGTAGCTTTTGAGGTAAAGAAGATTGCGATACATGACAGGATCGAGACTAGCCAAATGATGAACATCGACGTCAGATTGTCGTCCAACGATTTTTGAAAGGAAGAATTCAGCGAAAGGCAATTCAACGAGTAAATTTTCATAAAGAGCTTTTCCTAATATGCGTCCAATGAAATAGTAATGCGTAGGAAAATCGTCGACCAAAAGATGGACGGTGGGATTGGGATAGAGCATGTTGTCCTTGGTGAGTCGAAAAAATCCTCGATTTGGATCGAAGCTAGTTTTGAGTAATTCAGAAAGAAATTCTCTAAGCAAGCCACCGCCGTCGACTCCAGCTTCTTCGAGGCCAGCGGCATTGACGAGTTGGACTCTCATTTTGAGCCTCAACTCCGGTTCGTTTTCCATGGACAAATTTTCAAAAGCATCTTCGTAAAGATATCTTCGTCTAACGGCGATTTGTATGGAAGGTCCTTGCATGAAATGTGAAAGTTCTCCTTGCTGTTCGAGTTTGTCGCGATAAATGAGAGACTGGAGGACGAGGACTCGATCGTTGAAAGGCACGACGAAAGGAATTTCTAGAAGAAGCGTAAGGGTTCGCACCACTTGAGTGAAAGCTCGTGAGCCTTGAAAAGGCACGTAAGTCCTTAATCTTCTGCGAGGAAACATAAAGTCTTGAGGTTTGTCCATTGGTATTGTAACGTTTGTGGCGATCCAATGACCTTCCGGACAAAATTGTCTGCGGAGGTCTCTTGTGTGTAATTGGCGCAGAAGACCAACCGTTACTTTGAAGAGATGAGGCCACGCGGATGTGTGATTATTATTGAGGTGTCTTTGACCCGGAGAATCCCTCGATTCTGCTGCGCCAAGAGCAGCGGACCTGTAATCGTCAGGAACTATTGGTCCGCTGTCTGGAAAAGCTCTTTCAACGAGACCCAAACAAACGCTTTTGAGGTGGCCCGAGAGAGGCACCAAATCCGAAGTGACAAACGGCATCGCCAGCTGATCTTCCTCTTCCGTATAAATAACTCTGTCTTCTTTGCCATCGACAAAAAATTCACTGTCATGGAGCGTTGCGATTAATAGACTGAAGAGGGAACAAAAAACTGCGAGTAGCGAAACTATTTTTTTTGAATCCTCGTCCGTCAAGGGCCCACCGCCTGCTATTAATTGTATCAACGGCGTTGAACTTCCACCAAATAATGATGTTTCACGTTTCGTTAATAACGAGTTCCAAAGATTTCGCAAAAATGCTGGCTTGAACGCCAACATGTAAAGCAATTTATATTTGTGCACCGCCAACTTGTTCGTCATCAATAAATTGTGACACAATTCACACAACGGCTCCAACGATAATCCATCCTCCCCTGTGCGATCCAAAGCCATTAATATTCCCTGCACTCGATGCTCCTCGTTCACCAACTCTATGCAACGGCTCGTCACTTCCCATTCCGATTGATCCATCATTTCTACTTCGTTCTCCTCGTCGCTCTCTTCTTCCTCCTCCAATGACGATCTCTCACGTACTTGAGGACACATTTGGCTACTCAAACTTGCCAGAACTCGCAAATAACTTGTTAATTGCTCCTCTGTTTTTCCTGGACCTAAAAACGTACGAAAATTCATTAAAAGCTCAAACAAATGTTATCGGCAAATATTTCAACTTTTTCAAAGAGTTTTTCTTTTTTTTTTTCAGGATAAAAATGATGTTCGATTCCTGGATATTTTGCAAGAGAACTTTGAAGATATTTTTAGAAGTCACTTCGAGAAAAATTGAAAACCGAAAATAGACTCGAAATAATACATTTTTTTTTTTTTTTTTTCAAAAATCAACTTATGTCGACTTTATCGACAGATTTTGTCTGTGTAAGAAAGAAAAATCATTTTTTTAAATCTTGAAGTAACTAGTCGTAAATCTTAAAGTTGAAAAAATAGATAAAATAGTGGTTTTTTTTTTGGATGACATATCAGGAATGAAAAATTGATTCATATGAAAGATTTGATCAGTTGTTTTCGAGTATTTTTGATACTTCGAAAAAACATCGTGAAATTTTTTTTTTTTTTTAAAACGAGACTGTACGAAATAAGCGTGCAGCAGAATTTTGACAAACTAGAACGACAAATAGATCATCTTACGCAAAATAAAAACGTCATAAAAAATGATTTTGGATTTTATTGAGTCTTTCCGGAAAGAGATGGAAACGAAGATCTGGAAAAATGTAGCGAAAAATAGGAATTCTTGATGAAATTAATTAATTCTGACTCTCTTGATAAATTTAGTGTAAAATACTCACAAAAATCATGAGGTTCGAGTGAGAGTACGGCGTAGAGAAGACTCGTAGTGGGTTCGATGCCCAATCTATTGATACAAGCGATTAATTGCTCATAAGGAAAATTCCTCGATTTGGCAAAGGCAGGAATGACGAACATTTTAATGGGTTCTGTCATTTTAGGTGACAAAACGTTTAAACTAAATTGTCGAAGTACAAGAAGAGAGAAATCGTCGCTTGAATTTTCTAAACGTTTAACGAGGCTGAGAGGACGTTCGAGCATTTCGAAAAGACATTTTGACATTGCGGTCGGTGGTGCGGACGTCTCTTCCAACATGGGTGGAACTTTGTTGTCCAACAATTTTTTTATCAATTCGAAATAACCATTTTTGACAAGATCGCCAAAAACGTCTTTCAAAAATTCTGTTGTTTTATCACCGAGCGCAATCTCAGTTTCATTTTGTCCGGTAAGAACTTCCATCACTCGTAGTGGAATCGCCAGGTACTGGGTTTTGTCAGAATTCATTGAATTTTCAGTGTATTTCATGGAGACACGTAAAACCCATCTAAAAAAAAAAAAAAAAATAATTAATTTATTGATTATCCTGGAGAGGGACAAAATTTGTTTGCCACTCATGCATACTACTGGGTCTAAGAGACCCGAGCTACTTTTTTTAGATCAAATGTTCCATTTTTACAAAAAAAAATCGTCCGAGGAAGTGAATCACTTCCGTCGAACGGAAAATCACCAGTTTTTTTTGCCTTTCTCTAGATCTCTCAGACCCAATAGTATATTTTTTAATTTTTTAAACGCTACCATATTCATTAGTGAAAAATAAAATAAAAATTACCGCAATCTCCAAAGCCAGACGGTAGATTGTCGAGTCTGAAGTTTAATTTCTTTCTGATATTTAAGAACATGCTGCAGCAGCCACACAAGACGATTGGTATCGACGTTGCTTTCGTAGAAAAATAGGAGAGTGCGGAAAAAAGGATTTAAATCTTCGAGACCAAGACATTTGTCTCCGACTAAATTTTGCGCTTCGTCAAATTCTCTTCTAAAACACTTTCGTATTATTTTTCGCTCAACGTAACTGCGTGTGTGGGCTTGAATTTTTACTGCCGCGTTGTGCCGTCGCCTCTCTTGTTCGCGTTTCATACGCTCGAGCTTCGCATGTTGCAACAGTACTGCTTTCTCGTCCCTGCGACTCGCTCCCGCAAAATTCTGCTGCGGCTTCCGCCGATAATCACCCTCAAAACTGTACATCGTCGCGATTTGACAGCTTTTTTTTTTCCGCCCAATTGATTTTTGTAGTTCTTCTGTTTTCCCACTCTTTTACGCAATCAATACTATTTACATGCTTCCGTTTTCTTTATTTATCATTGCAACGCTTTTTAGTGGTAAGCATTCTGATTTTTAGCGCACTGAGGAAATAAAAAATTAATGATGTTGATGATTACCATTGAGAATAACTTAATCGGTGATCTAAGTTTCATAAATTAATGAAATCAGCCGTTTAAAACATGATTTTTTGAAACATAATTTAAAAAAAGACAATTTCCCCGACAGTGGGTGAAAGCAATTTTTTCACAGTTCTTGGGTTCACGATTATAACTGCTCGAACTTCAATATGTCAATTTGACATTAAAGGACATAATTTTCATAAATTCTATGAATTTTTATCAGCGGCTTTCATTGTTTGAATTTTTTTTGTCTTTTGCAATTTCTCTCGTATTTTTTAGGGTTAAAATTCATTGAATTAGAAGAAATAACAAAATAATGTCAATGACGATAGTTATTATTATTTCCTGAACAGGCAAAATAATCAAAGTAGTCAGAGTCTTTGCTAATCGTTTGTTTGTCAAAGATTGATAACGATTTCGATCTTTTTTTTTTGGTTTTAGGTTAAATTTCATTTCCGAAATTGTATTATTGTCATTGTGTTTTAATTTAATTTATCACATTTTGTCGAAGGGTTTCAGTTTACCTTATTACACATTGTTTTTTTTATTCAAACATCCAAAAATAATTGAAAACAACGAGATTTTGATTTTTTTTTAATACGTCCAATGAAATATTATTTGCAAGTAGATTACTCACCATAAATAGTGCATCATCATCGTCGTTGATACAATCAACGAGTTTGATTCATTAGTACTCAAATTAAAACAAAAATTCAATACGATCGATATTTTTGTCCCCTGATGAAAATGTTTTACTTGTACATATATATATTTTGTGTTCCTCTTGGAAATTGAAAAAAATTGTTGCAGAATAATCACAACACAGTGAGAATTTCGAGGTCGTAAAGATTTTAATTTTTTGTCTTCGTTCCTTTCAGATTTCTGTTATTCCGATCACATGTCGTGTTTGGGTTGAAATTAAAAACGAGAAAACACCGCGGAACGTTCCGTTTCACGATTTTTCTACAGAGCCCGAAAATTGGGGATGTATTTTAACGCTTTTTCTTGTTTTCTTTCCCTCCGCCTTGTTGTATTCACGAGAAAAAAATTGTGTCTGTTGTTATTTAAGAAGTTTAAGTTTTTCCTAACGTCAGTATTTAATCCACATCGGTTCACAATCGACGAGATTGTCGATTTTTACTTTTCTGTCACACGAATTAATTTCACACTGTGTTTGCAACACACAAGTTGACAAAAAAAATATTGCCTGATCGTTCGGAGTCGCAGTCATTCGCGACGTATTATCGTGAGGTTATATGACGTTTCTCTTTAAATGACGCTCGAACATGCCTGACCGTAACATAACCATGTTTTGAAACTTTTCGGGAAACTAACTGTTATGTATCGAATTGGTGATATCGATATAAATCGATTGCCTGCTCTTCTTCTTCTTCTTCTTCTTCCTTCTTCTGGCTATCTCCCTCCATATGGGGAATGTGCCACTTCTGGGTAGGGATATTTGCAGTTTATGTGTTGTTTTCGTGGCTGTTTTATTCTTTTTTTTTTCTTTCTCCGATTGCATCACTGGCTCAGGCAGAGGTTAACGGTTGGTAGCACTGGATTGGAAACGCGGGAGTTATGAGCTCTTGGAGGATTCTATGTTTTGTAAATTCACTTTTTCAGATGTTTATTTGATTATGGATAAAAAAATCACAGATGGGTACGAAAAGATTTGTGTCTTTAGAGAGAAAAAGTTCTGATAGGTCAGTGCCCGGGACAATGTTGAACTTTTTCAGTATGTTTCTTATTTTAAGTCTAGATTCGTAGTAGAGATGACAATGCCAAAAAATATGATTAATATTGCACGAATAATATCCGCAAGGGCAGGTTTCGTCGGTAACAATGCCTTTCCTAAAAAGGTGGGCTGGTGATAGAGTATGTCCTGTTTTTATTCTATTGATTATTGCAATATATTTATTTCCTATATGAGACTGGAGAAACCATGCTTTACGGCTAAACGGCCCTGAGAGATTGCAATATTGAGACCCTTTTACTTTTCCTAGGTTTACTATGTGTTTTGTTACGTCATCACGTACGTAACGCCAACAGCTCTCCCCACTCCAGCAGGAGCACACTATCAGCTCCCGGCTGAGAGTAAGAGTAGGAAGGGGTGTAGGACCCCGGAAGAAGAAGTTTCTCCCCTCCCCACGGAAAACCTACCACCTAAGACTAAGGGGACTGTCTTTAAGACAAGGCCCCCCCCCGCAAAAACCCTCAATATTCAAGACTGTAAAGGGTGGGAGACGGTGAACCACCAATCCCAAAAGACTCACCCTCTACCACCCTCGCTTTCCACGGGTATAAAAAGCCCAACAATTGTCATTTTTAGTCAGTAAGGAAAAATTTTGTAAAGGGTCCGGAGGAATAAATCAATTCACCACCACAACCAAAAATTCGAAAAGTAAGTTCAAAAATCCACCCAGAGTAGCGCGGACCTCCTCGTACTCTGGTAACACTTCCACTATTCCCTTTACAGAAATTCAGAATAGCGCGGCCCACCGCGAATTCCGAATTTCTTTTCCTTTACTCACCAACCAAGAGCAGCGCGGCCATCCTCGTGCTCTTGAAAATTCCTTTATCAAATAGTGCAGCGCGGACAACCTCGTGCATTATTCTTCCTCCTCCCATTGGGTTAATAGCGCGGTCCTCCGCGAATTAACCCGCATTCCTAAATCCACCAATACCAGTTTTCTCTGAGCAAAATTAATCTTACCCTTTTCTATTTCTCTTTATAGTGGGTAAACCCGGCGGTAGGAAAAACTACCTACGTAAAATCACCGCGGAATATAACGGGTACTCCCGAAAGAAAACCCACGGTTATTATACCGAGGAGTTTTTACAAAATATTTCGTACCAACCTCCAACCGAGCCTCGCTACCTTTTAAAGCCAATTCAGTATTCAATAAAATTTCTCCACCCAAAATATATTCCCATCAACGACCCTCGTAGAGAATTCTACGTGGGAAAATTGAAGGAATAATTAGAGAATAAATTCCCGGTGATGAAGGTTCCCATACGGCTCTGAGGGAATTTTAAAAACAAATAATAAATAATTCCCGTTGAATTAGACAATCCTATCGTGTCCAAATCCCAGACCAATTAGCTTCTGCTAAGGTCTAAAACAGGACAACTTTGTTATAGTGTTGTTACTCGGACGTAACATACCTATTTTTGGTGACAGCGGTGGGATTCAATAACGGTAGCTTTGTCAAATCATGGTAATTGGGAATACGCCAAAGAAAGGCGGAAGTACTAGTACACAACCGGGTAACGATAACTCAGACAGAGAAGCTGGTTCCTCAAATCCTATATCTAACCCTCTTGATAACTCAGACGAAGGAGCTGGTTCCTCAAATCCCATACCTAACGAAGATACAAAAACAGCAATAATAATGCCATTAGGAGGTTCACAAATTGTATCCCTTAAGGATGCAGTTGAAGTGATCTATGAATTCGACGGGAAAAATATTCCCGTATATCAATTTGTCGACAGCTGCGAAGAAGCTCTGTTGATGCTTCCCCAAAACGCCGAACAAAATTTAGTCAGGTTAATTCGAACTAAAATAATAGGCGAAGCAAAAAGATCGATTCAAGGGGTAAAATTTGAAAATTTAACCACTTTAACATCATATCTTAAAGAATTATATAGTCCAGCAAAAACTATCAATCAAGTCCGAAGAGAATTAGGAACGTTAGTTCAAAACCAAAATGAAGACATAATAAAATATATAAATCGAGTTCGCGAAATCGGGAATCATATTATAGAAACGATCAAAAGCCATAATGATGGTAAGGTCACAGATCCAGAAAAAGAAGCAACGGAACAGGAATGTATCGAAAGTTTTCTTGATGGACTTAAGCCAGAAATTCAAATTAAAATGAAATCGGAATACGCCACGTTAACCGACGCTGGCGCCGATGCCATAAAGATAGATAGGAAACAGACCGCGATAAACGAATTGAGGAAAACACAGCAAGTAGATAAGCCTGCACCACGTAGGGAAAATGTAGGCGTAATAAACAAGGACTCGGTTGCTTGTCAAATATGCAAACGACCGGGCCATATCGCTAGTGCTTGTTGGTATAGGTTCGCCGCTCCATCTCAAGACCGAGGCCGGGGTCCAGCGGCCTACCCAAATAAACAGCAGCAAAGACCCCACTCGAATTCAGATAAGGGCTCAGGCCCACAGAAAAAAATTTGCCGTTATTGTAAAAAAGAGGGCCACTTGATCGAATCCTGCAGGAAGCGGGAATACAATAATAAAAATAAAAATTGGGAAAACTCGAAAGGTCTACCGGAGAAAGGGGCAAACCCGGAGACCGCAGTAAAATCATCAAAGCCAGCCCCTCATCAGAAAACAATGACAATAAACACGAGCGGATCAGGCGACGAGTCCGAATAGCTCATGTAAATATTAAACAAAGATTCCGACCTCCCACGATAGAATTACAATCCTCAGCGGTTGGAAGAACGGTTACCCTGATGGTTGACACCGGGTCAGAACCAAATCTGATTAAAGAAAAATCGTTAAAAAAGACTGCCACAGTAGATGAAATGGATATTCTTCAGCTACATGGAATTACGGCAAATCCAGTTGAAACCTTAGGGTCCCTCACGATAGACATCTTAGGATGTCCAGCTACATTTCATGTAGTAAGCGAAGATTTCCCTATCGAACAGGCAGGCATATTAGGAAACGAGTTCTATCAGAGGTTCAAACCTGTGATCGATTATCGGAAACATTGTCTTTCTTGGAAAGGCAAAATTATTAAGTTCTCGAGTCCAGAAATCATTACGGTCCCAGCTAGGTCAGTTTCCTCTTTTTATGTGAGAATAAAAAATGAAGAAATTTCAGAAGGGTACATACCGCGATTAAAAGTTGAGGAAGGCATTTATTTTGGGAGAGCCTTAGTAACAAATCAAGGTGGAATCGCTTACACTCGGATTTTCAATACGAGAGAAGAGCCCGTAGAAATAGAAGTCCCAACCATAACCCTACAGGGTTTCGATGAAGTTGGCACAGAGGCAAATAAAAATAAAAATTCAGTAGCTACATTAAATTCTTCTAAATCCGACGTAAATTGCACGACAATTACGTCAAATAAAAATAAAAATTCAGTAGCTACATTAAATTCTTCTAAATCCGACGTAAATTGCACGACAATTACGTCAAATAAAAATATAAAATCAGTAGCTGCTCAAAATTCTTCAAAAACCGATGCAAATTGCAAGACAGTTGCATCAAATAAAAATAAAAATTCAGTAGCTACATTAAATTCTTCTAAATCCGACGTAAATTGCACGACAATTACGTCAAATAAAAATATAAAATCAGTAGCTGCTCAAAATTCTTCAAAAACCGATGCAAATTGCAAGACAGTTGCATCAAATAAAAATAAAAATTCAGTAGCTACATTAAATTCTTCTAAATCCGACGTAAATTGCACGACAATTACGTCAAATAAAAATATAAAATCAGTAGCTGCTCAAAATTCTTCAAAAACCGATGCAAATTGCAAGACAGTTGCATCAAATAAAAATAAAAATTCAGTAGCTACATTAAATTCTTCTAAATCCGACGTAAATTGCACGACAATTACGTCAAATAAAAATATAAAATCAGTAGCTGCTCAAAATTCTTCAAAACCCGATGCAAATTGCATGACAGTTGCATCAAATAAAAATAAAAATTCAGTAGTTACATTCAATCCTTCTAAATCCGACGCGAATTACACGACAATTACGTCAAATGAAAATACAAAATCAGTAACTACATTAAATTCTTCAAAGGGTCTAAATTCTAAATCATATGTAGATTGTTTCAAAATAGAAACAGAAGAAGAAAAACGAATACAATCAATAAAGAAAATATTGCACCTCGATCATCTTAACTCTGAGGAGTTAGAAAGCATCGATAAATTAATAGAACAAAGCGTAGACCGATTTCATCTTCCTGGAGATAAATTAGGTGCAACAACAAAAATTCAACATGGCATCACAACAGTCGATGACCATCCTATTAATACGCGTCAATATCGTTATCCATCCATTCATAAAGATGAAATAACTCGTCAGGTAACAGAATTATACGACGAAGAAATCATAAAACCCTCACAATCTCCTTATAACAGTCCGGTGTGGATCGTTCCCAAGAAACCAGACTCTCACGGTAATAAACGTTGGAGAATGGTTCTTGATTTTCGAATGCTCAATGAAAAAACCATTGGGGATTCATATCCGTTGCCAAACATAACGGATATACTAGATCAACTTGGAGGAGCTAAATATTTCTCAGTTTTTGACCTCGCATCAGGGTTTCACCAAATAAGTTTGAAACCCGAGGATGCGCATAAAACAGCCTTTACAACTCCGTTTGGACATTACGAATTTTCTCGAATGCCCTTCGGGTTGAAAAATGCTCCAGCTACCTTCCAAAGATTAATGGATCGAGTATTGTGCGGATTGCAAGGTTCCGAACTCTTTGTTTATTTAGACGACATTGTGATTTACGCATCTTCATTACGAGAACACGAGATCAAATACACAAAATTAATTTCAAGATTAAGAGAAGCCAACTTAAAATTACAGCCAGACAAATGCGAATTTCTGAGAAAAGAGGTAACGTATCTGGGACATTTGATCACCGATCGAGGAATTAAACCCGATCCTAAAAAAATAGAAGCGGTAAAAAAATATCCAGTCCCGCGGAATGTTAAAGGAATCAGACAATTTTTAGGATTAACCGGCTATTACCGACGATTCGTGAAGGGTTACGCAAAAATTGCAAAACCTTTGACGAATTTGTTAAAAAAGGAAACGGTATTTAGTTGGACAAGTAAAGAACAATCGGCATTTCAGGAATTGATTGATACACTTTGTAAGGAACCAATTTTGCAACACCCGGACTTTACTCGACCATTCATAATAACAACCGATGCATCCGGATATGCAATCGGAGGAATTTTATCGCAAGGAGAGATTGGTAAAGATCTCCCCATTTCCTATATTTCCAGAACATTAAACGATGCCGAAAAACGATATGAGACTTACGAGAAAGAAGCACTAGCTATCGTTTATGCAGTCAAACAATTTCATCCCTATATTTATGGTCGAAAATTCACAGTCGTCACGGACCATAAACCTTTAGTATGGTTTAAAAATTCACAAGATCCAGCTTCACGCGTCTCCAAGTGGAGATTAAAATTATCAATGCATGATTTCGAGGTAATCTACAAGGCGGGAAAAACAAACGTAAACGCAGATGCACTATCCCGAAATCCAGTAGACACACCAAATCCATCCACAAATAAAGAAAAAAACGAAGTATTTACGGCAGTAAAAGACTCCCCAGAAACGAATACTATCGATCAACCGATAAGGAAAAGTAAAAGAACCATACGAAAACCCGAAAGATTTAGGGATGAAGACGACGAACAGATTAAAATTCCTAACGATAAAAAACGCGAAAACCCAAAGAAACCAAAACGCAAACAGATAGGAGAAACAGATAATGATGAAAATTCGGTTCCAAACATAATCAAAGAAACTCTAGATTTAGGAAGCGAATCAGAGGTAACGGATGAAAACAAAATCGAAATAGAGCAAATCGAACCTAATATCGAAGAACAAAATACTTACTCACGAAATTTAATTGAGTCTAGAGACCAATTATATATGCGAAAGGATAATTATGCATATTTCATGTATTTATCCGGTCAACCAAGTGATATAGGATCAACTCAATTGCAAAAAAGAAACCAATTACCAAAATTTGAACATTTACAAGCAGGAGTACCACAAGCAAAAGAAAGCAATAATAAAATTCATATCGCACTTCCAATAAGGAAAATTGAAGATGGTCTTACGGCAGTATCAACAGATATTAAAAATGCAATAATTAATTTGGGAGAATTAATTAATAAATTGAAACTCAAATCGATCAGTATAGCTAAAACTTCAGAAATAGAAAGCATCGATTGGAAAGTCATATCAAATCATTTGCGTATTCTCAGTGAAACAATGTCTTGTAAAATAATAATTTGCAATGGGGTAATCCAATATGTTGAACCAAATAAACGAAAAGAAGTCATTAAAGAAATGCACAGTTCAGCACTAGGAGGACATAAAGGTGTATCAAAAACTTTTAGTAGAATTCGACATCGATATTGTTGGGAAAATATGAAGTCCGATATTCAACAATTCATTAGGAATTGCCTAGAGTGTCAATTAAAAAAATTAGTACGAGTCAAGAATCGAAATCCCATGATTATAACAGATACGCCAGGAGCAGCATTTGATAAAGTCGCTATGGACATTGTCGGTCCATTACCAAAAACTAAAAATGAAAACGAATATATATTAACTATTCAAGACCAACTCACTAAATATTCGTTAGCCATTGGGTTGCAAAACGCAACGGCAACTACAATCAGCAATGCACTAGTGAGAAGATTTATTTGCACTTTTGGAGCACCAAGATCTGTCCTAACAGATCAAGGAAGTAATTTTCTCAGTAAGGTTATGAAAAATCTAGCTAAACGATTTAAAATTCAACAATATAAAACAACAGCTTTTCATCCTCAATCGAATGGTTCCATTGAAAGATCACATCACGTATTAAGTGAATATTTGAAACAATTTGCAAATCAGGACCAAGAATGGGATGACTGGTTGGAATTAGCAACCTTCTCATATAACACAAGTTTGCATGAAGGAACGAGACATACACCGTTCGAACTTGTGTTTGGAAGATTAGCTAGACTTCCTTCTAACGATCCTTTAGAACCAGAAAAAGAAAATACATACGATGAATACTTAATCAAATTAATTACTCGTTTACACGAACTACAAACCCTAGCACGAGATAATTTGATCAATGCAAAATTAAAATCAAAACAATTTTATGATCGTAAAATAAAGCCACAAACTTTAAAAATTGGCGACTTTGTATTTTTGTTAAAAGGCCCTAAGCCAGGAAAATTAGAAGATCATTACACAGGACCACACGAGGTGCTAGAAGTTTTTCCGAAAGGAAACGTAAAAATATTAATCAAAAAGAAACCACGTGTTGTCAATATTAATCGATTAAAATATAGTTATATCAATCAAAACTGATCTAATTTTATTTTTCTCTCTCCTTTCAAGAAAGCATAAAAAGGAAGAGGAAAATAAATAGATAAAATCTGTTCAAAAAAAAAAAAAAAAAAAAAAAAAAAATATATATATATATATATATATATATATATATAATTTTATAATAAAAAAATATACAGATTAAGAAAAATATATATATATATATATATACCAATAATAATCAAATAATAATAATAATAATAATAATAAAGAATTTTTTTTTTTTTTAAAAAACAAATCATGTTTATCCAAAACTTAATATTCTTAATAATACTTCTACCAGTGATTCATGTCAAAGCACTCATAGGATATGATTGTGGATCATCAGCCCTAAATATAACAACCTTGTCTTTGATCGATGTTGGGGAATGTGACATACCAAAGCCAGAAATAATAGCTAAACCAGTATATTTGCAATTATTACAATTGAACGAATTTACCAACAATAAGGTAATACAATGCAAGGTAGAAATCCATAGAGTTATCTATCACTGTGGTATGAGCTCACACGTCTCTGTCGTCGCGCAAGGACAATTAGAATATCTAGCCGAGGTATCTCGCGATGCGTGCGAAACAATGCATATTTACGGAATGTATAAGATCGGAAACTCATTGATAACTGAATTGCATAAAAACGAGAGTACAACGCGAAGCATCTCATTGGCTGGATCAATTAAAAATGATGGAACGTGCTATGGAACTCAGTATTCCGATCCTTATGGGAGCTGGGAAGATGTAGTTGTTCAAGGATCAATTAAAATAACACTGGTAGAGTATCAAGCTACAGTAAATTTAAATACGAACCGTATCAATTTAAAATCAGGAATGACGTGCCTATTAACGAACCAAGCCTGTGTAGACCTTGAGGGAGGACATACTTTTTGGAATTCACTTCCATCAGATCAATGCAAATTCAGCCATTATGATGTATTATACGAAGGAATGGCAAAGAAACTTGAAGATTTAGGACATAGCCACCCTCAAATCGTCTACACTTTATCAACCCAAGATACAACTTTTGCTTTAACTCAAAAATCCGAACAATCTCTATGTGGTTATACGTTAATACGCACAGAACATCCAAAATTGCTTATATTCGAAACCAAAAGGGGAGAAACTTTTGCCAAACCAAAACCTATAGCTGTAGAGAACCTCGATATTGTTACGTCCGAGTAACAACACTACAACAAAGTTGTCCTGTTTTAGACCTTAGCAGAAGCTAATTGGTCTGGGATTTGGACACGATAGGATTGTCTAATTCAACGGGAATTATTTATTATTTGTTTTTAAAATTCCCTCAGAGCCGTATGGGAACCTTCATCACCGGGAATTTATTCTCTAATTATTCCTTCAATTTTCCCACGTAGAACTCTCCACGAGGGTCGTTGATGGGAATATATTTTGGGTGGAGAAATTTTATTGAATACTGAATTGGCTTTAAAAGGTAGCGAGGCTCGGCTGGAGGCCGGTACGAAACATTTTGTAAAAACTCCTCGGTATAATAACCGTGGGTTTTCTTTCGGGAGTACCCGTTATATTCCGCGGTGATTTTACGTAGGTAGTTTTTCCTACCGCCGGGTTTACCCACTATAAAGAGAAATAGAAAAGGGTAAGATTAATTTTGCTCAGAGAAAACTGGTATTGGTGGATTTAGGAATGCGGGTTAATTCGCGGAGGACCGCGCTATTAACCCAATGGGAGGAGGAAGAATAATGCACGAGGTTGTCCGCGCTGCACTATTTGATAAAGGAATTTTCAAGAGCACGAGGATGGCCGCGCTGCTCTTGGTTGGTGAGTAAAGGAAAAGAAATTCGGAATTCGCGGTGGGCCGCGCTATTCTGAATTTCTGTAAAGGGAATAGTGGAAGTGTTACCAGAGTACGAGGAGGTCCGCGCTACTCTGGGTGGATTTTTGAACTTACTTTTCGAATTTTTGGTTGTGGTGGTGAATTGATTTATTCCTCCGGACCCTTTACAAAATTTTTCCTTACTGACTAAAAATGACAATTGTTGGGCTTTTTATACCCGTGGAAAGCGAGGGTGGTAGAGGGTGAGTCTTTTGGGATTGGTGGTTCACCGTCTCCCACCCTTTACAGTCTTGAATATTGAGGGTTTTTGCGGGGGGGCCTTGTCTTAAAAGACAGTCCCCTTAGTCTTAGGTGGTAGGTTTTCCGTGGGGAGGGGAGAAACTTCTTCTTCCGGGGTCCTACACCCCTTCCTACTCTTACTCTCAGCCGGGAGCTGATAGTGTGCTCCTGCTGGAGTGGGGAGAGCTGTTGGCGTTACGTACGTGATGACGTAACACCTCCCCATTTAAGATTAAATGTCGTATGACAAAAATTAGAACGACATTTAAAGATTTCTAACCTTTTAATGAAAAGCATGCCCTTGTTGATTCTATTTTGTCCGCGGTTGATGAAGACTGCTGAGGTTCTTCGATATCGATTGTGGTGAGTTCGTCAAGTTGTATTTTGTCCAATGGTTGTCCAGGAGCCCCTTTTGCTCCTTCCTTGAGATGTAGTAGAAGATGCGTTACCGAGTCCCAGATTGCTCCAAGTAAATAGATCGACCATCCATACACGGTATGTAGTGCATATCCGTGTATTATCGTGTCGGCGACAAGTTTAACTGTTTTGACTAGAATTAGCAAGCCAATGACTCCGGCGCTGGCTGTGCCGAAGAACATGAATCTGCCCCACATATTTTCCCAAACGGAGTCAGCGAGGTTTTTCAGCCCATCAGTCCCGAGCATGTTTGAAAATGCGAAGTTGTTTTTACCGATCGGTTGTCCACTCACGCCTCGAGCGATCGTATTCAACACCGATGGTTTTTCGACCGGGAACATGATGTGGTCTCGTAGCTTTTCCAGATCCTCGTGACTGTAGATTCCGCTGGTTGCGAGTGATCCTGGGTTGATGTACTTCCATGTGGGCTTCGTCATTGGTTTGATGACTGTTGGTGGCAAACTTTGAACAGGTATTGGGATGAGTTTGTACCAAGCGTCACCTAACAGATATTGCGATGGTAACAACGCGTCACACGTTGTTTCGATTCCCGTTTGCATAATGATATGCGTACGGGGTGATAAAAATAGACTTTGATTTCCCCTTGTTATTGGGAGTTGATGGTAGCAGCTCTCGGTTTTTCGGATTTGGACGTTGACAGGAATACACTTGACGATATGGACGACCTCTCCAGCAACCACGGCCATATATCCTGGACCCTTCATGAGATGGTATGCGAATTCATCAGGTGATTGTGTCGCGATGATAAGGGCGCTTTTCAATACTTGTTGTTCGAGATTGCAACGTTGTGTTAATGCATCAAGATATAATTGATTAATTTGGTTTCTAATATGTTTTTCGACGAATATGAATTTGGAATTTACATATGCAAATATATCGAGGTTCTCTACAGCTATAGGTTTTGGTTTGGCAAAAGTTTCTCCCCTTTTGGTTTCGAATATAAGCAATTTTGGATGTTCTGTGCGTATTAACGTATAACCACATAGAGATTGTTCGGATTTTTGAGTTAAAGCAAAAGTTGTATCTTGGGTTGATAAAGTGTAGACGATTTGAGGGTGGCTATGTCCTAAATCTTCAAGTTTCTTTGCCATTCCTTCGTATAATACATCATAATGGCTGAATTTGCATTGATCTGATGGAAGTGAATTCCAAAAAGTATGTCCTCCCTCAAGGTCTACACAGGCTTGGTTCGTTAATAGGCACGTCATTCCTGATTTTAAATTGATACGGTTCGTATTTAAATTTACTGTAGCTTGATACTCTACCAGTGTTATTTTAATTGATCCTTGAACAACTACATCTTCCCAGCTCCCATAAGGATCGGAATACTGAGTTCCATAGCACGTTCCATCATTTTTAATTGATCCAGCCAATGAGATGCTTCGCGTTGTACTCTCGTTTTTATGCAATTCAGTTATCAATGAGTTTCCGATCTTATACATTCCGTAAATATGCATTGTTTCGCACGCATCGCGAGATACCTCGGCTAGATATTCTAATTGTCCTTGCGCGACGACAGAGACGTGTGAGCTCATACCACAGTGATAGATAACTCTATGGATTTCTACCTTGCATTGTATTACCTTATTGTTGGTAAATTCGTTCAATTGTAATAATTGCAAATATACTGGTTTAGCTATTATTTCTGGCTTTGGTATGTCACATTCCCCAACATCGATCAAAGACAAGGTTGTTATATTTAGGGCTGATGATCCACAATCATATCCTATGAGTGCTTTGACATGAATCACTGGTAGAAGTATTATTAAGAATATTAAGTTTTGGATAAACATGATTTGTTTTTTAAAAAAAAAAAAAATTCTTTATTATTATTATTATTATTATTATTTGATTATTATTGGTATATATATATATATATATTTTTTTCTTAATCTGTATATTTTTTTATTATAAAATTATATATATATATATATATATATATATATATATATATATATATATATTTTTTTTTTTTGAACAGATTTTATCTATTTATTTTCCTCTTCCTTTTTATGCTTTCCTGAAAGGAGAGAGAAAAATAAAATTAGATCAGTTTTGATTGATATAACTATATTTTAATCGATTAATATTGACAACACGTGGTTTCTTTTTGATTAATATTTTTACGTTTCCTTTCGGAAAAACTTCTAGCACCTCGTGTGGTCCTGTGTAATGATCTTCTAATTTTCCTGGCTTAGGGCCTTTTAACAAAAATACAAAGTCGCCAATTTTTAAAGTTTGTGGCTTTATTTTACGATCATAAAATTGTTTTGATTTTAATTTTGCATTGATCAAATTATCTCGTGCTAGGGTTTGTAGTTCGTGTAAACGAGTAATTAATTTGATTAAGTATTCATCGTATGTATTTTCTTTTTCTGGTTCTAAAGGATCATTAGAAGGAAGTCTAGCTAATCTTCCAAACACAAGTTCGAACGGTGTATGTCTCGTTCCTTCATGCAAACTTGTGTTATATGAGAAGGTTGCTAATTCCAACCAGTCATCCCATTCTTGGTCCTGATTTGCAAATTGTTTCAAATATTCACTTAATACGTGATGTGATCTTTCAATGGAACCATTCGATTGAGGATGAAAAGCTGTTGTTTTATATTGTTGAATTTTAAATCGTTTAGCTAGATTTTTCATAACCTTACTGAGAAAATTACTTCCTTGATCTGTTAGAACAGATCTTGGTGCTCCAAAAGTGCAAATAAATCTTCTCACTAGTGCATTGCTGATTGTAGTTGCCGTTGCGTTTTGCAACCCAATGGCTAACGAATATTTAGTGAGTTGGTCTTGAATAGTTAATATATATTCGTTTTCATTTTTAGTTTTTGGTAATGGACCGACAATGTCCATAGCGACTTTATCAAATGCTGCTCCCGGCGTATCTGTTATAATCATGGGATTTCGATTCTTGACTCGTACTAATTTTTTTAATTGACACTCTAGGCAATTCCTAATGAATTGTTGAATATCGGACTTCATATTTTCCCAACAATATCGATGTCGAATTCTACTAAAAGTTTTTGATACACCTTTATGTCCTCCTAGTGCTGAACTGTGCATTTCTTTAATGACTTCTTTTCGTTTATTTGGTTCAACATATTGGATTACCCCATTGCAAATTATTATTTTACAAGACATTGTTTCACTGAGAATACGCAAATGATTTGATATGACTTTCCAATCGATGCTTTCTATTTCTGAAGTTTTAGCTATACTGATCGATTTGAGTTTCAATTTATTAATTAATTCTCCCAAATTAATTATTGCATTTTTAATATCTGTTGATACTGCCGTAAGACCATCTTCAATTTTCCTTATTGGAAGTGCGATATGAATTTTATTATTGCTTTCTTTTGCTTGTGGTACTCCTGCTTGTAAATGTTCAAATTTTGGTAATTGGTTTCTTTTTTGCAATTGAGTTGATCCTATATCACTTGGTTGACCGGATAAATACATGAAATATGCATAATTATCCTTTCGCATATATAATTGGTCTCTAGACTCAATTAAATTTCGTGAGTAAGTATTTTGTTCTTCGATATTAGGTTCGATTTGCTCTATTTCGATTTTGTTTTCATCCGTTACCTCTGATTCGCTTCCTAAATCTAGAGTTTCTTTGATTATGTTTGGAACCGAATTTTCATCATTATCTGTTTCTCCTATCTGTTTGCGTTTTGGTTTCTTTGGGTTTTCGCGTTTTTTATCGTTAGGAATTTTAATCTGTTCGTCGTCTTCATCCCTAAATCTTTCGGGTTTTCGTATGGTTCTTTTACTTTTCCTTATCGGTTGATCGATAGTATTCGTTTCTGGGGAGTCTTTTACTGCCGTAAATACTTCGTTTTTTTCTTTATTTGTGGATGGATTTGGTGTGTCTACTGGATTTCGGGATAGTGCATCTGCGTTTACGTTTGTTTTTCCCGCCTTGTAGATTACCTCGAAATCATGCATTGATAATTTTAATCTCCACTTGGAGACGCGTGAAGCTGGATCTTGTGAATTTTTAAACCATACTAAAGGTTTATGGTCCGTGACGACTGTGAATTTTCGACCATAAATATAGGGATGAAATTGTTTGACTGCATAAACGATAGCTAGTGCTTCTTTCTCGTAAGTCTCATATCGTTTTTCGGCATCGTTTAATGTTCTGGAAATATAGGAAATGGGGAGATCTTTACCAATCTCTCCTTGCGATAAAATTCCTCCGATTGCATATCCGGATGCATCGGTTGTTGTTATGAATGGTCGAGTAAAGTCCGGGTGTTGCAAAATTGGTTCCTTACAAAGTGTATCAATCAATTCCTGAAATGCCGATTGTTCTTTACTTGTCCAACTAAATACCGTTTCCTTTTTTAACAAATTCGTCAAAGGTTTTGCAATTTTTGCGTAACCCTTCACGAATCGTCGGTAATAACCGGTTAATCCTAAAAATTGTCTGATTCCTTTAACATTCCGCGGGACTGGATATTTTTTTACCGCTTCTATTTTTTTAGGATCGGGTTTAATTCCTCGATCGGTGATCAAATGTCCCAGATACGTTACCTCTTTTCTCAGAAATTCGCATTTGTCTGGCTGTAATTTTAAGTTGGCTTCTCTTAATCTTGAAATTAATTTTGTGTATTTGATCTCGTGTTCTCGTAATGAAGATGCGTAAATCACAATGTCGTCTAAATAAACAAAGAGTTCGGAACCTTGCAATCCGCACAATACTCGATCCATTAATCTTTGGAAGGTAGCTGGAGCATTTTTCAACCCGAAGGGCATTCGAGAAAATTCGTAATGTCCAAACGGAGTTGTAAAGGCTGTTTTATGCGCATCCTCGGGTTTCAAACTTATTTGGTGAAACCCTGATGCGAGGTCAAAAACTGAGAAATATTTAGCTCCTCCAAGTTGATCTAGTATATCCGTTATGTTTGGCAACGGATATGAATCCCCAATGGTTTTTTCATTGAGCATTCGAAAATCAAGAACCATTCTCCAACGTTTATTACCGTGAGAGTCTGGTTTCTTGGGAACGATCCACACCGGACTGTTATAAGGAGATTGTGAGGGTTTTATGATTTCTTCGTCGTATAATTCTGTTACCTGACGAGTTATTTCATCTTTATGAATGGATGGATAACGATATTGACGCGTATTAATAGGATGGTCATCGACTGTTGTGATGCCATGTTGAATTTTTGTTGTTGCACCTAATTTATCTCCAGGAAGATGAAATCGGTCTACGCTTTGTTCTATTAATTTATCGATGCTTTCTAACTCCTCAGAGTTAAGATGATCGAGGTGCAATATTTTCTTTATTGATTGTATTCGTTTTTCTTCTTCTGTTTCTATTTTGAAACAATCTACATATGATTTAGAATTTAGACCCTTTGAAGAATTTAATGTAGTTACTGATTTTGTATTTTCATTTGACGTAATTGTCGTGTAATTCGCGTCGGATTTAGAAGGATTGAATGTAACTACTGAATTTTTATTTTTATTTGATGCAACTGTCATGCAATTTGCATCGGGTTTTGAAGAATTTTGAGCAGCTACTGATTTTATATTTTTATTTGACGTAATTGTCGTGCAATTTACGTCGGATTTAGAAGAATTTAATGTAGCTACTGAATTTTTATTTTTATTTGATGCAACTGTCTTGCAATTTGCATCGGTTTTTGAAGAATTTTGAGCAGCTACTGATTTTATATTTTTATTTGACGTAATTGTCGTGCAATTTACGTCGGATTTAGAAGAATTTAATGTAGCTACTGAATTTTTATTTTTATTTGCCTCTGTGCCAACTTCATCGAAACCCTGTAGGGTTATGGTTGGGACTTCTATTTCTACGGGCTCTTCTCTCGTATTGAAAATCCGAGTGTAAGCGATTCCACCTTGATTTGTTACTAAGGCTCTCCCAAAATAAATGCCTTCCTCAACTTTTAATCGCGGTATGTACCCTTCTGAAATTTCTTCATTTTTTATTCTCACATAAAAAGAGGAAACTGACCTAGCTGGGACCGTAATGATTTCTGGACTCGAGAACTTAATAATTTTGCCTTTCCAAGAAAGACAATGTTTCCGATAATCGATCACAGGTTTGAACCTCTGATAGAACTCGTTTCCTAATATGCCTGCCTGTTCGATAGGGAAATCTTCGCTTACTACATGAAATGTAGCTGGACATCCTAAGATGTCTATCGTGAGGGACCCTAAGGTTTCAACTGGATTTGCCGTAATTCCATGTAGCTGAAGAATATCCATTTCATCTACTGTGGCAGTCTTTTTTAACGATTTTTCTTTAATCAGATTTGGTTCTGACCCGGTGTCAACCATCAGGGTAACCGTTCTTCCAACCGCTGAGGATTGTAATTCTATCGTGGGAGGTCGGAATCTTTGTTTAATATTTACATGAGCTATTCGGACTCGTCGCCTGATCCGCTCGTGTTTATTGTCATTGTTTTCTGATGAGGGGCTGGCTTTGATGATTTTACTGCGGTCTCCGGATTTGCCCCTTTCTCCGGTAGACCTTTCGAGTTTTCCCAATTTTTATTTTTATTATTGTATTCCCGCTTCCTGCAGGATTCGATCAAGTGGCCCTCTTTTTTACAATAACGGCAAATTTTTTTCTGTGGGCCTGAGCCCTTATCTGAATTCGAGTGGGGTCTTTGCTGCTGTTTATTTGGGTAGGCCGCTGGACCCCGGCCTCGGTCTTGAGATGGAGCGGCGAACCTATACCAACAAGCACTAGCGATATGGCCCGGTCGTTTGCATATTTGACAAGCAACCGAGTCCTTGTTTATTACGCCTACATTTTCCCTACGTGGTGCAGGTTTATCTACTTGCTGTGTTTTCCTCAATTCGTTTATCGCGGTCTGTTTCCTATCTATCTTTATGGCATCGGCGCCAGCGTCGGTTAACGTGGCGTATTCCGATTTCATTTTAATTTGAATTTCTGGCTTAAGCCCATCAAGAAAACTTTCGATACATTCCTGTTCCGTTGCTTCTTTTTCTGGATCTGTGACCTTACCATCATTATGGCTTTTGATCGTTTCTATAATATGATTCCCGATTTCGCGAACTCGATTTATATATTTTATTATGTCTTCATTTTGGTTTTGAACTAACGTTCCTAATTCTCTTCGGACTTGATTGATAGTTTTTGCTGGACTATATAATTCTTTAAGATATGATGTTAAAGTGGTTAAATTTTCAAATTTTACCCCTTGAATCGATCTTTTTGCTTCGCCTATTATTTTAGTTCGAATTAACCTGACTAAATTTTGTTCGGCGTTTTGGGGAAGCATCAACAGAGCTTCTTCGCAGCTGTCGACAAATTGATATACGGGAATATTTTTCCCGTCGAATTCATAGATCACTTCAACTGCATCCTTAAGGGATACAATTTGTGAACCTCCTAATGGCATTATTATTGCTGTTTTTGTATCTTCGTTAGGTATGGGATTTGAGGAACCAGCTCCTTCGTCTGAGTTATCAAGAGGGTTAGATATAGGATTTGAGGAACCAGCTTCTCTGTCTGAGTTATCGTTACCCGGTTGTGTACTAGTACTTCCGCCTTTCTTTGGCGTATTCCCAATTACCATGATTTGACAAAGCTACCGTTATTGAATCCCACCGCTGTCACCAAAAATAGGTATGTTACGTCCGAGTAACAACACTACAACAAAGTTGTCCTGTTTTAGACCTTAGCAGAAGCTAATTGGTCTGGGATTTGGACACGATAGGATTGTCTAATTCAACGGGAATTATTTATTATTTGTTTTTAAAATTCCCTCAGAGCCGTATGGGAACCTTCATCACCGGGAATTTATTCTCTAATTATTCCTTCAATTTTCCCACGTAGAACTCTCCACGAGGGTCGTTGATGGGAATATATTTTGGGTGGAGAAATTTTATTGAATACTGAATTGGCTTTAAAAGGTAGCGAGGCTCGGCTGGAGGCCGGTACGAAACATTTTGTAAAAACTCCTCGGTATAATAACCGTGGGTTTTCTTTCGGGAGTACCCGTTATATTCCGCGGTGATTTTACGTAGGTAGTTTTTCCTACCGCCGGGTTTACCCACTATAAAGAGAAATAGAAAAGGGTAAGATTAATTTTGCTCAGAGAAAACTGGTATTGGTGGATTTAGGAATGCGGGTTAATTCGCGGAGGACCGCGCTATTAACCCAATGGGAGGAGGAAGAATAATGCACGAGGTTGTCCGCGCTGCACTATTTGATAAAGGAATTTTCAAGAGCACGAGGATGGCCGCGCTGCTCTTGGTTGGTGAGTAAAGGAAAAGAAATTCGGAATTCGCGGTGGGCCGCGCTATTCTGAATTTCTGTAAAGGGAATAGTGGAAGTGTTACCAGAGTACGAGGAGGTCCGCGCTACTCTGGGTGGATTTTTGAACTTACTTTTCGAATTTTTGGTTGTGGTGGTGAATTGATTTATTCCTCCGGACCCTTTACAAAATTTTTCCTTACTGACTAAAAATGACAATTGTTGGGCTTTTTATACCCGTGGAAAGCGAGGGTGGTAGAGGGTGAGTCTTTTGGGATTGGTGGTTCACCGTCTCCCACCCTTTACAGTCTTGAATATTGAGGGTTTTTGCGGGGGGGGGCCTTGTCTTAAAGACAGTCCCCTTAGTCTTAGGTGGTAGGTTTTCCGTGGGGAGGGGAGAAACTTCTTCTTCCGGGGTCCTACACCCCTTCCTACTCTTACTCTCAGCCGGGAGCTGATAGTGTGCTCCTGCTGGAGTGGGGAGAGCTGTTGGCGTTACGTACGTGATGACGTAACAATATATTTGCATATGTAAATTCCAAATTCATATTCGTCGAAAAACATATTAGAAACCAAATTAATCAATTATATCTTGATGCATTAACACAACGTTGCAATCTCGAACAACAAGTATTGAAAAGCGCCCTTATCATCGCGACACAATCACCTGATGAATTCGCATACCATCTCATGAAGGGTCCAGGATATATGGCCGTGGTTGCTGGAGAGGTCGTCCATATCGTCAAGTGTATCCCTGTCAACGTCCAAATCCGAAAAACCGAGAGCTGCTACCATCAACTCCCAATAACAAGGGGAAATCAAAGTCTATTTTTATCACCCCGTACGCATATCATTATGCAAACGGGAATCGAAACAACGTGTGACGCGTTGTTACCATCGCAATATCTGTTAGGTGACGCTTGGTACAAACTCATCCCAATACCTGTTCAAAGTTTGCCACCAACAGTCATCAAACCAATGACGAAGCCCACATGGAAGTACATCAACCCAGGATCACTCGCAACCAGCGGAATCTACAGTCACGAGGATCTGGAAAAGCTACGAGACCACATCATGTTCCCGGTCGAAAAACCATCGGTGTTGAATACGATCGCTCGAGGCGTGAGTGGACAACCGATCGGTAAAAACAACTTCGCATTTTCAAACATGCTCGGGACTGATGGGCTGAAAAACCTCGCTGACTCCGTTTGGGAAAATATGTGGGGCAGATTCATGTTCTTCGGCACAGCCAGCGCCGGAGTCATTGGCTTGCTAATTCTAGTCAAAACAGTTAAACTTGTCGCCGACACGATAATACACGGATATGCACTACATACCGTGTATGGATGGTCGATCTATTTACTTGGAGCAATCTGGGACTCGGTAACGCATCTTCTACTACATCTCAAGGAAGGAGCAAAAGGGGCTCCTGGACAACCATTGGACAAAATACAACTTGACGAACTCACCACAATCGATATCGAAGAACCTCAGCAGTCTTCATCAACCGCGGACAAAATAGAATCAACAAGGGCATGCTTTTCATTAAAAGGTTAGAAATCTTTAAATGTCGTTCTAATTTTTGTCATACGACATTTAATCTTAAATGGGGAGGTGTTACGTCATCACGTACGTAACGCCAACAGCTCTCCCCACTCCAGCAGGAGCACACTATCAGCTCCCGGCTGAGAGTAAGAGTAGGAAGGGGTGTAGGACCCCGGAAGAAGAAGTTTCTCCCCTCCCCACGGAAAACCTACCACCTAAGACTAAGGGGACTGTCTTTAAGACAAGGCCCCCCCCCCGCAAAAACCCTCAATATTCAAGACTGTAAAGGGTGGGAGACGGTGAACCACCAATCCCAAAAGACTCACCCTCTACCACCCTCGCTTTCCACGGGTATAAAAAGCCCAACAATTGTCATTTTTAGTCAGTAAGGAAAAATTTTGTAAAGGGTCCGGAGGAATAAATCAATTCACCACCACAACCAAAAATTCGAAAAGTAAGTTCAAAAATCCACCCAGAGTAGCGCGGACCTCCTCGTACTCTGGTAACACTTCCACTATTCCCTTTACAGAAATTCAGAATAGCGCGGCCCACCGCGAATTCCGAATTTCTTTTCCTTTACTCACCAACCAAGAGCAGCGCGGCCATCCTCGTGCTCTTGAAAATTCCTTTATCAAATAGTGCAGCGCGGACAACCTCGTGCATTATTCTTCCTCCTCCCATTGGGTTAATAGCGCGGTCCTCCGCGAATTAACCCGCATTCCTAAATCCACCAATACCAGTTTTCTCTGAGCAAAATTAATCTTACCCTTTTCTATTTCTCTTTATAGTGGGTAAACCCGGCGGTAGGAAAAACTACCTACGTAAAATCACCGCGGAATATAACGGGTACTCCCGAAAGAAAACCCACGGTTATTATACCGAGGAGTTTTTACAAAATATTTCGTACCAACCTCCAACCGAGCCTCGCTACCTTTTAAAGCCAATTCAGTATTCAATAAAATTTCTCCACCCAAAATATATTCCCATCAACGACCCTCGTAGAGAATTCTACGTGGGAAAATTGAAGGAATAATTAGAGAATAAATTCCCGGTGATGAAGGTTCCCATACGGCTCTGAGGGAATTTTAAAAACAAATAATAAATAATTCCCGTTGAATTAGACAATCCTATCGTGTCCAAATCCCAGACCAATTAGCTTCTGCTAAGGTCTAAAACAGGACAACTTTGTTATAGTGTTGTTACTCGGACGTAACAGTTTGTCCGTAGAGGAAATGAGATTTTTCTTAAAAATGGGCGACAGTTCGTCCCATTCGCATTTTATAGACTGGTCTTGATTTATGGTCCTGGCGTAATTAGCCGCTCTATCAACAAATTCGTTGCCGAGAATGCCAACATGAGATGGAATCCATATTACTATTATTTTTTTTCCTATATTGGATAGATGGAGGATTTCTTGCTTTATTTTACTAACCATCGGGTTGTTTTTAGGTGAATAGTCCGAAGAACCGAGAGAGATAACCGACGATAGTGAGTCGGTGCACACGGTCCAGTCCACGATATCCTCATGAGATATAGTTTTCAGAGCTTGGAAAATCGCCTCGAGCTCAGCGGAGAAAATTGATGCGTATTTACTTAGTCGGAAGTGACGGACACGACCCAGGGCTGGGCAGTAGAACGCCGCTCCCACTTGTTCAGGATTACTCGCCTTCGAACCGTCAGTGAAGACCAACGTTGTATCGGGAAGGTTTAGACTAATTTTTTCTATAAAGAGTTGATTTAGAGTAAATTCAGGATTGGCTCTCTTAAACTCCTCTCCCCACGAGACATTAGTTTGCACCGCGAGCATCTGAGCTTCCAAAGGAGCCATAAAGCATACGGGGAATTCATATCTATTTATCTCTACCAAAATATGCTTGTTTTTCATCTAGTGGCTAAAAATAGAAAAATTATTTAGCTGACGTTTATGCGAAGGCTTATTACGTGCAAACTGTTCCATTAATTTCAGTCTAGGAATGAGAATATTTTTTCTCATGGAATAAGATTTTGCTAAAAAACGATTTATGAGGAAAGTCCTCCTCGAAGAGAGGGTGGGTTCTCCCGCAAGATGTAGTAAGGCGTTGGTTGGAGTTGTTATAATACACCCGAACTCGAGATAGAAAAAAAAACGCGGTTGGCATCGCATCGCACCGTTGAATAAAATACTGATATTTTGCAAACTCATTGCGAAAATAATTAATTAATCAGACAAGTGTTGTTCACGGTACCTTCCGTGTATACGGAAAGAAATAACGGTGTGTTTCTATTAGCGCGTATAGGAAGGTAGAGAGTAATATCGACAGTATCATAACCTCACTTGGTAAGTGGGGTTGCACTCGGCTAAACCTGGACGGCGATCCAGGCAAAGAAGATGGACAAAATCAAATGTTAAGGAATGGAAATATAAGAAATTCCCAACTGTATACTTCCTTGATGGAAGAAGCAGGCATGACTAAAAAAAATCAAAGTAAGAGGATGAAGAGAGGAGGGTCCGAAGAGAGAGACGCAAATGCGAACAAAAATTATAACAACATTGAAACAACTACGGAAGCAGTTACTGTGTTACGTCGTAGCCTTCACGCTAGATCCCCATATATTTTTTTTTCCACATCAGCTATTTCTACCTTACCGATAACCAACCGTCGGTAGCTACTTATCAACCAATATCATCATTCGTCGATAACTAAGGAACACTAGATAATAAATAGAATAATCCAGTACTTTCCGTAATTACAATAATTCACAATTATTCATTCCTATCATAATTGTTCACTTAAATAATATGAATCACACAACGCAATCAAAATCTTTCACACATTCCTTTCCCACGGCAAAAATCACATCAAACAAAAAGACAGAAAGCGAATCTCTTGCAATATTAAAACATATCAGATAACAAAAGCACAAACAGGATGTGATTCTCTGAACACTTCCAACTCAAAATCTTACACTCTAACTCGCCAAAACAAACTTGATGCCTTTTTATAAATAATCACTTCGCCAATTCAGAAACAATAAAATATAAAAATCATGCAAACCGAGATTTGCGATTCGCCAACACCTACCCACCAATCCAAAAATCGCAAACCTCCCCCACATCTTAAAACTCCAATCATAAAATCCAACGAACATCTTAGCCAATCAGAATAAAAAACGTTAACAAAAGTAAACCCTTCCACAAGACATCCCTCTCTCAAAATCCTCAACAATGAACTCCAGCCATTCGAACTCGCAAATTTAACAATCAGACTTTATCCGAAAGCAAAAGCGCATAGTCGAATTTACCAAAATTCTCAAAAGACTCAGAACCCCTAAATCCATAAACTAAAATTAGTCTGAAGTCTTCAATCATTCTCATAGAATACCATCGAATAATTATAAGTGCGTGAATTCAAATATTTCAACGGAAAGTTATAATAATAATAATAATATTGTATCATTTCATTCTTTTTCTTATGAAAATAAAATTATACTATTCATTCAAAGTGTAAACGTGAGTAAACTGTGGACTTGATTAACCCTCATCCTTCACTCAGTTTACCAATCATCGCATATATCAAAATTCCGAAAATCTCAGAAAATCCGAAAATATATTAATCTGGTTACGGGAATCGTGCGGAAACCAAAAGACTCACTGGCGATAGTTCTCAGAAATTTAAACATCGCGCTCTAAATCGGCAATTCCGTGCATTCATCAAAATCTACCTCTAGGGACGTAACAAATTGATATATTAAAAACTGGTGGCAGCGGAAAACTCGCGAAAAAACACGGACAATCGTAAATTCAAAACCCAGTTTTAAGTCTATATTAAAACTGGTGGCAGCGGAAAACTCGCGAAAAAACACGGACAATCGTAAATTCAAAACCCAGTTTTAAGTCTATATTAAAACTGGTGGCAGCGGAAAAACTACGTAAATCACTTAAATCCTTAAATCATAGAAACACACCATTTTTTTTAATTTTATATTAAAAACTGGTGGCAGCTAAAAACTCGCGAAAAAAAAAAAAAAAACACGGACAATCGTAAATTCAAAACCCAGTTTAAGTCTATATTAAAAACTGGTGGAAACAGTGAAAAACTCGCGAGGAACTCAAACCAAAACGCAACCTCAATCATTGAAACCTTTAAACCGTGAATCACACCATTTTTTTATGTCATATTAAAACAAGTGACAACAAAAAACTTTCAAACTTAAGAACACTAATTTTTCCTAAATCGTGTACAAAATTGGTGGCACTGAAAAATTGAAAAACTCAATAAATCACCTGCAAGTGAAATAAAATAAAATCGGTGATCAAACAACACAACATTCATCGAGATAACTACAAGCAACCCGAGCCGTATATCAGCAGAACGCAGAGAGCAGGTCAAGAACCAGCGATAACTACAAGATCATCGCCACAGCTGACAGCTGACGCACCTACAAACACCAACATCTACAAGACCCTCGACTCGTAAGTCATAAAATAAAATCACAATGCCTCATCAAGGAGATCCTATGGACATTTCTGGAATGGGCGCAACATCAAGCGCACACAGTCAAAGACCCTCACAACCAGTCACAATAGATATAGATCAACTTAGTCAACGATTAGCGGCAAATCTTGATCGACAAAATCAACCCAATTTCAAGCAAACTTTTGAAAATCCTGCATATCCAATGCAAGCTAATTACAGAGATTTCACGAGATATATCCCAGAGTTCGATGGCACTCCCAAAACCTGTTCTCTAAACACATTTATCAATTATTGCGAATCAGCTCGAGAATACATTCCAGCAATCACAGAAAGACCGATAGTAACACTATTAAAAAGCAAATGTAAAGGTTTAGCTTGCGAAAGCTTAGAAAGTTTCAACGTCGACACAATCACTCACCTGGTCGACATCCTCAGAAATCGATTCATTGCCTCAAGACCACTTTTTGCTTGGATATCAGAATTACATACACTCGAACAAAAGGACAAAGAATCCTTACTAGCTTTTTACAGTAGACTCAATTTACATGTAAATCAAACAAATCAAGCTATTGACCTCTCAAAAGTACAAGACCCCCAAGGAGCAAAAAACTGGGTTCAAGATATGGCAATAGATCAATTTCGTAAAGGTGTAAATTCTGCATACCGCCCTCACATTCCTTGTACCGTATACGAAACTCTTGAAAGCATTTACAAAAAAGCAACCGAAATCGAGAAAATGATTGGACCAATAGAAACAAAAATCACAAACCAATCAACGTGCTTACCAATAAATCAATATAACAATAAAAATCAACAACATAAAAATCAAACAAATCAGAACTCAAATAAAAAAACTGACAAATTTTGTAACTTTTGCAAAAAAACCAATCACGTGACGGACGACTGTTACGCACTCAAAAAAAAAAACAAAACAGACGCGACAGAAAATCAAAACAAAATAATTTGTAATTATTGCAAAAAACCGGGACATATAATACGCGACTGTCGTAGACGAGCATATAACAATGGCAAAAATGCAACTACAAACACTAACAATCAGCCGGGAAACGAGCCAGTAACCCCTCGACCGGGTACGTCGACGGGACAAAACGAATAGGTGTACCCAAATCAAAGAGTCCCGAAACAATAGAACAAAACATCCTTCGGGCCTATTGCAATCTCAGCGTAACTTCAAATAACTACTACGCACCAACAATAATCATAGAATCGCAAGATCTAATGAAACCACAAACATTATTCCTCGCAGATTCGGGATCGCAATTAAATTTAATTAAAAATCAGAACATCGCTAACCCAAATTTAATAAATAATTCCATAATTTACGAATTATACGGAATCTCAAACTCCGATAGGCCAAAAACCCTTGGTCAAATTAACATCGCTATTTGTGGTAAATCGGAGATATTTCACGTAGTTAAAGACGATTTCCCCGTAGAATTTGACGCTATACTTGGACATGAGACTCTCGGTATTAATAAAGGGAAAATTGACTGGAAAGAAAGGTGTGTGCAAATCAATGACGTGGACGTACCATTCACAAACACAGAATCATTTCTGCTCAAGGCCAGACAGAAAATGATGATGTTTATACGAGTGGGAAACTCACTAGAGACAGGTTATGTACCTCGCATACCGTTTCCAGAAGGCATTTACGCAGGCGAAGCCTTAGTAAAAAATACCAACGGTAAAGCTTACCTTTATGCCATCAATACTCTCGATAAAGATGTCAAGGTGGACGTTCCCGTAATAACCCTCTACCCATTTGACAGTAGCTCGGACGAGAACGACCAAAACAATAAAAATTCAGCAATTGGCAAAACTAAAGTAAACGATACTCCTCGGACGCGAGAAGATCGTACACAAAACGTGATAAACCTTTTGCGCCTTGACCATCTTAACAACGAAGAACGTGCCGCGGTATCAGCACTTGTTGCAGAAAATGCGGACCTCTTCCATATACCGGGTGAACCCCTCAGATCAACCAGCGCTTGTAAACACAAAATTCTCACGGTAGATGACAAACCCGTTAACACGCGACAATATCGTCATCCACCCTTTCAAAGACCGGAAATCGAAAAACAAATTAACGACCTACTAAAATTAAATATCATAGAGTCATCCAACTCACCATACAATTCACCAATTTGGATAGTTCCCAAAAAAGAAGATTCAAAGGGAAGTAAAGATGGAGACTCGTAATCGATTTTAGAAAACTAAATGACGTCACAATAGGAGACGCATACCCTCTGCCTTTAATAACAGATATCTTAGATCAACTCGGCGGAGCAAAATATTTTTCAATATTCGATCTAGCGTCAGGATTCCATCAAATAGAAATGGACCCAACCGATAAACACAAAACGGCATTCACGACCCCTCACGGTCATTACGAATTCAATAGGATGCCCTTCGGTTTAAAAAACGCACCAGCCACTTTCCAGCGCTTAATGGACCTCGTACTCAAAGGGTTGCAAGGTAACGATCTATTCGTATACCTAGATGACATAGTTATCTACGCTCGATCCATTGAAGAACACGAGTCCAAATTTAAAAAACTCGCGAAACGCTTACGTGATGCTAATCTCACATTACAAACCGATAAATGCGATTTTTTGAGGACAGAAGTACGATATCTAGGACACCTCATTTCGGCAGACGGATTAAAACCTGACCCGAAAAACATCGAGGCTGTAAAAAAATTCCAAATTCCAAAAACTCCTAAAAACGTAAAAGAATTTTTAGGGTTAGCAGGTTATTACCGTCGATTCATTAAAAATTTCTCAGGAATTGCAAAACCTTTATCGGATTTAACAAGCAAAAATTCAAAATTCCATTGGAACCCCGAACATCAACTAGCATTCGAAACATTACGCGACAAGCTGTGCGCATCACCAATCCTGCAATATCCAAACTTCTCAGAACCATTCATTGTAACAACAGACGCATCCAATTACGCTGTTGGAGCAGTCCTATCTCAAGGTAAAATCGGAGAAGACCCCATGGTAGCAGCAGCTTCCAGAGTCTTAAACAAAGCAGAACGAAATTATACAACAACTGAGAAAGAAATGGTCGCAGTGGTCTTTGCATTAAAAACCTTCAGATCATACCTTTATGGTAGGCAATTCACACTCCTGACCGACCACCGACCACTCGTTTGGGTTAATTCCATGAACGACCCAACATCCCGTGTACTAAGATGGAGAGAACGATTAAAGGAATTCGATTTCAAAATCCAGTACAAACCGGGAAGAGTAAACACCAACGCTGACGCATTATCGCGCAACCCAATCACTCTTCCAATTAAATTCAAATGGCGCATCACTAACACTGACACAGGAGGGAAATTGCTCAATTTAAATCCAGGCATCGCCAGGCCTCACCCCTCTTCTTCTAACCCAGATGAAAACCAAAAGAGACCAAGAGTTTCTTATTCCACTTCGGAAGAAGACGTAATAAACGTCTCAATAACAAAACCTGTTCCGGGAGTAATTGATTACAACGATACGGTAATTCCGAGAGAAACGTACAGTAATCAATTAACTAAAGGTACAAATCAAACCCCGATTTCAAATCGGCAGTCTGATCAACTGTCCGATAAAAGTCTCAATAATGATGAGACACCCAAACAAAAACTCAGAAACGTAAATTCGCCTAAATCAGTAAACGCAAACTCTCATACGAATTTACAAGAAGCGACTTTGTCCAAATCCACTACTCATGAGACTCACACAAAATCGCAAAACCAAGAAAAAGCAAATTCTCCTAAACCCAGTAATTCAGAGCATCATACGAATTTGTCACAAAATCCTGAACAAAATCAAGAACAAATCAAAATAAATTCGCCTAAATCAATGAACCCAGACCACAATACGAATTTATTACAAAATATTAGAATCCAAGAAACAAATTTGTCCAAACCCAACAACTCAAAATCCGATACAAATTTGCAAAATCAACAAACAAGGTCACCTCAAAATATAAATCCAGAAAAAGTGAACTTATCAATAGACGAAAATCAAGAATTCCAAGTCAATCACTCAGAAAGTCAAGTAACGTACTCAGCGTACGACAGATGCAAAAGAAAAATCTTGATGAAAAGGAAAGATCGCGTTAGACGATATTTACCATTTCACAATATCTCAAAAAACCAATCATCATCTTCATCAGATGAACACGAGGACAATCCCGTCCACGTGGCTCCAGTAAACACACAACTCAAAAACCCATTACACCACAAAATCAAGAACCAAACTACGAAATCTTAGGACGATATAAGTTCAGAGGATCTGTTGGATAATTGAGAGGAAGGGCGGATCCGGTATAGTAATAAAGTAATACGTTCTTTATTAATAAGCTAGGTTTAATAACTGATTAAATAATACAATGGATGTACGTTCAAGCTAGTACGTTGACGAGCTCTCACAAGACCGCTTTGTTCTCTTGTTCGAGTTAGACTAACGTACCGGTATGTTAACGTACCGGTACACGAGGATAGTGGTATTACTACGCCCGCGCATGCGCACTGCTCTCGAGTACGAGAACTACTTTCCAACACTCCCGCCGTTCGAGTACGTCGAGAGTCTTATACCTAATTTTTGGCACAAATACATAAACTGATTCTTTGGAAGAGCTTTTGTGAATATGTCAGCTGATTGCTGTTCTGTAGGCACATATTCTATTTTCAAATCCCCATTTTCTACAACCTCCCGGATGTAATGATATTTTATATCGATGTGCTTCGTTCTCTTGTGGAACTCGGGATTTTTCACCAGTTTAATTGCACTTTGATTGTCTACATTTAACACTGTTGAATTTACTGGTAAGTGACCAAGATCGCTTAGAAGCTTGCGCAACCATATGGCCTCTTTTGCTGCTGTCGCCGCTGCGACATACTCGGCTTCAGTTGTGCTGAGTGTGACTAGTTTTTGTCTCTGAGACGCCCACGAGATTATTCCGTTCGTTATACAAAACGCATACCCCGTCGTTGATCTTCGTGTCTCAGGATCGCTCGCAAAGTCAGAATCAGAGAACCCTACGAGTTCAAGCGTGCTCCCGCCGCTTGTATACAATATTCCGACTTTTGTTGTACCGACTAGATACCGAAAAATTCTTTTTACTGCTTGCCAGTGACTTTCGTTGTGATTGCTAAGGTATTTACTTACTGAGTTCACTGCAAACGCTATATCAGGTCTCGTTACTACTGCTAAGAACATTAAGGACCCTACTGCTTCTCGAAATGGAATATTGCTCGATTCTTTTTCGTTATTTTCATTTGGCATTAGCTTTACATTTGGATCGGCTGGAATGCTTACAGCTTTTGATTCGTTCATTTTAAATTTATTTAAAATCTTCTTTGTGTACGCTTCCTGATGCAAGAACATCGTTTTATTTACCCTGTCTCGTTCGATTTGAACCCCGATAAAAATTTCCCCATTACCAGTAGTAATTTCGAATTCTTTTTCTAACGATTTTATCACAGATTCGAGAACTTGACTAGACTGGGCTGCAATGAGTCCATCATCCACAAATAATGCTAAAAATACTTCGCTATCATTTACACTACCACGATATATACATTTGTCTGCTTCAGTCTCGCGGAGACTGAACTTTCGTAGAAACTGACGAAACCTCTCGTTCCAGCACCGGGGTGCCTGCTTTAAGCCGTATAACGACTTGTTTAGCTTGCAGACGACGTCGTGTTTTCGTCCTTCTGCGATGTTGGATCCCTCAGGAACTTCCATGAAGATTTCTTCCTTCAGCTCTCCGTGAAGAAAGGCCGTTCGTACGTCGAATTGTACAAGTTCCAGGTCTTTTTCTGCGACTACGGCCAGTAGTACTCGCAGAGAGTCGTATCGTACGACTGGTGAGAAGGTCTCTGTATAGTCGAGGCCCTCTTTTTGTTGGAACCCTCGAGCACATAGTCGAGCTTTGTACCGGTAAATGTCGCCGGATACGTTTTGCTTCACCTTGAATACCCATTTGGAGTCTATGGGTTTTCGATCTTTCTGCCTTGGTACTAACGTCCAAGTGTTGTTTTGTTCATGAGCATCGAGCTCCTCTTGTATAGCCTCGGCCCAATTCTCAGCGTCAGGAGCATTCATCGCCTCCTGGAATGTATTAGGTGGATTATATTCGGCAAAATCAACAACATACCTAACCGGTAGCCGAATGGTGGCTCGATCACGAAGTTGTCTTCCGGTATCGCATCGTCGTTGTCCATCCACGTTTTGGTGAACTTGTATTTCAGGCTCGATCTCTTGAACTTCCTCCTGTTCATCGACTTGTTCCTGTTCATGAACCTCGTTTTGTTCGTTTTCGTTGACAGGGAACGCGTATTCGTCCTCTTCTTCTTTGTCGGCTTCGGATGTTTTTCGTTGTGACGTCTCGTTGAAGATGACGTCCCTCGAGACCAACACTTTGTGCGTTTTTGGATTGTACAAGCGGTAGTTTGTTGACTCGTTTTGGTATCCAACAAAAATCACTTTTGTCGCCTTTGGATCTAATTTCTTACGAAATTGTTTATCAATGTGCACGTAGGCGTCTGATCCAAATACCCGAAAATGGCGGACATCCGGTTGCTTCCCCATCCAGATTTCGTAAGGTGATTTTTCATTACCGGTCGATGGTACTCGATTTAACACGGTAACTGCCGTCGCGATGGCTTCGGCCCACAGCGAGAGAGGGAGACCCTTCGCCGTTATCATCGTGCGAGCGCTCTCGACAATCGTTCTGTTGTCTCGCTCGGCTTTCCCGTTCTGTTGAGGGGTGTACGGTGCTGTGTTTACAAACTCAATGCCTCGGTTTGCCAAATACTGTCTCATGTCACGATTACAATATTCACGACCATTGTCCGTGCGTAACACCCTCATTGTTTTGCCAAATTTGTTGTGTACGAGCCTCTCGAATTGCTTGAACGTGTCAAAAACATCAGACTTGTGTTTTATGAAGTAAGCATACCTGTAACTTGACGCGTCGTCTTTGAATGTTACGCAGTATCTTGATCCGCCTACTGATTCCACCGAAAACGGACCGCACACGTCTGAGTGTATATATTCACCGGGCTGTGTGTTTCTTTTTGTTTCAGCCTTTTTGAATGCAAGTCTGTGAGATTTTCCAAGCGCACAGGACTCACAGAAGAAATTGTCAATGTCAGTTGGCTTGACTCCACTTATTTGCCCCCTTTTTATCATGTCACGCAGCACTTTGTTATTCACATGACCCATGCGCTCGTGCCACGTACGCAAATTCACTGTTGACACATTTACTTCGTCATTTGCATTCTTTTTCTGGGCTCTAAACAACATACGGTATATTTTGTTGTCTTGTTTGGCACCGACACCGAAAACTTCACCGTCGCGGTTGATTGTCACATATTGGCCCTTGAAAAGAACTTCGAACCCCTTTGACGTGCATACGCCTACCGAAAATAAATTCTTACGGATTTTTGGAACGTATAATACGTTTTCGATTCGAGCTTCACGCCACTCGCCGTTAACAAGTCTGTCGATTAATATTGTCCCTGTACCGGTAACATCACACACGCCATTATCCCCGAGCGATATCGACTCGCCACTCCTTGGATAAAATTCACTGTACCAGTCCCGTCGGTAAGTGATGTGTCGCGATGCACCACTGTCGGTAATCCACACTTCACTTGTGTCCTTGGCCATAAGCTTTTCGAGTTCGTCACTCGATGGCTCTGTAATACCGGTTCGCTCGTCGGAGGTCGCAACAAAGGCGCACGCGCCGCGCGAATTTTCACCGTCTTTGCCTTGTTTGTCTCTTTTCTTTTTTCGACAGTCACGAGCATAATGTCCTTTCTTTTTACAGTAAAAGCACTCAACACTTGTCTTGTCACTTTGTTTGTTGGACTTACCGATAGACCTGTTGTTTTTGTTCCCACCGCCGAGACTCACTGCGGCTAACGCTCTTGTGACGTCATCATCCCCTTCGAGTCGTCTTTCTTCTTTGATTAACCGCTCAAGGAGGTTTTCAAGCGTTTGATTCGCTTCTGGAACACTGTCCCACGCTGTTTGTAGCGTATTGTATTTCGATGGGAGACTTCCAAGTACTTTAGCCATTACCGCCGTGTTCGACACGACTTCACCCACATCTTTTAATTGTGCCGCCATATTTTGTACGCGAGACACGTGTTGAACGACCGACTCGTTCAGTTCCATTCGATGACTGTGGAATTTTTGTAATAGCAACAATTTGTTCGAGGCTGATTTCTGTTCGTGGATTGTCGCCAATTTGTCCCACATTTGTTTCGCCGTGGTGCAGTTCAACAAGCAATCGAGTTGCGAATGTGCGATCGAGGTTGAAATGTAACAAGTGGCCATAGCATCGTCTCTTATCCACTTTTTACCGTCGGCTGAATTCACATCTGCCGGTTTCACTTTTTGTCCCGTGACTACGTCTTGAATCGCGTTCGCGATAAGCACCGCGTTCATCTGGAATTTCCAGGCTTGAAAGTTCGAACCGTCGAACTTGTCTACTGTTTTTACTAACGTACTTTCTGCCATTGTCTTTCGAATTTTGTTTCGCGCACTAAATACCGGTACCGTGGCACTTTATTCAGTGTTGAAATTCGAGATAACTCTTTCTTTCCCGATCACGAAAAACCGTTACAACGTTTTTCAAGTATGGCGACCTCTCGTCAACCAGTACGTGGGAACCGAAAAATACAAACGTGAAACTTTTCTTACGTACCAAACCCTTCTCTCAAGTTATGTTTTGGAAGACTGAGTGTCTGGGCCCATAACCTGTTGGATAATTGAGAGGAAGGGCGGATCCGGTATAGTAATAAAGTAATACGTTCTTTATTAATAAGCTAGGTTTAATAACTGATTAAATAATACAATGGATGTACGTTCAAACTAGTACGTTGACGAGCTCTCACAAGACCGCTTTGTTCTCTTGTTCGAGTTAGACTAACGTACCGGTATGTTAACGTACCGGTACACGAGGATAGTGGTATTACTACGCCCGCGCATGCGCACTGCTCTCGAGTACGAGAACTACTTTCCAACAGGATCACGTGTCCCAGCAGCTCAAACATCTGCCGAACAGACGGTTGATGTTTTCGTCGCCTCAAAGAACCAAAAAATACCTGAAACAAGAGTAAACAGAGAAAGCGACACTAACCTTCTCAGCTCAACCCCTCTAACGGTCAAACCCTCTCAAATTAACTCTATGTCAAAAGGAAACAATTTTCATCGTAATCTCGCACAACAAATCCTTGAAAAACGAAAACCTAGCTCAGCTTGCTTCACGCCGTCCCCTCCGAGACGTGCGAGAAAGAAAATAGAAAACATTACAACCTCTCCCGCAGCTGAACAAAACTCAGATCGTGAAGAAGAAAATTCAGAAAATCCTTCTCAAAACCAAGAAACCATTCAAAGAATCCCAATAGAAGAACCTATGGAAATTGCTTCCTCAAATGAAGAAAGTAACCCTCCTAAAAACACGGAAGGTTCTGTCAACAAACAAATCGAAATCCTGGAAACTCAAGTAATACCTGAGGTAACGCCTGAGGTAATACAAACAACCAACACCGAAATTCCTTGGAAAATTCCAAAAGTTCCCAAGAAAACAAAAGCAAAAAACCCACCTTTAGAAGCTATACGTAGATCCACAAGAGAACGAAAACCGAAACGATGCACGTGTTGCACAGATAGTGAACAACACAACCACGAAATCAGAAAATCCATTCGTCAGAAAAAACCAACTCACAAAGAAAATCACTTTCAAAGAACAACACAAAACTTAATGCCCATAAACGTACCTATTCCAACAAGTACAATAACCCAAAATCATAATGATCAAGTAAACGAAAACTATGCACCCCCAACGACAGAAAATCGCGTACCGTCGGATAACGAAATTCACGTCCCGTCGGAAAACGAAAACCAAGAAATTCCCGAAAACAACAACGAAACTTTCATAAATCAGGACAATATGAGACTCATAGATAATGAAATAAGCGAAGATAACAGAGAACCCGATTCCAATAACGAAAGACCATTGAGCCCGCAAATAAATAGACCAATTACACCTATCGTGACAATCACTTATCCACCTAATAACGCGACAATCATAAACGAGGATTCGGATATCGACACGGTCAACATTATCGAAACTCAAGACAATCTCGAAATGATCAAGGGCAATTACATCTGCTTCGTCGCAGCAGACGGAACGGTATCAAACGAAAGCGGAAAAAGATTAATCGAACTAGGGTATCTTCACTTATCCCCTTCAAACACATTAGAAGTCGGACAAATCCTAACCTCGAAAGGGAAAAATAAAAAAACTTTTGCCTTAGTGTGCCAAGAAAACGACTCATCACCTCTGACAGAAGAGAATTTTACAAAATGTTTCGAAAACCTAAAAAACAAAATGACCGAACTAAAAATAAAATCAGCAGCAGTTTCCGAAAAACGAAGTAACTTCGATTATCCAACCTGGATAAAAATAAAAAACATTATTCGCAAAATTTTCAAACACACCAACATCCAAATTAAAATTTGCAAAGACGAAATAATTACCCCACCGGAAGAAGACAGGCAGGGAATAATCAGAGAATGCCACGAATCCCCAATTGCAGGTCACAAGGGCGTAACGAAAACGTACAACAGGATTCGTCAAAAATATTTTTGGGACAATTTAAAGAAGCAAGTAGAAGACTATGTTAGACAATGCGAAAGTTGTCAAAGGACAAAGTTAGTCCGAATAAAAACAAAACAACCTATGGTCCTCACCGATACCCCGATCAACGTATTCGACAAAATCGCAATGGACATAGTTGGACCAATAACACCGATATCAGACCAAGGTCATCGTTTTATTCTCACAATCCAAGACAATCTTTCCAAATTCTCCTTCGCAATACCTCTTGTAAACGCAACCGCAAACGAAATCGCTTACGCATTGGTAACAGACTTCATATGCTTATTCGGTTGTCCAAAAATAATTCTAACCGATCAAGGCGCAGCCTTCATTGGTCGAGTCATGAAACAATTAACTAAAGTATTGAAAATTAAGCAAATCAAAACAACAGCTTTTCACCCACAATCAAACGGATCTCTCGAGCGTAGTCATCAAGTTCTCACAGATTACTTGAAGCACTACACCAATAAAAAAGATTGGCACAAATGGCTCAAATTAGCTACATTTGCGTACAACACAAGCGTTCACGAAGGAACGAAATTCACACCTTATCAAATAGTGCTAGGCAGGGAAGCTCGCTTACCCTCACAATTCGCGTACATGAACGAAATCCTCACGTACGACGATCACGTCCAAAATCTCGCGACACAATTACAAGAAGTTCGAAAATTAGCTCACAATAACCTAGAAACAGCAAAACAAAAATCAAAGGACTATTACGACAGAAAAATAAACCCCGTAAAATTCAGAGTCGGTGACAAAATCTATCTAGTCAAAAACCCTAAAACAGGCAAATTCGACGATAACTATAAAGGTCCATACGTAATCACAAGAACATTCGAAGATCAAAACGACATCGAAATCGAATTAGAAAACAAGAAAAGAAAAATAATTCATTGCGACAGAGCGAAAATAGCACATTAAACAAAAATGTATACAATCATAACTCAAAAACACTCACATAGTCAATCCTTTCCAGGGAAACGGACATGGACCGTAAGATGTTTTTGACCATCGCTATTCTCACCTGTCTATGGCAAGGAACCTACCCACTGATCGCATACGACTGTGGAGCGCCAGCAATGAACATCACAACACTATCGTTGCTAGAAATACAGGAATGCGACATACCCATACACGAACCAGCAGTAACGATAACAAATATCAAATTATTACAACAGGTAGAATTTTCACACATTAAAGTCCGCCAATGTAAAATCGAGATTAAAAGAAATGTTAAATACTGTGGCATGCATTCGCACACATCAGAAGTAAAGAATGGCGAAATCGAATATATTCAAGAAGTTTCACCCGAAGAATGCTACAAAATCCACTTGACTAAATCATACCAAGCACACAACACCTTTTTTAATAACTTAAGAGTAAACTCTTCCAATCCTAGACCTATCGTAATGGCAGGAAGTATCGGTAGCGATTCATCCTGTAAAGGAACATCTTACTCAGACCCTTACGGTAATTGGGACAATGTCATTGTAACTGGTCAAATCCATATTAATCTCCATGAGTACGAAGCAACAGTAAATGTAAAACAAAATGAAATCATATTAAGATCAGGAAGTAGATGCAAACTCAGTGTAGGCACTTGCCTTGATTGGGAAGGTGGATATACTCATTGGAATTCAGTACCAGAAGAAAGATGCAAATTTGATAATTACGAAGTTATTTACGAAGGTAGAGCAGAAAAAATAAGAGACACAAAGAAAACTTTAGAAGGAGAAGAAATATTCTCTATCACTTCATCAGAAATCACGTTCGCATTAACAATCAAAGGAAAAACCTCAGTCTGCGGTTATAGTCTCTTAAGAACAGAACATCCAAAACTCTTTATTTCAGAAATAACTATCGGAGATAGTTTCCCGTCAAAACAAATATCAGTAATAAACATGGACATTTTTGCCTACGTAAACGCAAAATTAATATACGTAGTAAAAAACATCGGGAACCAAATAACAAACCTTTACAACAACGTAATGAAACAAGAATGCGAAATCGAGAAACGTGTACTCCGTAACACCCTAGGATTTGCCTCATTCGCACCTGCAGAATTCGCGTATCACTACATGAACAAACCCGGATATATAGCACACGTTGCAGGAGAAGTAATTCGTTTAACAAAATGCGTACCCGTTGACGTAGTAACAAGAAAAACAGAAGAATGCTTCCAAGAACTACCCATAACACGCGGTAACCAAACATTATTCATGATGCCAAGAACCAGAATAATAACGCGAACTGGTCATCAAATCGAATGCAATTCATTCTTAGCACCCATGTACCACATAAATAACAATTGGTACCAAACTTTACCTCAACTAGCCCAGGCAGCAGCCCCTGACCAAATCCCAGCTATTACAAAACCAACATGGAAATTTATCACACCTGCGCATCTCGCAGATAGCGGAATCTATTCGCCTCAGGACCTAGAAAACCTACGTACAAGTATCATGTTCCCCGTAGAAAAAACAGCAGTTCTCAATACAATCGCACGCGGAGCAACCGGAGAAAATACAGTCGATCAGGGAATAACAATAACACATTGGGTTAACGAAGAAGTCATACAAGAATCTGTAAAGAAAATCTGGGGAAAAATGCATTCATTTTTTAATACAGTCGGCACATTTAGCACAACATTAATAGGGATATGGGTAACACTCAAAAGCATTAAATTCATAATCGATACCTTAGTACATGGCTATGCCTTACACACAATATACGGTTGGAGCATATGGCTCATCGGATCAATTTGGGACTCAGTAACGAATCTCCTTCTCCATCTATCGAAAAACTCCGAAAACAATCACACTCAAGCACCCACACAGAGAAAAGACAACGAAAATAAAGAAAACCTACCTCTACAGGAGGTAACTCAAGCAAATTTACCCTTGCAAGAGGTAACTCGAACACACTTACCCCGACAAGAGGTAACTCAAACACATATACCCAATACGGATAATACCGACCCAGAACGTCTTTACCCACCATGTCCATTACCCCGCGAGGTAACGTACACACCATCGGTATGGCAAACACGAAAACTTACTGTCGGTAAAGAAAATGTGTAGAAAAAATCTTTTTACCATACACCAAAAACCTTTTTTACCATGCTGGTAGACAAAATTCTATAACGAATTGGAATTATCTCACCCCGCAATCAAACGCTCCAATGACAATGAGCCTATCTTCTCAGGCCGACATTTAACTCGCGCTAATAATTAAATTGATATATTAAAAACTATATTAATTGATATATTAATAAAAAAAAAAGAAATTTCGAAAAATATTAAAATCAAAATATTAAAACATAAAATTTCAACATTAAGTTTAAAAAAATCTACATATCGAAATAATAATAATAAAAAAAAGAGAACTTAAAGGAAAGGAAAAAAAAGGGTAAAACATCAACACAGAATTATAAATTTTCACATTTATTCCTCCTCCCCTCACTGAGAGGAGAAGGCTTTAGAAAAACAATACAAAAAAAATTTTTTTTTCTCTCTCTCTATTTCTTCTCTCAATAATTTGGGTCGTATGCCGAGAAAAGACCTTCGGGCGACGACCAAGCGGGATGGTCCCAATCGTCTTCGGGATGCACCTCCCCGTTCCTCCCCTCGAACATCCAACGTATATTGAATACATCAAACCCCTCGTAATCCCATATGGTCCAAGGCTTTCCACCCCGACGAACGTTGCGCTTTTTTGCAAAGCCTCGGAACAAATCACGCTGAAAACAAAAAAAAAAGAAAAAACCAAACATTACAAATAAAACACAAAAACAATTTTTTTTTCACAACACATAAAACAACCTTTTAAATAAAACAACTCACCGTAAAAGCCTCTTCGTACTTGCGCACCAACGATCGAAGAACAGCTTCCATTTTTTTTCCACTTTTTTTTTTTTCAAGAAAAAACAAAGTCGAAGATTCTTTAAAATTTTTAAAGCGAAGTGATCTCCAAGACGGTCGATGCGGTATTAAGAGTGATGGGAATCACGATCCTCATCCCGAACATCCAGACAAAGCCACACTCTTTCTTTATCCTTTGCAACCAATCACCCAACGAGAACATATAAACAAACATGCAGATAACACCCCCGAAAACGCAGCGTAGCTAAGCTAGCAATACGAGAAACGTCTGTCGAAAATTATACGTAAGAATACTAGCCATAAGAAAATCAATTATAATATTATCCACAAGAAAACTATTGTTATTCATAATCATTGTTATACACAAAATCAAAAATAAATAAAAAATTAATAAAAAAAACTCAATTATGTAATCAAAGATCTAAAACTTCAACAATATAAGCTTGTTAATTATAAGTAATTTTAAAATCTCACCTTACTGTAAATCGACAAACGATGATATTCACAATTTTCAGTAAAAACTCAATTTTTAAATTAATTGAGCGAGACGCTCAATTTTAAAGGAGGGAGGTGTTACGTCGTAGCCTTCACGCTAGACCCCCATATATTTTTTTTTCCACATCAGCTATTTCTACCTTACCGATAACCAACCGTCGGTAGCTACTTATCAACCAATATCATCATTCGTCGATAACTAAGGAACACTAGATAATAAATAGAATAATCCAGTACTTTCCGTAATTACAATAATTCACAATTATTCATTCCTATTATAATTGTTCACTTAAATAATATGAATCACACAACGCAATCAAAATCTTTCACACATTCCTTTCCCACGGCAAAAATCACATCAAACAAAAAGACAGAAAGCGAATCTCTTGCAATATTAAAACATATCAGATAACAAAAGCACAAACAGGATGTGATTCTCCGAACACTTCCAACTCAAAATCTTAAACTCTAACTCGCCAAAACAAACTTGATGCCTTTTTTATAAATAATCACTTCGCCAATTCAGAAACAATAAAATATAAAAATCATGCAAACCGAGATTTGCGATTCGCCAACACCTACCCACCAATCCAAAAATCGCAAACCTCCCCCACATCTTAAAACTCCAATCATAAAATCCAACGAACATCTTAGCCAATCAGAATAAAAAACGTTAACAAAAAGTAAACCCTTCCACAAGACATCCCTCTCTCAAAATCCTCAACAATGAACTCCAGCCATTCGAACTCGCAAATTTAACAATCAGACTTTATCCGAAAGCCAAAGCGCACAGTAGAATTTACCAAAATTCTCAAAAGACTCAGAACCCCTAAATCCATAAACTAAAATTAGTCTGAAGTCTTCAATCATTCTCATAGAATACCATCGAATGATTATAAGTGCGTGAATTCAAATATTTCAACGGAAAGTTATAATAATAATAATCATATTGTATCATTTCATTCTTTTTCTTATAAAAATAAAATTATACTATTCATTCGAAGTGTAAACGTGAGTAAAACTGTGGACTTGATTAACCCTCATCCTTCACTCAGTTTACCAATCATCGCATATATCAAAATTCCGAAAATCTCAGAAAATCCGAAAATATATTAATCTGGTTACGGGAATCGTGCGGAAACCAAAAGACTCACTGGCGATAGTTCTCAGAAATTTAAACGTCGCGCTCTAAATCGGCAATTCCGTGCGTTCATCAAAATCTCCCTCTCGGGACGTAACAACACAAAAGACAAATTAATCTCAGTTGCTGAGGGCTCCTGACAACTCGGGCGTCTTATAATACCCGTGAACGAAAAATGGGTAGTGGGGGAAGAACTTGGACTCGAAATATTCGAAGTCCGAAAAATAAATAATATTTCTTAATTTATAGTCGTATTTGACGATTTGGGAGAACGCAAAATACAAAAATTATTACGCAAAAATAATTCCTAAACTAATGTCTCGGAATTAACAATAAATGAAATGAAAAATATCGTTCGTTCGACTCGTAAACGAGATCGACAACAATAGAACAAAAGATGACGCAATAGTGTTAATAATGGGGAGATAACAAATAATAGGAAAATAATTAATAATTAATTCGCCTTATCCTCTCTCGCAATATTAAGCGATGTTAAACGGCGATGACAAAGTATTGCGAGAGGCTAAAATAATGTAAAAATACGGGAGGGACTGTTCGAACGACGCTCGAACGAACAATAGACAAAAGAGGGGAAGGTGGGGGCAAAATAGACAATTTTCGTAATTATAAAAACCTTAAAACTATCACCACAATATTCGTCGCGTCTTAATTTCTAATAAAAACAATTATTTTCGTTATAAATTACTCGATAATAGCCAGAGGGGCCCAAAAATAACGAAAAAGGGAGGAAAGTCACAAAACGGGGAATAAAGACCGGGCGTACAAAAATGGCGTGTCGAAACGACGCCTCGCGAAGTCGCGATTACAAAAATACGAAAAACGACTTACGATTAAACTGCAGGTTCGAGGAAAGTATCTCCTCGTTCTCTCTACCGTCCAAAAGTCGTCGGGGAAGAATTTCCAGATTAAAAAAACAATAATTAATTAATTTAATATTATTTAACACGGAGAACGGGGCAGGGACAACCGTACAGCACGTCGAGTCGTGGCGAAGTGAAAAAGTGTGGCTCTGCAACGAAGCCCTCGCTCGCGTGGACTTGTTACCTTGTCGCTCATTGGTTGCTTTTGCTGGCCCGGCAACAACCAACCAATCACAAGTTGCGTTATTTCGAACTTGGTCTCGTTCGACGGTGAGGGGTGTAGAGGGGAAGAGAGGGGCTTGCGAGTCGAGCTTTGTCTTGCACTGCCCGGGAACGAAGGGGCCGCTTGTGCCGCCACCTGTTGCTCTCGAACGAACGCTGAGTTGTCTCGAAGTTCCTGTAGGCGACGCGCGACTTTTGAAATCGCTTGGGGAGTTCGAGTAAAAGATGACGTCATCACGTCACGGTGGTGTTGTGTTGCGATTGCGTGTGGATTTCGCCAAAAATCGCGATCTCCTCGATGGTGATTTTTCTCCGGGCCGCTCGATGTAACCTCCGGCCTCGAAGTCGCAATGTTATTTGAGGTTAGGCCCTCGACTCGACACTTCAGCTGTCATCGTGGGACTTCGTTGGATTCTTGTTGTGGTAAGGGAAGATTTTCCCTTACCCTCGGTGAGTTGTTCCTTTTCTCTCTTATTTTCTTTTGATTTCTATGGGGCTCGACTCGTTTTTAGGGATTTTTGACAGGAAATATTGTGGGAAGGATAGAGTGTCGCTGAGGGGAAATTGTTGGTTTTGTCAGGAATGGGAGGAAAATCATTATTGGGAATTATTGGTTCGATGGTCTTTCATTGTGATTGGGGTTGGATGATCTCGTTGTGTTCCTCTTCTTATTCTTCCTCAATATATTGCAGGTGCCGTCACTGCGGCTAGAGATCCTTGTGGTCTTGTCGGCGAAGGATCTTCAGTGTCTTTATCCTTCGCTGGCGTAGGAGGTTTTCATGATGGCTTAACAATTATTTGTAACAGTGGACGAGGAGGAAAATTCATTTAGAAACATATTATGACGGAGACGGACTACAAAATTTTGGACTTATTATCTAAAAATATTCTAGGACGGACGAATATTGTGGTTGACTCCACCACGCTCAAAAAAGGTAAGTATGGAAAATTGTACAACGTTACAAAATATTATAACGATCTCACGAAAGGAGAAGAACGAAGAAGCCGAGCATATTCGTTCGACTTATATCATAGGAGACTGGTAACTTTAAGTGGTGATTTCTATCAGAAGTGATTGTTACGCTGTGAATCTCAGGATTTTGTAATTTACCTTCCTTTTTCTTCTAAGTACCTTACTTACAAAAGATCAAAAGAAAAAAATTGGAAAAATGAAGAATACAAAAAAAAATTTTTAATGCAAAAACAAAAAAAAATACAAACACAGGGGAGAGCGGTGGCCTAGGGGATAAAGGCTCGGGTCCGCACGCAGGCAGCCCGGGTTCGAATCCCGGCAGTACGAGCACGGCAGGCGAAGGAGACGGATGTGCTTCGACCCGCTCCCTAAAAATTCCGGCGCGAACCCACACACGCAAAAACACTTACAACATGGCCGGGAAAGACAAAGACTTTCCCCCCCTCAGAAAACCAGTCAATTCAAACAACTTTGATTTAAAGTGCATACAGAATAAAAACAAAAATCACCCAACACCCAATCTGATACAAAGGAATAAAAAACCGCTCAATAAAGAAACAGAATCCTCAGAAGACACAAATATGGACTGCCCACCTAGTACATCACAGACATGGATAGCCCCCCGAAAAACAACGAAAAGAAAATTCACACAACAACAATCGAACATCTCTTTTGACAACAATAGCCGCTTCAGCTGCCTCAGCGACGACAGCGAAACGGATATAGTGAACGAAGGTGCTAAGCGCCGCGAAACGCACAGAAACAAAGTCATACGAGAAAACACTAAGACAAACAAGAATCAGCCGCACCACATCACGCAGAGGACAACCGACGCGGACAAAACAGAGACACAAACAACAACAACACCACGAAACCGCGAAAACATCAAACCGCCACCGATACACTGTAACGTGACATTTTTGGGTCACGTCACCCGCAGGGATTGGTCGACCAGTGGACCGGGGGTCCGGTCCATCGTAACGCCGTTCGACGACTCGTCGTGGAGAGCATTGCGAGGACTCCATTACGTCTAATTGTTTATTATTAAATTTAAGTTCCCTGAATCCGATTACCTGCGCTTATCGCCAAAAATTGCGTTTAAGAGAGAGCGAGAGGGAGCACGTAAAACCCTCTACTATTTTAGGTCACATTTTGTCGCCCTCGTCGGCCGTTCGTCTTCCGCCTTCGCGCCTCAGCTTCGTCAATCTCGACGGGTTCTTTCGGCAGTCCCACCCCCCCAGCCGTTGGGTCTCGTCCACCCGAGTCCAACTTGCGAACGGTCGAAAGACCACGCTGGTTATCGGCCATTTTGAACGCCGTCCGTGGCTTTCTCACCGTCGCAACCGAGAGTTGCCCCGTTCGCCTCCACGTTGCAGGGACTGCAGCCCGTGTGCAACGGCGCCTCGTCAGGTGGGGCCTGGGATTCTCTGGGGTGGAGGTGTCAATTAGCCTGGCGGCACTGTGGGCCCACCGGGACGTAAAGGGACGCCTCACGTCCCGAGGGAGGCCTCCCCTCCACTCTTCAGTCGGACATCGGCCGGGTCCCCAAGAGGAAAAGCCCCTGCGACGTGGAAAGCCCGCTGGAGGTGGGATTGTCGCGAGAGCCTCGTTCGAGATTCCCGCGTAATAATTTCGTCGCGAAGTCGAGAATTTCGGCTAATTCACAGGAGAGGCGCGGGGACTGAGTCTAGCGGTCCTCGAGTGGTGGGGAGAAACAAGGAGAGCGCTGAGTCTTACCGAGGCGCGAGAACAATTCATTCTTCGTAATCGTGTCTCTACGCCGAGTCGCTGTTACATCGAGCTCCTGAGCCAATTCAACCACCACGTGAGCAGAGAATTTCGCCTCGGTAAGCCCGTTCCTTTATTCTTTCCGACTCGTCGGAACGTTGGGATCTTTTTAGTGAGTAAATTATTATGTTTTGCCAATTATGATTGGCGTGGAAGAAGGACGGAAATAATCGAGCGAGAATGTGGCTCTTTTATCGTCCTTCTTCCTTAATTCTTGTATTTTATTGAGCCCCAATGAGTCCGTTGAGTCCCCCCTGGTGACTCGCAATATTGTTTTAATTTTAATTATAAAATTTGTTGAATTACAACGGAATTTATCGATAATTCCGTTGAGTTATTTTATTGTATTAAATTAGCCTGACTAGGGTATAATATTTTGTCATGTTTTCGAGTTACGCGTTCAAGGCCGGCCGCGAGCGCTTCGCGCCGGCTTGTTTTCGTGCTGTCTCTCTCTCACTCGGCCTCGAGTACGTTGAGCATTGTTTCGGTCTTAGATGCCTCGGATTCCTTTATTATTTTCTTTCGCGTTTATTTCGTTCGAATTTCGTATTTCCTTTTCTGTTAAAATATTATTTCATATATGTCGTTCCGTGTGAAATCGGTCTTTTCCCTGTCTTCGGACTTTGGCTACCTAATACGTGTTCGTACTACCTGAGTTAGTGTCTTACACGCTAACTCCATTATTATTTCGATTGCTTAGTTAAATTTCGTGTCACGTCCTCGTTATTACCTGTCTTCGGACACTCGCTACCTCATATTCGTTCGAACTACCTGAGTTAGTGTCTTACACGCTAACTCCACTATTATTTCGATTGTTTAGTTAAATTTCGTCTCGCGTCATCGTTATTACCTGCCTTCGGGCTTTTGCTACCTGATACTCGTTTGAGCTCCCTGAGTTAGTGCCTTGCACACTAACTCCGTTAGTATTTGTTGAATTAGTTAGTCGCCGTTTTGAAAATGCCTTGATTACCTGCCTTCGGGCCTCGACTACCTGTGTTTCACCGATCACTAAAAACTACGTGAATAAATTGTTATATTAAGCTTGAATACTTAGTTTTGGCTATTTTATTTAATCAGTCTTGATTCCTTGCTCTCGCCCCGAGCCACCCCCTCTACCATTAAGTATCTCAGTTGAGCTGAGTAGTCGGACCACCCTGGATCCTCGTGGCCCCTTGAACTGCCACGTCCACCGTATCCGCGCCGGAGTGGATGAACTTAAAGTCGGTTTTACCGGCGGTACCTCCGTACCTGGCGCCCAGTCCACCCCGGTCGGGTTATCGTGGTTCAAGGAGGCATGTCGGAGGAGTCCAGAAGGGACAGATGGACCCGAGCCGGGAAAATCGTGTTACAACACATACAGACGGACAAAGTAAATGTCATCGCCACAATACTGCTCGGAAACAATGTAACGAAAGGACAATTCTACCTTAAACTAAATGATGAATACATAACGCTCACCACCGTGGACATAGCAGTATACAGAAAAATCATACAAATACTTAACGAAGGTAAAGTACCGTACTACATACACACCGAAACCAGAAAAACCTATTATTTTAATTATCAAGGGCATCAAGGGCGAATACAGCGATGAAGAAATACTAACCGAAATAAAGGAACACAAGATCGACAACGTCACGATCACGAAATTAACAAAAAAATTTCTTTCCAAAAGAAACCCAAACTCTTATCACCACATGATCCATCTTACACCAACCAGCAACATCAGAGACCTGAAAAAAATCAGGCTTATAGCCCACCAAAAAGTAACTTGGGACACCCTCAGAAGACCCAACATTTATCAATGTCGCAAATGTTAAAGAGCAGGACACACTAGCTCCCGCTGCAACCTATAGTATAGATGTGTCAAGTGCGCACAATCACACGAACCAGGCAAATGCACACTCACACAAGCAGCCGAAAAAACACAGCTAAAATGTGCAAACTGCGGCGAAACAGGACACCCGGCTTCGTACCGAGGTTGCCCTTACCTCAAGCTAGTTGCAAAAACAACATCAGAACAAAAAAAACTGCGAGAAAAAAACACATTCGCAAGACTTAACACTATTCAAAACAACATCATCAGACCGGGGATATCATTTGCTTCAGCCACCGCAAACCGCCAAGACCAATACTACCAAAGGAATAACCGACAGCCAACAGCAAGATACCCTACCTTACCGACAGAAATGATCGAAAACTCTTACTTACCGACAAGAGGAAACGACACCGACTACGCACCATATACAGCCCAGGACCGCTACACCACGACACCATACCAGTCCGAAAAAGAAACACAACAAACCGAACGCTACGACAGATTAGAAAACATGATTAAAAACCTCCAAGGTACACTCATCAATGCAATACGTACCAGCACAGACAGCCTACAAGCTCTGATAACAAACAACTCTAACAGGATAGATCACATATCAAGAGACGCGGTAGCGGCTCGACGCCAAGTATTAAAAAGAAAAAAGTCAGCACGAGCCTTGCCGCACTCTTCTATACTCCAATATGGGCTTTTTGTGACGTCACAATGTTTTGAAATCACTCCCACACAGGAACGGGTTAAATAAAAAATCTGAGTATAGAGGACGATTTTTTAATTATTTTTTCTTTTTCCATTGGTAGTTGTCGCAAGTCGATCCACCCACACAATCCTGAGATCTGAAGACTATTTAGATAAAAATTCAACTTCTGGGAAGCGATGGGTGTAACGCGTAACATATAATAATAATTTATAAACAATAGTTATAAATGAGATGATACGGCAGTATTTGAAATGCGGCGAGGGGGTTCGAGAGAGCGGAGAGAGAGAGAGAGAGAGAGAGAATGAATGAATGAATGAATGAATGAATTTATTTATGCCCTGAAATAAATTTCGTGAGCACATAAGCAAGTACAATTTTTGATATAAAGTAATATAACTTGAAACTAATTAAAACTAAACTACAACTAAGGAGAAAGCGTTTAAAATTTACGAGTTCACGTGAGTAGTTTACAGTTAATATCTATCTAATACTTATAAGAGTTGACCATCAAATAAAAACGCACGCAGATCCCTCTTAAAGGTGGATAGGCAGCTGGAAGAAGTAAGAGAAAATGGGAGAGAGTGCCAAAAATAAGAGGCCGATAGAACAAAAGAATTGCGAAAGGTGGAGGTGCGATGCAGTGGGATGAAAAATGTTAGCGGGCAAGGACGCCTAGAAGGACGAGCAGAAGGAGGAGCGGGAATGAAAAGATCAGCCAGGTAAGGAGGCATTTTGGTCCGGAGCAGTTTGAAGATAAAAACGCCCATGAAATATTTTCGACGATTCGCGACTGTGAGCCACGAGAGTTTGTTGCGATAAGGTGATATATGTGTATCACGACGAAGATTAAAGATGAAACGAATACAATTATTTACTAGTCGCTCCAGAATGATATTTTGCTCTGCAGTTAGATCATTGTAGACGAGACAGCAATAATCAATGAGAGGAAGGACTAGCGCAGTGATGAGCATTACACGTAATTTCTGGGACAGTAGATTCTTATTATGTTTTAGGCGAAAGAGAGTGAAATTAACTTTAGACGAAGTGTGCAAGACATGTTTATGCCAAGAGAGGTTAGATTGCATAATGACACCGAGATTACGTACGTGATCGACATAAGGGAGCTCAATATTATTTACCATGACGCGCGGAAGTGTCGTGAAATCGATTGATTGATATATGCACCACTGCCCAAAATTATCACCTTCGACTTCGAGAGATTGAGTTTAAGTCGATTCGTGGATGCATAATCAGAAATATAATTCACGTCGATGATCATCTGGGACAGTGCACGAGCCAGGTCAGTCGGATAGCAGGTAAGATAAATTTGAAGATCATCCGCGTATAACAGATGCTTGGAAAAACGAAGACCTACACTGATGTCACGGATGAAAAGGGAGAAAAGGAGAGGACCCAGGACTGAACCTTGAGGGACGCCCATGTTTGTGTGGCACCAGGAAGAAACAGCACCGTTTTCACCAACAACTGCTTGGGAGCGATTTGAAAGGTAGGAAAAGAACCAGGCCAGTGCACTATCCGAGAAGCCCAGGCGCCGAAGTTTATGGAGAAGAATGTGATGCGGTACCGTGTCAAACGCCTTGCTGAAATCGAAGAGCACAAGCACAGTCAATTTCCTATCGTCAACCGCTTGCTTAATGTCATGGGTGAGTTTGAGCAAAGTGGTCTGGGTACTGAAGCCCTGTCTAAAGCCCGACTGAAATGGATCCGCAAGATCATTGGCCGTGAGAAAATTTGTAACCTGCTTAAACACAATCCGTTCTAAGGCTTTTGAGATTTCTGAAAGGTTGGCGATAGATCTAGTGTCAGACGGTGTCGAAGGTGGGACGATCTTGAGCAGCGGGCGAATAAAGGCTCGTTTCCATAGCGATGGAAAGTATGACAAACTTAAGCTGGCATTGAAAATATCAAGTAAACGATTGAAAAGGAGAGGGGCAGCTTTGTGGATCGCATAACTTGAAAGAGAGTCCGGGCCGTGAGACAACGAGAGAGATTGTGGATCAGAGAGGACAGAGGCAGACTCAGTGGTGATTGTTGAGAAGTGAAAAATTGGCTGATTGTGGGATAATGGTGGAATATTTAAAGAAACCAAAGAATCAGGATTAGGATCGTTAGAGGAGGAGATAGCTGCGTAGAAAATATTTAGCTGGTCAGGAGAAAAGAAAGAGAAAGGAGAAGAACCTCTAGGCTTAGTTAGACGAAGAAATGACAGCTCCTTCCACATTTTGGACGGATCGGAGATTGATGAGATACGGCGATAACAATAGTTGTCCCTAGTAGTGCGTAATTCCATGCTTAATGAGTTGCGATATTGACGATAGACAGCCATGCACAACACATCTCCCGACCGTCTAGCCTGATTATAGAGCCTGTTCCTTTGCTTAATTTTATCACGCAGCGCATCCGTGAGCCATGGAGCAGAGGATCGATTTATGGTCCAATGGATAAGCGGTGCATGAGCATCGAAGGAGTTGGAAATGGCCATGGAGACATTGTGAACAATATTGTCAAAGTGCGTAGTCGAGGAAAGAGATGTGATAGCTGAGAGATCTAGCTGAGTCAGAGAGGTAGATAGCGTGGTTAAATAGTCAGCTTCAACAAAAGATTTGAGGTCTCTACGGGCAATTGTGTGAGGTAGGCAGGGATCAGGTTGAAACTTGTAGGTGAGTTCGAATAGGTCATGACCCGCTATAAATGGAGCAGCAGATTTAGTGAAAGCGATGATTTTGGTGGGACTGTCAACTAGAAAAAGATCAAGCAAAGAATCGGATGAGTTAGTGTGGAAGGTGGCTCCAGACTCAACTATATGTAACGCTTGAGAGAGGGCTAATTCACGAAGAGAGGTGGACTCAAAATTATTTTGAAGTAGGTTGCAATTAAAGTCGCCTGTGATGATTATATTTTGATATTTAACAGACAGACTAGAGATACAGTCCATAAAGTTTTGAAACAAAATACCCTTTGGGCGTCTATAGATAGTGGCAAATAGAATGGCACGATCAAGGCTATTTCGAATCTCACATAATAAATATTCGGGAGCATTGGAAAATTCTGGCGATGAAATGGCTAGTAATTTAAATCGCAAAGAGTTGTGGATGTAACAAGCAACCCCGCCACCACGCTTACCCAGTCGATCGTTTCTCACAAGAAAATAGTCAGGCAAGTTCACAAGGTCATCAGCAATACGGTCATGAAGCCAGGTTTCAGTGACAGAGATGACATGATAGAAATTTGTAGCAACATGCGCAGAAAAGAAAGCAAAGTGGCCTAATAGGGAGTTTGCATTAAAAGATGCAATCTTCAATGATGACGAGGGTGATTGCACATCCACAGAGATTTGAGGTCGTTTTGCGCAAGACGGTAGTCAGGCGAGTCGATCGAGGTCGGAACCAGATCGCAGAATAATTATTTCGGGACATCCCTCTCTCCTGACTTTGATGACGCCACGGTTCGCCCAGACGCGACTGAGGTTTAATTCCCGAGCTCTAGATTTAGCGAGCAATAAGAGTTTGTGAGTATCAGACGAGAGCAACTCATTTAAATAAATACGATCACCACGGTCGAGAGAGAAGATATCGCGAACGCACAGGATTTTTTTCTCAAATGCTTTTTCGAGGATGAAGTCGCGAGTGTTCGATGATTTCATGCGAATTACAAGAGAGCGCTTCATTGAGTCCCTCGCTGTAGCCTGAGTAGCAACGTCATCTGAAGGCCGCGCCGTCTTTGGTTTCATGACACGAGAATCGAGGACATCATTTGTAAGCTGAGGAACACCCAGATGCGAAAAAACAGCGCACACAATCTCAGAGTCCGATAGAGTGAGGTCTGCAGGGAGGCCCCGGATAATAATTTCGGCTGAATTAGAGGACGAAAGTGGGGGTGCGAGCTGAGTAATGGATCCAGTAGCGCTGATGGTGGAGGACAGTCGAGAACAGCTTTGTCTAAGAGTATTAATTTCATCCTGGTGATGCTTCCTTAGCGACGTGATTTCCTCCGCAGAATCTCGAACCAGACGTTCCGTACCCTCTACTCGTGACATAAGATCTTGTTGGACCGAAGACAGAGTGGACACCTCATCTCGCAGTGTAGCAACCGACTGAATGACACCGGCCACGGTGCTCTGAACCTCGTGGTACTGCCTCGTCATCTCAAGCTTCAAGTCATCAATCTTTTGATCCAGTTTCGAGTCGAGTGCAGCAGCATTAGTTTGTAGTTGGCGCATCACATCATCGATGGTAAAGCGTGACGATGAAGTGGACAAAGCAATCGGAGTGATCGGCATTAAGATTGAAGTTTCTCGAGGCGGGGGATCAGGGGTCGATTCTGGTGAACGATCCAAAGTGGTTGACCGACGTCTCATGCATTGTTCACAACGAAAGGAGGCAGAGCCGTGCTCCACTGGATCGAATTTATAAGTTGATTTGACACAAGAGTGATGGAAATCCCGCGAACAAATACCTGTACATGAGATCGAGGGTTCTTTACGTTTAATGGTGGAGTTACAGATGCCGCAGTTTAGAGACATGATGGTGATGTATGATCGAACGATGAGACGATCAATTGGTGGGGTTACCGACGGTGGATCTTGGTGATCAATAATCAATAGCCGATGCGATAGATTTGTGTAGTTACCGACGATGGATCTCAGTGGTCGGTAATCAATAATCGATAATGTCGATAACACAGACCTTTAGTTAATCGATGGACATTTGAAGATACTCGCAATCGATAATAGGTTAGTATGAGTCTCTCATTTGTCGATCAGATGATATTTCGATCGATGATATCTTTAGATGCCGTCAATAGATGCGTTTGATTAATAAAATCAAGAGATGTCAGCACAAGTCCTGAACCGAGGTGCACCAAGTGAAAGGTGAACGATAGTAGGATCTCCAGAAAGTGAGGTTAAGATAACGTGCTGACCAGAAAACAGTGATTTCCAAGAGAAGTGTAAAGATTATGCCAGAATCACTCTAAGACGTGATAAAGGCAAAAAAGTGCATGCCAATAAACCTGCAACCAAAAGGCCCGAAGGCAGGATGCGGCAGAAAAAGATCGAAAAAGCGGAGGCAAAGAAACACACGACAGGCTGTACTCACGTGATAAGAGAGAAGGAGAGAGAGAGAGAGAGAGAGAGAGAGAAAGGAGGAGAAAAACATTACATTGTAAATAATTTTCTGATTTTTATTAAACAATATTATAAAAGTATATAATATAATATATATATATTATATATATTGTAACGGGACGGCACCAGCGCACCCGTTACCAAGCGCCGGAACGAGTCCCGAGACTCATCCCGCGTCACCATCGCGAATTCTCGGGCCTCGTAACTGGTCACGCCTCTCGAACGACGAGTAACCAGCTAGGTCTAGGACCGGCCCACGGGGCTACGCACTACACGGAGAGCCTAATTGCCCGCCCTACAGTCCTATTGTAACCACCTCCTTTATATCTTTGACTCCTGATACTCTCGAGGCTTCCGAGCCTCCTAACTTGGCCATATTACCTGTAATTAAGATTTAAATAAAGAAAACGTACAACCATTCGAGTCTGACTCAAGTAGTTCACCCTACCATCCACAAACCCCACCAGACTAATCACGGGGTGCCCAAAGAAGGGAATCCTCCCCTCAGGCCGCTGTAATTATTTAAGGGCGAGCACGACCTCGGAGCTCACTCTTAACTTCAAACTCTTGGAATCATCACTTTCTCGGTAATGCTCCAGTAGTCTAGTGAGCATTGCTCCAACCTAACTTCCACCTGAGCTCGTGATAAGGACCCAGTTCTATGAGAAAGCCCCAGTATTGCACCGGAAGTCGGACTCATAGAGCTGGCATTAGAATGGTGACCGTAGGTAGGCAGAGAAGATTGTAGATCATTTAATTAAACAATTTAAATATTTCTGGGTCCTGACCTTTTGTCAGGCCCTATTCACGAGAATCTTCACAAAGACCGCACTAGTAACAGTCTGTTTGACGCGTCTTCCTCTAAGGTCGTAAAGTCCACTAACTTTAAGCCATTCCTTAAAACACACGACTCAGCGGACGAGTGCCTGCTCGTCGGAACCGTATAGGTTATTGCATTTCAGTTTTTTTTGGAGAATTTTATTTTAAGATTGCCCTCAACAATCCTTCGTGTTTGGAGATTAGGTCCCTCCATTCTCAGCAAGAACGCTTGGTTCTTGTCCCTACCTAGATAAAAGATTAAACAAAATTTCAATTCTACAATTAATACCCCAAATTGATACATCGGCTTCACCGATGCTTGACATCACAATCGTGGCTAAATCGTCACACACTCATATTGCCGTAAATGATCTGTCCTTGAACAGACAACATGACAATCATATTTACCTCACATGTGTACAAATTGACTTGAATAAACGATTAATATCATACAAACGATACGAGTCTGTGTTATTTCATGCATGCTAGCCCTGCTACGTATGACCATCAACAACGGTATCTCAGCTTTCGAACTCTTTTATTGCGCTTTAATTGTCGTTTTACTCGCATCTAATTTCGCAATATCACTTACTCTAGCCAAAAGCGTGAGAGCGAGAAAGATAACAGTGTCCAAATAGAAGAAATTATTTCAAACAGATAATCATAACTAAAATCGAAATTATTTCACACAAATAATCATAGCTAAAATCCGGAGGTTTCTGTCGAATAATCATAACTAAAATCGCTCGCATTCTTGGAGAAATAATCATAACTAAAATCGAAATTAATTCAAGCGAATAATCATAACTAAAATCGACGAATTTCGGGCGGTCTCATACACGCACCCAGGACCTACGAAGACATTCAACGGTGTGCGTGATCGTCACGTGCAATACACTCATCGCGGGGACACTGACAAGCGACGCAGGACCTCTTCACACGCATCGATCCCTACTAACTCCTTGATTATCAAGTTCTTGTATTATTCATAATTTTTGTGTCTCACTATTTCTTTTTTAACTATTACCATCTCGGCTGCCACAAAGTCCTCCTCAAGGTATTTATCACCATCTAAATATTTAATTAATTAAACTACCTCTTTTCTTTATTATCTTTATTTTTCTTAATTTGTTTTGTGTATCTAGCAGCAATCTCCCTCACATTCATAGAATGCCTGTGATGAAGGATTGATATAGTCGTACATGAAAGCGACAATCGACCTCTGAGGCTTTGAAAACATCTTCTTGGATGTGTGGGATGTAAGAGATCCTCCAACATATTTCATTAACAATTCCCTCAGTTCCCTAATATTATAAAACATCCGGTTTCGTAATCCCGACCCCAGGGACTGTGTCGCAAGGCCGGGGTGCCCCGCGATAACGAAACGTTTCAATATATATAATATTATATATGTTTGTTATGTGACCGGTTTGGTGACATTATTTGTTATTCGTTGGCCATTTCCGTGACTTCTGGTAACTTCCATGACCGTCATCAAAATGATTTTCGAGCATATATATTAGGGTGTCCCGAAAATGAGGTGATATTTTTTGTTTTCATTTACCGTCCCTCAAAAGTTGCTATTTCGTGATAGAAAGAACCTCGCGAAAAGAACACCCTGTAGCTAAAATTTAAAAGGGGGCGCAAGCTATTTTTGTGTATTTTTTTTCGCGACATTATAAGACCTGGCCAAAAATTCCCTCCCTGGTAAAAAAATCTTCAACAAGTACATTTGTTGACCCCTGTTTCCATTTGTTGTCACAAAAAAACTACCCAAACAGTACAAAATTTTTAAAAATTTAGCAAGATCGAGCCAGGAAAAACAAGATTGTTTCTATAACATAACTACACCTCAGATGACAAAGAGAAATGAGAAACTTTATATATATTATTGAAATCGCAAGGAAAAAAGCAACAATGCCCAGGGTAAGTGTCCGATAAAAAAAAAATAGAGTCTACAAGTAAATGATTAATTTGCGATTTAAAAAAATAATTACTTTACAAAAAAAGAAATGCAAACGCCAATGATTCACGTTCAGCACTGAAATTTATAATATCAATAACAAGACAAGTATTTTATTGTCGTTCGAGGATGGAGTATTTAAAAAAAAACGCAAAAAAAGGGTTGGCATTGAAAAAAGTCACCAAAATGTACGAAAATAAAAATCGGTCAGAAGAACAGAGTGCAGAAAAAAATCGGAATGAGAAAAGACTTGAAAAAAAAAAAAAAAAAAAATTCAAACAAAATAAATTCGATTGAAAAAAAAAATTCTGACCGAAGTATTTGGCAAGTTTTTTTGCGTAGCTTGGATCATATAATGTATTTCTATGGTTCCGAACTCGCCAAGTACTTCGGCCGAATATTTTTTTCAATCTAAATTTTTTTGTTTAAATTTTTTTTTAAAGTTTTTCCTCATTCCGATTTTTCTCTGGACTCTGTTCTTTTGACCTTCTTAGATCTTCTGACTTTTTTCAATAACCAAATGATTTTTGCTTTTTTTTAAACACTCCATCCTCAAGCGGCAGTGAGAAACATGTTCTATTATTGATATTACGAATTTCAGTGCTGAACGTGAATCATTGGCGTTTGCATTTCTTTTTTTGTAAAGTAATTATTTTTTTAAATCGCAAATTAATCATTTACTTGTAGACTCTATTTTTTTTTATCGGACACTTACCCTGGGCATTGTTGCTTTTTTCCTTGCGATTTCAATAATATATATAAAGTTTCTCATTTCTATTTGTCATTTGAGGTGAAGTGATGTTATAGAAACAGTCTTGTTTTTCCTGGCTCGATCTTGCTAAATTAAAAAAAAATTTGTACTGTTTGGGTAGTTTTTTTTTGTGACAACAAATGGAAACAGGGGTCAACAAATGTACTTGTTGAAGATTTTTTCACCAGGGAGGGAATTTTCGGCTAGGTTTATAATATCGCGAAAAAAAACACAAAAATAGCTTGCGCCACCTTTTAAATTTCAGCTACAGGGTGTTCCTTTCGCGAGGTTCTTTCTATCACGAAATAGCGACTTTTAAGGGACGGTAAATGAAAATAAAAAATATCACCTCATTTTCGGGACACCCTAATATATATGAAATTTTTTGAAGAGTCACGGAAAATCACAGTTTATGTTTGATGGACATTCTGATAACCGTAATCAAAATATCCAACAAATATTGATTGGAAATTTTGATGACAATAGTAGAAATCAGTATATATTCTGTTGAGGTCATCGAATAGGCCACTTTATATTTTCTGTGTATTTTCGTGACTAAAACTTAATAGTTTGACCGATGGATCAGTCAACCATTTAACCAATGGATTCATTTATTCACTCAATAATTATTGGGTTCAAAAAATGTTCGTTTAAATATTTTTGCATTATTCACTTCAAAATTGACACATTTCATTTTTCTCTTATCAATCATAATCATTTGGCATTTTTCATCATTATTTCGAAATAGGATAGCTGGAATCATGATCTCAAGCATTTTCAACCGAAATTATTTTTCATTGTATGGTAACTTCCGTGACGAATGTCGTCAAAATAACCATAATATGGATCTCACACTATGTTGATATTTCAGTGACCAGTGTCACTGAAAAACCTATGTAAGATGTATATTCCCATCCAACTGAAAATGAAAACAGCGTTTTTACACATTATATCAATCGCATTTCGAAATCATAATCTCACGCATACAAAATCGAAAATATTTTCCATTCTATGCTTATTTCCGTGACGAATGTCTCCGAAATAACCATAATATGTATCTCATACAATGCGGTCATTTCAGTGACCAGTGTCATTGAAAATCCTATTTAATGTGAATACTCTTCATACATACTATGCAGACTTGTGTTTTTAGATCGGAGATGGAAAACGTATGCCTGCATTTTCGTTTATTTTATTTTTCTATGCAAACTTATAATTGATTGAAAATGAATTTTCATTATCGGAAACTTGAATTTCTTACTGAACTGAAAATGGTCTCAGTGTTTCTTTTCATCCCATCTATCCCATTCGGAAACATGATCTCACGCATACCAAATTGAAAATATTTTCTATTGTCTGGATATTTCCGTGACGAATGTCGTCGAAATAACCATAGTATGTATCTCACACTATGTGGACATTTCAGTGACCAGTGTCATTGAAAAACCTATGTAAGATGTATATTCTCATCCAACTGAAAATGAAAACAGCGTTTTTTCACATTATATCAATCCCATTTCGAAATCATAATCTCACGCATACAAAATCGACAATATTTTCCATTCTATGGTTATTTCCGTGACGAATGTCTCCGAAATAACCATAATATGTATCTCATACAATGCGGTCATTTCAGTGACCAGTGTCATTGAAAATCCTATTTAATGTGAATACTCTTCATACATATTATGCAGACTTGTGTTTTTAGATCGGAGATGAAAACAGTATGCGTGCATTCTCGTTTATTTTATTTTTCTATGCAAATTTATAATTGATTGAAAATGAATTTTTATTATCGGGAACTTGAATCTTACTGAACTGAAAATGGTCCCAGTGTTTCTTTTCATCACATCTATCCCATTTCGGAAACATGATCTCACGCATACCAAATTGAAAATATTTTCTATTGTCTGGATATTTCCGTGACGAATGTCGTCGAAATAACCATAGTATGTATCTTACACTATGTGGACATTTCAGTGACCAGTGTCATTGAAAAACCTATGTGATGTGAATACTCTTATCCAACTGCAAATGAACACAGTGTTTTTTCACATTAATGCAATCCCATTTTGAAATCATTATCTCACGCATACAAAATCAAAAATATTTTCCATTCTATGGTCATTTCCGTGACGAATGTCATCAAAATAACCATTATATGTGGCTCATACAATGCGGTCATTTCAGTGACAAATGTCATTGAAAACCCTATTTAATGTGAATACTCTTCATTCATACTCTGCAAACTTGTGATTTTATATCAGAGATGAAAAAGGTATGCTTGCGTTCTCGTAAATTTTTTTGGATGCCAACTTATAATTGATTAAAAATAAATTTAATGTGTAAATTCTAAAGTAAATAATATAAGATCATTCAATTGACGTGAATTAATTGAATATAACGCATATAATGTCCGTACATAGTTTTCACATTTTCAACTCTCTCGTGTACATTATTTGGTTACTATAGTGACTCCATATAAATGTATATACAGTCACAAATGTGACCTCATAAATTATGATTTTCATCATATATAGTGTCATTTTTTGTACATTGTTTGGTCACTATCGCGACCCTATATAAATTATATATAGTCACCATAGTGACCTAATAGAGTATTCGAAATATATAGACACAACGTGGAAAAATCATCAAGTACTAATCGGTCCTGCATGGTTTGTCATACACCGGGTGTAGTAAGCAGGCTAGAAATTTCGTCACTGAAATCTATTATGGTTGTGCAATTATTACTTTTCGAAATGACAAACGGTAAAATAGAGAAGAAAAAATACAAACTTAAAGCAATACCGACTTCAACGGTGCGGATTAATCAAGATAGTTATAAAGTTCTTAGTGCCATCTTTCACCATGGTGAAAATATCGAGCATGGGCATTTCACGAGTATGCTGCGAATTTCCGGCAACGGTTGGGTTAGCGTCGATGATTCAAAAGTAGAGAAACGGAGTTGGCCACGAAACGGTAAAGATATTAACATAATATTCTTACAGCGAATCTAATATAAAAAAAATAAGATTTCAGTTTCAATGACTACCACTTCTGTGCTTCAGCTATTTGACTAGCGGAGGGCACACTTCTTTATAACTTCAGCACGATTTATCATGGTACATTGAAAATCTAAAATCACTCTACATTTTTTTAAATATTATTCAGATTTGTTGCTCGTTAGTTTAGTTAATCATTTGAGCACGTAATCAATCGCAGCTTCAGCGCGTTAGTAAACCGTTGCATAGATAACCTGGTTTCATTGCAGTTGATTAAAAATTTTAGGTAAACAGTTACTATCTCTTAAAAACGAGAGATGTCGAGCTAAATTCGTAGATTCGTTCGAAATTGCCAAAGCTATTTGCTCGAAAAATCAAAATTTTTCAATATTGCGCGAGTAAATTATTAACGTATACCTGGTAACACGAGAAGCTTCCCTTGTTTAAGCGTAAGATTACCGGCCCCTCTCACCGCCTGCCCCGCAAAAAAGGTAGGGTTCCACCTTAAGCACAGAGAAATTCATAGTTCCCACAGCTCAGCTGAGTAATAAATGAAAAATTAACTACATCAAGGTATTGTGACATATTTCTCGTAAGGCACGAGGTCTTTACAGTACAAAATTAGTTAGAATGAGTAACGTGATCGACCAACCGTTCGGTCGGTAAAAATTTCACGACACGTTCTGTTCCTATCGTCAGAGAACAATGTGGATCTTTAATTTTTCGCGAAATATCCAGATTGTCTTTAAAATAAAAAAAATATAATTGGGTGGAGGTCACAATGTCGAAACTTCAATCGGGCGAATGGCCGAAATATCGAAACGGGAAAAAACGAACATTCAAATTAAGAAGACCCATTTATTTAAAAGTCTTCAAAGTCGATAAAAAATCACGATCATACGAATTTCGAGCCAAATTTAAACCGAAAAAAATCGATCGAGTTCGAGAGTGCATAATTGCGATATTTAAAATAAACTCGAATATCGAACATATTCTGGTCGAGTTTTCATTGATAAATTAGTAAATATTTAGAGCTTTCATAATGTCGAATTTAATATAACGACGAACTAACTCAACGAGTGATCAACTTAGCAAGAGGCAGGAAAGTCAAACGGTCGAAATGTCAAACGCTTCGATAACCACATACATGTTCATATTCATACACATACATACATGCACATACATGTACACACATACATGTTTACATGTGCGATATTTGTTTGTTCGATATTTTGCCCTTTCAAAATTTCAATTCTCGCCAATTGCTTTTATCGCAATTTGGGTATTAGAAAACTTTAGCTGTCCACAATTTTTTAGCTCGTAAATATGAACTTTCCATACTATTTAAATCTATATTATGTCTCTTCCAAATATAGATTCTGTAAACAAATATCTTCAAATGATAGATCATTCGATAAAAAAGGTTCGATATAAAGAAGATTTGACTGCATCGCGTGTCGAAATAGAAACTTTCAAAAAAACGAATCTTCTACATTTATGTATTCGAAATTTTGATCCCCACCTCCCCAGAGACTGCAGTCGGGGTTGAGCATCCTGAGCAAAGAAGCCTGGACAGTGGATGATGCGTTTGTTGCAGTCGTCCTCCGTCTAAAAAACAGGTCTTTCGAAGAAGGGATGACCTAAGAGGCGTCAAACACAAATGCGTCACCCCTAAGTAATGCGAAAACGATTTGTGGTGACGCTGGAAGGAGGGGGGGGGGGTGGAGGGGTTTTCGCCGGTAGTCTCGTGAGAGGAGTCCGGCACACGGGGGTTCTATCATAAGTCTAGGACACCTACGGTGCGCAAATGCATTTCTCCCTCTTAAAAAAAAAAAAATTTAATGTTCGAGTTCATTGAATTCGAAGCAAAGTACTATCTTGTTTTTTTTTTTTTTTTTTTTCAAAAAGAAGTGATATCCTAGCCAAAACTTCGAAAAAGTAAAAAAAAGGACGCCAAGTATTAAAAAGTCGCACCTAAACTATAATGTGATCAGTCTGTATCCCTTCTGTTCATTCCGAACAAATTTTGGCTTTTTTTAAATTTCCTTTCGTTGTATAATTTTTTGTTTTTTTTTCGGTAGAAATATTTTTCCGCCTATCCTCTTCTTTGATCGCCAAAAACAATTTCTTTCTGTTTTCGATTTATCTGCATTCTCTTTTCAAAAAGAATTGAAATCAGTTTATTATTCTCAAAGAGCCAAGAACAAATGCCTTGATTCCGATTTAAATTTCGTGATTCACCAACAATTTTTTTCGAGATTTAGTTGTTAACATGAATTGATGTATATGAACTGCAGAAACATATGACGTACGTACCACCGCACAAAATCAACGCAGAGATTATACAAAAACTTGGCGTGCATGGTTAAGGTACAAAGCTCGGCGAAGGAACGCTCCATCTTTGTATACCTATCCATCCATCCTATCCATTCATTCTATCCATCCATCTTATCCTATCCATCCATGCTATCCATCCATGCTATCAATCCATGCTATCCATCCATGCTATCCATCCATGCTATCCATCCATGCTATCCTTCCATACTATCCATCCATCCTATCCATCCATCCTATCCATCCATGCTATCCATCCATGCTATCCATCCATGCTATCCATCCATCCTATCCATCCATGCTATCCATCCATGCTATCCTTCCATACTATCCATCCATCCTATCCATCCATCCTACCCATCCATCCTATCCATCCATCCTATCCATCCATCCTATCCATTGTAACACGATTTTCCCGGCTCGGGTTCATCTGTCCCTTCTGGACTCCTCCGACATACCTCCTTGAACCACGATAACCCGACCGGGGTGGACTGGGCGCCAGGTACGGAGGTACCGCCGGTAAAACCGACTTTAAGTTCGTCCACTCCGGCGCGGAGACGGTGGACGTGGCAGTTCAAGGGGCCACGAGGATCCAGGGTGGTCCGACTACTCAGCTCAACTGAGATACTTAATGGTAGAGGGGGTGGCTCGGGGCGAGAGTAAGGAATCGGGTCCGATCAAATAAAATAGCCAAAACTACGTATTCGAGCTAATATAACAATTTATTCACGTAATTTTTTTGTGATCGGCGAAACACAGATAGTCGAAGCCCGAAGGCAGGTAATCAAGGCATTTTAACTGTGACGTGACATTTTCACCTTGGGCGAATGTGCCGTCACCTTCGGCCAGCTTTCCCCAAAAACCCGATCTTTCCATTACGCCGTCGGCGGTGTTAGTGCCGGTGTTGGGCGCCAGTTGGTTTTATTACGCGATACCAACAAACGCGAGATTAATCCCAAGCTAAACTTAGAAACTGGATTCAAAAGAGAAACGGAAACGGAACGTAACTTAAGCTAAGGTTGGCGTCTAACATGGAAAGAGCTCGGTTTTCGAGGAAAAGGTTACGGAAAGCTCCGGGGTTGCTCAGTGTGTAGGTTATGTAGAGAGGGCGAGGTCTCGGGCTCGGATGGAAGAAATTGGGTACAACGTAAATAAATCACAAACACTATAAATTATTTGGCTTTCTTCACATGGTTCACTATTGAAAATAAAAATCAATACATGGGTCAAATGTGCAAATATTCGTAATACAAAATAAAGTAATTAACTATAGATTGGCTTAGCAACGCGATGATAACTGACGCAATCGAAATTGATATGACAACATAGAACGAAATTAAAAGAGAGGACAAGATATTTCCGTAGGTCTCGATCGTTAATATATTTTCAAGATTAATTAACACTAGAGTAGAGGCCCAGGGTGTGAGGGAAAGGAAATAATTATCGCGAGGATCGCGAGATTCGGGCAGAACGGCACCGAGCGCGAGGATATTTCCTCGAGGAGGGCATCTTACTCACAACCGATAGTGAAGCCCCGAAAACGTTCCTCTCATACGTGAGAGAGAACGAGACCGCCATTTTGGCGAGCGACAGCACGAGGCCGAGGAGGAGAAAAACTAATTTTCTCCGCATTATGCGTACTATAAATTTATTATTAAAGGTAGGATAAATAAATCCTAATTATTTACACGATCATCCGATGATCGCGAGAGTCGCATTAGGCGTGGTAGAAACTTATTATAAGATAAAATACATCGTAGTCATTTACACGATTATTAAATAATCGCGAGAGTCGCATTATGCGTGTTACTACCTTATTATTAAATTATAGATAAATAAATTCTAATCATTTACACGATTATTAAATAATCGCGAGAGTCGGTATACACCTAAAAAGGCGAGGAGTTGTCCACGGGCTATTTTTCAGCCACGTGCACGGCGTAGCCAAGATGGCCGCCGCGAGGGTCTGAGCACCACGCAATCCCTTATACCAGAGCCCTAGGCATAACTTACGTATGAGGAGCGAAGAGCGAAACGATGTCTCTCCGTCGAGTCTCGGCAGCAACTGTTCGGTAGGCCGCTCTCGCGCTCACGTGCCGGCCGGTTACGCCGGAACGTGGAGGGGGTAGACACGGTGCGCGAGAGGCTCACCGCGAGAACGCCAAGTATCGCGAATCCCGAACTCAGCTCGGCGCGAAATTCAAACATAACAGGAAACTCAGAAACTGATTTCCCAAACGCTCAATTCGATAAAACGATATTTTCTAAAAGAAAATACGAGGGTTCACTGTACGGGCAGTCTCTCCGGGATGTTAGATTATCAGGGCAAACGGAACTCGAAAAACGCAAACGTAGCTCTCAAACTTCAGCCACGGGTACCTGGGGGCAGGGTTGGCTGTAATCCGACCCCGCAGCCTCCCAACTAACAACGTAAACGGAACTCCCGTCAAATCTAACATCCTCTACATGGAGCACTAGCATCTCAGCTAGATTTTTACCGTTCCCGAACAGATAAACTCGGAAAGCATTGAAAATCGAAGGGTAACACGGTGATATCTCGGTTAAATTCTCCTCTTCGTTTCAATGCTGACCTGACGCGACTCAAATAAACTTACAGATAAACGTAACCCGAAAACACCATATGGCGAGAGATTTAACCTTAAATCACAAACTCTAAAGAGTTCGAGAGGGTCGTTCGATAACCTAAACCGTATTAAAAAGGAAAATAGGAAGGAAATTATTGTTTTTCGGGCCTCTACTCACGCTTTCGCTGGATAGACGGGATCGACGAAAGATCCGCGTCACATAACACGGCGACTAACTAATTAAACAAAGAATGACGGAGTTAGTGTGCAAGGCACTAACTCAGGGAGTTCAAACGAATATCAGGTAGCAAAAGTCCGAAGACAGGTAATCACGATGACTTGACACGAAATTCAACCAAATAACCGAAATAATAACGGAGTTAGCGTGCAAGGCACTAACTCAGGTAGTCCAAACGAATATGAGGTAGCAAGAGTCCAAAGACAGGTAATAACGATGACTGGACACGTAATTTAGCTAAATAATCGAAATAATAACGGGGTTAGCGTGTAAGACACTAACTCAGGTAGTTCAGACGGATATGAGATAGCGGGAGTCCGAAGACAGGTAATAACGATGACTGGACACGTAGTTTAACTAAATAATCGAAATGATAATGGAGTTAGCATGTAAGACACTAACTCAGGTAGTTCGAACGAATATGAGGTAGCGAGAGTCCGAAGACAGGTAATAACGATGACGTGACACGAAATTTAACTAAACAATCGAAATGATAATGGAGTTAGCGTGTAAGACACTAACTCAGGTAGTTCGAACGAATATGAGGTAGCGAGAGTCCGAAGACAGGTAATAACGATGACGCGACACGAAATTTAACTAAACAATCGAAATAATAGCGGAGTTAGTGTGCAAGACACTAACTCAGGTAGTACGAATGCGTATTAGGTAGCCAACGTCCGAAGACAGGGAAAAGACCGATTTCACACGGAACGACATATATGAAATAATATTTCGACAGGAATGGAAATACGAAATTCGAACGAAATAAACGCGAAAGAAAATAATAAAGGAATCCGAGGCATTTAAGACCGAAACAATGCCTAACGTACTCGAGGCCGAGTGAGAGAGAGACAGCACGAAAACAAGCCGGCGCGACGCGCTCGCGGCCGGCCTTGAACGCGTAACTCGAAAATATGACCAAATGCTATAGCCTAGTCAGGCTAATTTAATACAATAAAACAACTCAACGGAATTATCGATAAATTCCGTTGTAGTTCACCAAATTTGATAATTAAAATTAAAATAATATTGCGAGTCACCAAGGGGGGACTCGACGGACTCATTGGGGCTCAATAAAATACAAGAATTAAGGAAGAAGGACGATAAAAGAGCGACATTCTCGCTCAATTATTTCCGTCGTTCTTCCACGCCAATCATAATTGGCAAAACACAATAATTTACTCAATACAACTCCCAATGTTCCGACGAGTCGGAAAGAATAAAGGAACGGGCTTACCGAGGCGAAATTCTCTGCTCACGTTGTTAATTGAAATGGCTCAGGAGCTCGTTGACACAGCGACTCGGCGTAGCGACACGATTACGAGGAATGAATTGTTCTCGCGCCTCGGCAAGACTCAGCGCTCTCCTTGTTTCTCCCCACCACTTGAGGACCGCTAGACTCAGTCCTGGCGCCTCTCCTGTGAATTAGCCGAAATTCTCGACTTCGCGACGAAATTATTACGCGGGAATCTCGAACGAGGCTCCCGCGACAATCCCACCTCCAGCGGGCTTTCCACGCCGCAGGGGCTTTTCCTCTTGGGGACCCGGCCGATGTCCGACTGAAGGGTGGAGGGGAGGCCTCCCTCGGGACGTGAGGCGTCCCTTTACGTCCCGGTGGGCCCACAGTGCCACCAGGCTAATTGACACCTCCACCCCAGAGAATCCCAGGCCCCACCTGACGAGGCGCCGTTGCACACGGGCTGCAGTCCCTGCAACGTGGAGGCGAACGGGGCAACTCTCGGTTGCGACGGTGAGAAAGCCACGGACGGCGTTCAAAATGGCCGATAACCAGTGTGGTCTTTCGACCGTTCGCAAGTTGGACTCGGGTGGACGAGAACCAACGGCTGGGGGGGTGAGACTGCCGAGAGAACCCGTCGAGATTGACGAAGCTGAGGCGCGAAGGCGGAAGACGAACGGCCGACGAGGGCGACAAAATGTGACCTAAAATAATAGAGGGTTTTACGTGCTCCCTCTCGCTCTCTCCCAAACGCAATTTTTGGCGATAAGCGCAGGTAATCGGATTCAGGGAACTTAAATTTAACAATAAACAATTAGACGTAATGGAGTCCTCGTAATGCTCTCCACGACGAGTCGTCGAACGGCGTTACGATGGACCGGACCCCCGGTCCACTGGTCGACCAATCCGTGCGGGTGACGTGGCCCAAAAATGTCACGTTACACCATCCATCCTATCCATCCATCCTATCCATTCATTCACTTTATCATTACCATCGCTTATTTTATTCCATACGGGAATAGCGACTTCTTCCTTAGCGTATAATTGCTGTAGGAAGTAATTTTTTCGACTATGTATCTTCCCGAGCTTTGTACCTTACGAGTCATCGAGCTCACGTGACCAAGTTAAAATCGAGGGTAGCGCCTCTAGCAGCAAAACGCCTAACGTCAATCCAATTCGACACTAGCGCTTGTGGCGGCTATTATTTCACCTACATTTTGAAACATTTTTACCGGTATTACAGCAGTGACTTTCGAAGCTGATTATTCCCCATGCTATGTTCGAGCTGTTTGAGTGTCAGCACGGATCCCGTCGCCGTCGTATTTTTATGCCGAATTTTTTCTAAGTCCCAAGATTTTTTTTAAATGGCATTTTTTTTCGACCTCGTCACGAATAGCTCATTCGATAGAGAATCGAATGAAACGCGTTTTTAGACTATCGTGGGAGGAGATTTTTTTTTTTTTTTTTCGAAAAATTACAAAGTCCCACGGTCCTCGAATTTTTTCAAAGTCTCACGATTTTTTTTTTAAGGGCACTTTTTTTCGACCTCGCCACGAATAGCTCAAGTATCGCGATTTCTTTCGTTCCGAAAAACGATTAGTGCCATAATAACAAAAAATAATAATTACAGTATTCCTCAACGTAAGACCCTAATATATCAAGCGGCCCTGATAAGCATGTACTATTTTCCTTCATTATTTTTGAATTATTGGAATAGCAGGCTGGTATGGTGTCGTGCTAGGGTGTCAGGTGGCTCGGGTTCAAATCTCGTATGCGACATTTTTTTTTTACTTCAAATCTGTTTTCAGTGGAATCAATTTTTTTTTTTTTTTTTTTTTTAAGTTTTTATTCATTTGTTTATTTTGTCATGCAATATAGGTTTTAAAATACGTACAAAGTTAACTTATAATTAAAAACGTAGGAAAAAATCTTGTGTGTGTGCACGTTTAAACTTTAGGCCGTTTGTTAGCATCTCTAAGTTTTGGAAATATCGGGCGGGTTGCCTGTTGGTGAAAAGTTGGGATTTGAATTGGACTTTGGTCCGGTGTGGAGTTTTTGTTAAGCGTGGGGAAAAAAATGTGTATGTTGACTTAAGAAAGAAAAACCACGATATAGTATTTAATGGTAATTAGTATTTTTAAATAATTATACTATGTTGTTTTTATAAGTATTAAATGTGAAGATTGAATAGAGTTCAAATAGATATTTGATATGTGTAAAAATATATACCTGAGATTGAGGATCTTACGATATCATCGATATCGGTGGATGTAAGTGTTATAGATTATTGTATTCGGTTAGTTGAGTCTGTGTTATTTCCTGCGTTTTCTTTTTCTGTGCGGTCTTGTATTTTCGTATGTAATTCTGTTTCTCAGTTCGTTGTAGTGTATGGCTGTCGGGTCCATCCAGAAGTATTTGTCGTTGTCGAGTCTGTGGTCGTCAAGTTTGTCTGTCGTAGGGATCGACGTGTCGTATAAGAAGTTTTGGGCATTGGTTCTCATGAAGTTCAGATTGGGGGGTAGTTTCTTGTTGGCAGCGTGTCTTCTCCAGTGCATTATTATAGGTATGTTGTTCTGGTCTTGTATTATTCCGGCCCTATCGTGTAAGATGAATGATTCGTGTTCTATGTATCCTGTTGGTGCTGTAATGTGTGTGATTATTGGATCTGGATGTGAAAAAGCTTTTATTAATTTGTTTTTGGAGTCTTTTGTACGTGTTAATCTGAGTATGAAATTGTCAATGCGAGGGATGTCTGCCGTGTGTTGTAAAGAATTGAATACTTAACCCTGTGATGGAATTGGGATTCAGCAGAGCGGTGTAGAAATAAAGCGTTTCGTAGGCAGATTCTTTCGAATCTACGGATGTTTTCGGCTTGTGAGGCTCCAATATTCCAAAGGACTGGGGCTGCGTATGTGAGGATTGGTCTTATGAGAATTTGGTATGCTATTGTTTTTGCTATTGGGGTGATGTATTTGTTGTGCATTAGTCTTGTTAGTGATAGGGATCTTCATGTTGCTTTTTCTAATTGTGTTTTCCAGTGTATATTACCACGCATTAGATTATCTATGTGTATTCCAAGATATTTTACTACTTTTTTTGTTGGTATTTGAATTGGTGCTCTGGTGTCCGGGTTATGTGTTGTGATGTTGAAATTATCTTTTGCTATTCTGTCTGACGGCTTGAGGCGGTTGTTAAGTCTTCGAAATAAAATTGTTTCGCATTTGGAGTGGCTCATTCTGAGGTTCCATGTAGCGTTATAATTGTTTACTTTGTTGACTAAAGTTTGGAGGACTTCTTGAATATTTGGTATATCCTTTCCAGCTACATATATAATCAGATCATCGGCGTAAGCTATTGAGTGTGTGTTGTTATTGTTTAAATTGAATGAGTTTAGAATGTCGCTTGTGTATATGTTGAAAAGGAGTGGGGATATGACTGTTCCTTGCTGAAGGCCTTCTTTGATTAAAAAGGTGTTGGTTGAAGTATGTGTACCGTCCCATATCATGAATTCTCTTTTTTGTGTCATGTCCCAGATCAACTGGCATAGATGTAGCGGAAATTCTTTTTTAATTAGCTTGTAAATTAGTCCAGACAGCCAGACAGAATCGAATGCTTTTTCTAAATCAATTAATGTGGCTCCGACTGAGTGTCCGGTGGCTAAATATAGATTTGTGTCAGAGAATAACTTGTTGATTGCATGCGTGGTGGAGTGATGAACTTTAAAACCGAATTGGTTATCAGGAATGATTTTATTTATGCTGCAGTGATGGAGAATAGATGTTTGAATGATGATTTCGTAGACTTTACTTATTGCCGGGGTTAGGCTGATTGGACGATAGCTTGCTGGATCTAAAGGGTCTTTGTCTTTTTTTTTTATTGGATATATTTTTGACTTTTTCCAGGGAGCTGGGAAGTACTTATGATTTAGCGCATTATTGAATATTATTGTGTAAGCTTTGAATATTTTTGGAGGAATGTGTTTGAGAACTATTGGTGGGATGTTATCGGGCCCATTTGAGGTTTTGTTGGGGAGGTTATATATTATTTTTTGTACTGCTGTGACCGTTGTGGAGTAATGGTCTGGGAGATCGGGCTGCGATGGTGAATGTGCTTTATTGTTGTTGTTAAACTCTGTTATTGTTGTTTCATTTTGTCTGTTTGTGGTAAATTCGGTCTTGAAGTTGGATATTCTTGTGTCAATTATATTTCATAGTCTAGTGCCGTTGTTTAAATATCTAGGTGAGTTGATAGATTCGTAGTGAGCACCAAGAACATTGAGGATGTCGTTTGGTTCGGTGATGACGTATTTGTTGTTGTTAATCGGGGTTTTTGTGATGTTTATGTTTGATCTCTGAATAATTGTGCTAGCTGTGTTTGTTTCGAATTTGTCTAGTTTTGTTCTCGTTCTTGGCCTGAATATATTATTAATTTTTGGGAAGAACTTATCGGGCTGTCTGTGGTCTATGGATTTGTATATTTTCACCCAGTATTTTTCTATGTTGATTTTGAATTGTTCTTTTATTAGTTGTCGTGTGTTGTTGAGTAATGATTTTAGTCTACGGGAAAGAGGGGTAACGTCGTGAGGATCAAACGAGCGTCTTTTGTGTATAGCGGTGATTAGTTGGGATTTGTGTTTTTGTAATTTGACTATGGTCAGGTTTGTGTATATTTTAGTGTTGTTGGTTTCGGTGTGTTGTGGAACATGTGTTTTGATAGCTTTGTTGATATGTTCTGAGATATTAATAATGTGTGTGTCAATTTCCGTTATGGAGAGATTTTTATTGTCAGGGGGGGGGGGTGTGATGTATGAGGCCTCAAGTTCGTTTTCGAATTTTTCCCAGTCTGTGGCTTTATATTGGTATATTTTTGGTTTTTCAGTACTATTTTGGGACGTTATCGGATGAGGTAAGGAGACTGTGAATAGGAGGGCGTTATGGTCACTGTCGTATGGTAAAGTTGGAATATGCTGGTTAGATAAATTCGATATTTGTATTGAGTGGTCTGCGAGGCATAGATCTATGTAGGATTGCGATGATACGAACGTATATGATGCTGGTGGGTGAATTTTTACTCTAAGGAATAGAGTATTGTCGATTTCTCAGTTGCGTAGATATCTTCCTCTTGGGCTGATTATGCGATCTCCATAGTCGGTATGTCGAGCGTTAAAATCTCCGGCTATGATGTATTTGTTATTTTCTTTGTGGAGTTTGAGATGCCTGAAAATGTTGTTTAATTCATTTAAGAAAGTTTGTTTTATATTTGTTCTGTTGGTGGCGTATAGGCTTATGATATACAAATTGGAGTTCTTGTTATATTTGCTGTTGTCAATGTTGAGCTTTATTATGGTGTATTCGATTATGGTATTGTTTTTTGAGCTGGGAAATTTGATATGTGTGTAATTTATGTTTTTTTTGCAAAAAATAGCTGTGCCTCTGCCAGGGGCAAGAGGTATTATGTCTGTTCTTATTATATTATATTCGGGGAAAGTGATTTTATGTGCCGGGTTGAGAAAGGTTTCTGAGATGAGTGCGATATCTATTTTATTATTTGTGAGAAAATTATGCAGATTATCTCTACGGTGATGTGTTCGTATTGATCTAACATTGATTGCTGTTATGATCAGTTTTTCTAGTGAGTTTGTGGGAAAATTTTGGGTTGCGTTCATTTGTAAAGCTGAGGTGTTTGTGTTCGGAATATTTGGCATTATGCAGTTTGCAATTCGAGGCCTAGATGTTCGAATAAAATATTTATTCTATGTGTATTGAATTGTATTTAGTTACTTAGCTGGGTGATATTTTGGTTGAGCGAGGTTATATGGCCTTGTAACTCCTTTACCCACTGAGGCGTGGTGTCGTGTGTTGTCGTCGGGTCTTGCTGTAAGGGCATCTGATTCGGCGCTGTAAAGACTGTTTCCGGTGCAGCTGTTGTGTGTGTTGTTGCTTGCGCGTATGACACGCCGGGAGAAATTTTCCTAAACGTTCTTTCGACTTTTTCAGCTAGTTTTATTGTTGGGGCCTTTCTCTCAGCTTTGGTCCTTTGATTGATGAATTTGATGTACGGGCAACCTTGATAGCTGGCTGGATGTCCGGTGTTATTACAATTTGCGCATCTGAGAAGGTGTTTTTCAGATTTTTCCGTGATTTCACATTTTCCGGGTTCGTGTGAATTTCCGCACTTGACACAGCGGAACGATAAGTTGCAATTTACGCTCGAATGTCCGAGTCGCTGGCATTTCCTGCACTGATAAATGGTTCTTTTTTTTAGATATTCCCACCTGATTTTTTGATAGAGTATGTGGCTCGTTTGACGTAAGTGAGAAGTTTCGCTATCGTGTGTTAGGTTTACAATGTAAATGATTCGATGTTCATTAGTGGTGTTAGTTTTCATTTTAGATATTTTTGTTATTTTTGTGTTCGGTAGATCGAGCGAGACAAGCTCACTCAGTACTTCTTCCTCATTGAACTCTCCGGAGAGACCTTTGAGCACCAGGGTTTTTGGTCTTAGCGATTTTGGCGTGTACGTGAAGAACTCTTGTTTTTTGGCACGGAGGATGTCGGTGATTTTTGTGTGAGCCTTGATGTCTGTGGGTTGTATTGTGGATTCGTTGTTTGAGGTTTGGTGGATGTGAAACATTCGCTTTTCTATTTTATTTTCGATTAACATGTTGATTATTGATTTGACACCGTTCACATTGTTTAAATATATTGGCGGTGCTTTTGCGTTGCGGTCAGTTGTTTCCGTTCGGGTCATGTTAGTTTTGTGATTTTTTAGTGCGTTATTTTCGACATCCATTTCGTCATTGTTTTCTGAAATGGCGTCGAAGTTGTTTGAAACGATCGTTTCGGCGATGTTTGTTGTATTTACTTTCGCTGTTTTTTTTGGTATTTGCCAACTGCTGTGTCCCTGATCTGGTTCGGTGTTTTGTAAATTGGTATGGGAGCCACGTGCATTTTTGAGGTTAGGGACAACCGTGTGCATGGATGCGGTTGTTTTATTTCCGTGATCTCGTAGGAAATCGCGATATTCTTTATTTAACATTTGGATAGAGCTTATTTTTGGGTTGTTACCTTTTTTTTGTATTTTTTTGCTGTATGAAGCCTGTTGCTCGCTAGAGTCGTTTTTTCGCTTGCTTTTCGACATGTCGAGGTTATGTCCTATCGGTTCCCCACGAGGGGGGCCTTCTCCTAAGCTTTCGTTAATTATATATGTTTGTGTGTTAGCTATGGTTAAATTAGTTAATTTATTATTTATTTTTGTGTTATGTTTGGTTAATTCAGGATATTAAACTTGTTAGTGGTCGGTTCTAGTTATTGCGCATGCGTAATCGGGAACGATCTGTACGCTACCGAGGTTCGCGTGCGACTCCAGTGGAATCAATCAGCTCATTCGATAGAGAATTATTGATCCAGAGAAAAGATATTTCAATAACAAGAGATTTGAAGTAAAAAAAAATGGGAAAAAAAATCAGCAGAGAGTTTTGATCCCGAAACCCTCGGGTGCCGACCACAACACCTTACCAACCTGCTATTCCAATGATTTAAAAACGTTGAAGGAAAATAGTACATGCTTATCAGGGCCGCTTGATATATTAGGGTTTTGCGTTCAGGAATACTGTAATTATTATTTTTTGTTATTATGGTACTAATCGTTTTTCGGAACGAAAGGAATCGCGACATTTGAGCTATTCGTGGCGAGGGCGGAAAAAAAATGCCCTTTAAAAAAAATTGTGTGACTTCGAAAAAATTCGAGGACCTTGGGACTTTGAAATTTTTCGAAAAAAAAAAATCTTCTCCCACGATAGTCTAAAAACGTGTTTCATTCGATTCACTATCGAATGAGCTATTCGTGGCGAGGTCGAAAAAAAGTGCCCTTTGAAAAAAATCTTGGGACTTTGGAAGAAATTCGAGGACCTTGGGACTTAGAAATTTTTCGAAAAAAAAAAAAAAAATCTCCTCGAACGATAGGCTAATAACGCGCTTCATTAGATTATCTATCGAATGAGCTATTCGTGTGGAGACCGAAAAAGAAGTGCCCTTCATAGAACATCGTGGGACTTAGAAAAAATTGTCGGGTTCAGAAACTTTAAAAATTTTCAGTGTTTATCATTTTTCGCTACCGTCGATATACCACTTGTCCGATTTTACCGACAGACTGCCGGAGCAAACCTAGCGTCGAAAGCTGGAACCCGCTACACATCGTAGAGTAAGCCAACATGGCCGCCACTCCGCCGTGAACGTGTCGCGTCCGTTCAACCAGATTTCTCCGCGAGTTTTTAGAAAAATCAAGAAAAAAAATTTTGTTCAGTGCAGTGAAGTGGTACGATTCCGGCTCTGGTCCGTTTACTTGTGTCGAGTGCATGGTGAGTTCGTGATAAATCAATCTTTGTGACAGGCTCGAAAGCTGTCATGGCGCGACCCTGTCACGTCGTATTTTCACGAATTTATTGTGATTGTGAAAAAAATGTGGTATTGGCAAAGTGACCAGAGCCGGAATCATGAATTTATGCTTTATTTTTTAGTGTTTTTTTTTAGATTAATTTGATCAAAATTCGCGACGAAATCTGGTTGAAACGGATTTTAGTTTTTCCAGCTGCCACCAGGCGGAATGTAGCGCTGGCTATGCCATCGCTCGATGACTCTTAACCATGCACGCCAAGTTTTTGTATAATCTCTGCGTTGATTTTGTGCGGTGGTACGTACGTCATATGTTTCTGCAGTTCATATACATCAATTCATGTTAACAACTAAATCTCAAAAAAAATTGTTGGTGAATCACGAAATTTAAATCGGAATCAAGGCATTTGTTCTTGGCTCTTTGAGAATAATAAACTGATTTCAATTCTTTTTGAAAAGAGAATGCAGATAAATCGAAAACAGAAAGAAATTGTTTTTGGCGATCAAAGAAGAGGATAGGCGGAAAAATATTTCTACCGAAAAAAAAAAAACAAAAAATTAAACAACGAAAGGAAATTTAAAAAAAAGCCAAAATTTGTTCGGAATGAACAGAAGGGATACAGACTGATCACATTATAGTTTAGGTGCGACTTTTTAATACTTGGCGTTCTTTTTTTTTACTTTTTCGAAGTTTTGGCTATACAGCATACTCAACATCCACTAAAAATGGCGAACACCACGAACACACAACAACAAACGGTCACCATCAAAATGGCGGCCATCAACGTAAACTCCATCATCTCCCACGCAAAACGATTCGGCCTACTGAACTTCATAGAAGAAACTGACAGAGATATCATATGCCTCAGCGATACAAAACTTAACAATAATCACAACGTATCCTTTTCACAGTACCAAATTTACCGCACAGATAGACTAAATGCCCAAAAAGGAGGAGGGACAGTGATACTCATCAAAAATGACTTCCCGCTCCACTGCAAACAAATACACTACCCATCCCCAAACATGAATGAAATCCTTGAGTACACAATAGTCAAATGTAGCCTCAGCAAGAACACAAATGTTTTCATAATAAGCGTATACGTGAATAACGAAGCCAGAAAGATATTCATACATGAAATAAACACATTATTAACAAAGCTTAACACTAGGGAATTAAACAACTACTACATTCTCGCGGGTGACCTTAACGCCCGACACATCGAATGGGGAGACATAGCGAGCAATTACAAAGGGCACCTGTTAAGAAAATGGGAAAGTGACCAATCCCACCTATATAAAGCCACGATATACTGTAACGGGACGGCACCAGCGCACCCGTTACCGGGCGCCGGAATGAGTCCTGAGACCCATCCCGCGCCACCATCGCGAATTCTCGGGCCACGTAACTGGTCACGCCTCTCGAACGACGAGTAACCAGGTCTAGGACCGGCCCACGGGGCCAGGCACTACACAGAGAGCCTAATTGCCCGCCCTACAGTCCTATTGTAACCACCTCCTTTATATCTTTGACTCCTGATACTCTCGAGGCTTCTGAGCCTCCTAACTTGGCCATATTACCTGTAATTAAGACTTAAATAAAGAAAACGTACAACCATTCGAGTCTGACTCAAGTAGTTCACCCTACCATCCACAAACCCCACCAGACTAATCACGGGGTGCCCAAAGAAGGGAATCCTCCCCTCAGGCCGCTGTAATTATTTAAGGGCGAGCACGACCTCGGAGCTCACTCTTAACTTCAAACTTTTGGGATCATCACTTTCTCGGTAATGCTCCAGTAGTCTAGTGAGCATTGCTCCAACCTAACTTCCACCTGAGCTCGTGGTAAGGACCCAGTTCTATGAGAAAGCCCCAGTATTGCACTGGAAGTCGGACTCATAGAGCTGGCATTAGAATGGTGACCGTAGGTAGGCAGAGAAGATCGTATATCATTTAATTAAACAATTTAAATATTTCTGGGTCCTGACCTTTTGTCACGCCCTATTTACGAGAATCTTCACAAATACTGCATTAGTGACAGTCTGTTTGACGCGTCTTCCTCTAAGGTCGTAAAGTCCACTAACTTTAAGCCATTTATTAAAACACACGGCTCAGCGGACGAGTACCTGCTCGTCGGAACCGTATAGGTTATTGAATTTCAGTCTTTTGAAGAATTTTATTTTAAGATTGCCCTCAGCAATCCATCGTGTTTGGAGATTAGGTCCCTCCATTCTCAGCAAGAACGCTTGGTTCTTGTCCCTACCTAGATAAAAGATTAAATAAAATCTCAATTCAATAATTAATACCCCAAATTGATACATCGGCTTCACCGATGCTTGACGTCACAATCGTGGCTAAATCGTCACACACCCATATTGCCGTAAATGATCTGTCTTCGGACAGACAACTTGACAATCATATTTACCTCACATGTGTACAAATTGACTTCAATAAACGATAACTATCATACAAACGAAACGAGTCTGTGTTATTTCATGCATGCTAGCCCTGCTACGTATGACCATCAACAACGGTATCTCAGCTTTCGAACTCTTTTATTGCGCTTTAATTGTCGTTTTACTCGCATCTAATTTCGCAATATCACTTACTCTAGCCAAAAGCGTGAGAGCGAGAAAGATAACAGTGTCCAAATAGAAGAAATTATTTCAAACAAATAATCATAACTAAAATCGAAATTATTTCACACAAATAATCATAACTAAAATCCGGAGGTTTCTGACGAATAATCATAACTAAAATCGCTCGCATTCTTGGAGAAATAATCATAACTAAAATCGAAATTATTTCGAACGAATAATCATAACTAAAATCGACGAATTTCGGGCGGTCTCATACACGCACCCAGGACCTACAAAGATATTCAACGGTGTGCGTGGTCTTCACCTGCAATACACTCATCGCGGGGTACACTGACAAGCGACACAGAACCTCTTCATACGCATCGATCCCTACTAACTCCTTGATTATCAAGTTCTTATATTATTCATAATTTTTGTGTCTCACTATTTCTTTCTTAACTATTACCATCTCGGCTGCCACAAAGTCCTCCTCAAGGTATTTATCACCATCTAAATATTTAATTAATCAAACTACCTCTTTTCTTTATTTTTTTTTATTTTCTTTGTGTATCTAGCAGCAATCTCCCTCACATTCACAGAATGCCTGTGATGAAGGATTGATATAGTCGTATGTTATGCCCGCGAATCTCGTCACGTGGGGACAAGTTGTCGAGGACAGGTAATTCGAGGATTGCCAAAATGAGTCAATCTCCAACTCAATATTGTACAAAAATACTATAAGGTTTATTGAGAATAAGATAATTTTACAAAGTCAAGGTGTGTTTGCCTCGAGACCAATTCGTAGTTAGATAGTCGTAGACTTCTAACTTTTCCGTGCAGACTGCCGTTTTTGGGCATTGTCACTACTTTTAATGATTTGCGTATTTCCCCCAGAATATTGATAATTTACCCCTTCTTTTAATTATTCCTTCTCGAATGCTCGGTGGCGTGATGCACCGTCAGCGATTCGGGGTTTAGCTCGCTCGGGGGTCGATAGACCCACGCTTGTGATCGAGGAATGTGCTCGATCCTACTTTATCGTATAAAATGTAATATTCTTAATTTGTGGTTGCTATGCGGGGCATAACAATCCTCCCCCTTTAAGGAGACGAAACCTAGTTTCGGCTACTCATAGCAACCCAATTTATCTAATATTTTTTGTTACTTTAATGTTAATTTCCCTCTTTCAATAAAATTGCGACATTTATCTTGTCGTGTTTTGGTCTCTCGGTTTACAAATGTATTTTTTCTTTTTGTTTTGTTTTTTACAATGTTTCCGTTTCCGGTGATAATTGAATAGTTTTAATTCTGAAATAGGTTTTTCAATTTGGTATGTTAAATTGTGTTGGGGTAAGAACGTTATAAACTCTTTTTGTGTATTTTCTATTATCGTTTCTAATGGGTAATTGGCGGTGGTGACGGAACATTTCCCATCTAAAGCCAAAATTTCTGTGTCCATAAGTGTAGTATATATGCTTGGTTCATTTTTACATTAAATAGTTAAAGTTTCTTTTGTCGGTGCTACATATAGCCATCTTCCGTTTTGTTCTAACGTGATAATTATGGTTTTTTCTAATTTTACTATTTTTCGTGTACAGTGATTTTTTTCTGGATCTTGTCCTAAATAAACTGATATTTTGCAAGGTGCTGTTTCATGTAATGTTTGCGTTGCAATTTACTGCCGTTTGTTCTCACGGGTAACTTTCTTAACTAAGAATTCGTTGTTTTCGATTAATGGAAATTTTATTTCAACTACTAATCGAGATTCTTTTATTGTATGAGTCAATTTCTGCTGTTTTTAGTAACTTTTACACTTCGCTACGTATTATTTTTGTTGGAAAACTTAAATATTCACTTAATCTTCGTAGTGAAATAAAGTGTTCTATAAAATGAGTTCATCTTTTCTGTCTATCAAGGTTTTATTTTTATTTTGTTCAAATGTTTGTGAATCTTTTTTTTTTCTATCGACGACTCTATTTTTTCCGAATCATTTTTAGTTTGTTTACACGATAGTTTAATTTTTTTTTATTATTATTTTTTTTAGCAAAATTCCCTTTTTTTCAACATAGATATTATTCTGATCATTCTTCTTCTTTACTGCTGAATTCCCTTTTGAAGTTTTGAAGTTTATTCTGTCTTTCTTCGTTCATCTCTTGTCGTTGTTTCATATTTTCTGTTCCAATTTTTTTTTCTGTTATTTATTTATTTTTTCTATCGCTATTTGCTGAAATCCGGAAGCAAGTTGAGGTGTATTGGTACATGTGACTTGTCCTAACTGGTTCAATATCGCGAGTATATGGGGCAGTGGATGAGTCTCCTTGTGTTCTTTCTCTTGAATTATGAAAATTCATTACAACTCTTTTGCAGGTGCTTCCGTTCGCATAAGCTTTTTCTTTGGATCGACCGGTAGTGGTGCGTTCCCTGGGCATTTGTTTGAATGTATTATGCCATCTCCAAGTATTTCTTCAACTTGACTCGTCATATCTGATTTGTGAGTCTTAGACTGGCTGTACGGTAGAATATTTATCGACACATTTCTTTTTCTTGTATGTGTGGGATGTCCAATGCTGTTGGTACACTCAAGTATTTCCTCCTTGGAATCATCTGTAGATCCTTTACTTCTCTCTGTCTTTTTAGAGTCTTTTTCTAGCTTTTTTCCAATCTTTTGCTTTTCTTGAGAGACTTTTTTCGGCTCTTCTTTGGTATTTTCTATTTTTCTCGAGTCCTTTTCTGACTCGTTTTTGATTTTTACTATTTCTTTTGAGTACTTTTCTGGCTCTTTTTGAATTTCATCTTTTTCTGTTGAGTTCTTTTTGGAGTCTTCTATCCTTTTTGCTACTCCTCTGTAGTACTTTTGCAGTTCTTTTTTCATAGTTTTGGTTCCTATGGAATCTTCTTTTGGTTCAATTTTAATTTTATTCATTTTCTTGAAGTCTTTTATTGACGCTTTAATTTTATTTATACCTTTGGCGTTCCTTTTTGGATTATTTTTCATGTTTTTCTTACCGTTTTTGTTTTCTTCCGGCTCTCCGTGGATTTCGTCTATGTCCAAGGCTGGAGTCGGTATTTCCATTTTCTTATCACTTGTGTATATCATCGTAATCGGGTACGAGGACCCTCCTTTTGCGGCGGTTCCTTTGCTTGTTTCGACTTTTGGGATGCTTTTTGTGACTGCTATGAAACCCATATCCATTTTCAAGGTTTCTGAATGTAGGATATTCTCAGAGCGGGGTGGTATCTCAATTTTCCTGGTCCCATTGATTAACGGTTCCACGTGACCGTATATTTTGATGTATCGGCCACTCAAGATGTCGACTTTATGCTTTTTAATGAAGTCCATACCCACAATCCCGTCAATTCCTATAGGTAGTGAGTCCTCCACCAAGTAGAAGTAATGTCGGACGTTTACCGCGGGAGTTTCAACTTCTAATTCCACTTTGTGATGTACGTGAAAAGATTTTCCTCCTATTCCTTTTAACTCGATTGTTTCATCGGTTACTGGGATGTCTGCAAATAGGACACCCTTCTTTATAATGGAACATTGTGCACCTGTGTCACACTTCAATGTGAGGACTTTTCTTTTTGCATGAGGTGATGATATGTGGAAATCGCTAGCCATTTCCCTTAGGTCTATCGTATTTATTCCACATAACCTTTTCGTTCTCTTCGTTTGAAGTCTTTTGGATGAGCCCGTAGCTCTGTCCATTTCCTTTTTGCTGACGCTTGCATTTTTGTGCTTAGCTGTCGCAGTGAGTAGGCTGAAGGTGAGTGAACCTATCGTTTTCTTGCCTTCCTTTGCATTTTGTTGCTCACCTGTTTGTTCCGTATAACTCTCGTTTCCTCTATTGGAATTATTATTTTCTCTGTGATTATTGTTACCTTGGCCTCCTGGCCCGTTATTTGACTGGGCTGGCCTATTTCTACAATCGCGATATGAATGTCCCGGTTTTTTGCAGTAATTGCAAATAATTGAATTGATATTTCTTCTTGGAACGGGGAGAGTGTAACGTTTGTTGTTGTGTCCATTTGGTATCTCGGAGTTTCCGCAATCCCGAGCTATATGACCCGTGTCATGACACTTGTGACATATAATCGCTTGTCGATCAGGGCTATTTCGTTTTGCCATTGTCTCGCTGCCCTGTTGGGTTTTTTCTTCATCTATTGCCGCTCTTATCGCAGCCTCGAGTGTTTTATAACCCTTGGCCTTGATAAGTACTTGATAGTCTTTTTTAAGACCTCTCCCGAAACTTGCTAATCCTAAGTCTCGGACGTATTCTTCGATAGCCTTTTTCTCTACGATCGTTGATTTCGTACGAGTGCTGGCTTCTACGAGTTCCATCATGAGTGCTTCTAATCTTTGACCGTATTCTTGCACTCCTTCATTATGTTTCTGTCGACAGGCATGCATTTCCATGTGCAAAGCTCCTACTGTTCGACGTTCTCCGTATAATTCTGTCATGATGTCTTTAAAGGTTTCAAAGTCTTCGATATCTTTATAACGGACATCTTCTCGCGCTTTTCCGGCTAATTTAGTTGTTAAAACAGTTTCTAACAAAAGGGGTTTATCTATTTCTTCAATATGTTTATTTGCTAACCCGAATGAATCTATTAAATCGCGGATTTCATCCGGTTTTGTACCGTCGAATCGTGGAATGAGGCTTCGAGCCTCTTTAAGGGACATGGAACCTCGTAATCTCCTCGAGGGAGTTCCGGGTGTTCCACTAGTTCCAGCACCTCCGAGGGTGTCATCTAACGGCATTTTGATATTTATTCGAGCTTCTGGAGTTTGTGGGGAATCCGGCTCGACCAAACTTGTAGTGTATGGGTCGAACTTGGGTTTCGCGCGTCTATTCGGTCTTTTTGGGGTCTCTACAGTTATAAAGTCTCCATGAGATGTAGAAGAGCTAGATAGACTACTCGCGTCGCCTGACTCTGGGTCTAATTTGACTTCCCTTAATTTTAATCTTCTTTTAACCGGTTGCAATGGTTCTTGCGGTGAGACAAATTTTAATCTTTTATTAAGAAAAGAATCGAAGGATCGCGAAAGTGTACGCACACCCGGTAATCTTAACCGATTTATCAGTTCTTCGTCGGACATCTATTCGATCGCTTTGGCTTTAGTGGGTTACAAAATTTGTTCCGTCACTTACAGTACGACGATCTGGTAGATCTGCATGATGATGTTGCAGTCGTGATGAGATTTCTTCCGTCGGCTGCTTGGCTTTCACTCTTCCTTCGATGGCGAATCTGCGATGTCGATTGGTCGCTACTTCACGAAACGATGATCAACTTCTCGGATTGTCGACTTGAACTGCTCGTGGGGCTGTCCTGGTCCGGATCGTTGTTCAGATAATGAAATCTATCTCGTCTCGTTTTGGCTCTTTGTGAAACCGCAGTTCGTTTCACCTTGTAGATCTCTTTGGTTTTCTTGAGTTGTGGCAATCCCACCGCTGCCACCAATGTTATGCCCGCGAATCTCGTCACGTGGGGACAAGTTGTCGAGGACAGGTAATTCGAGGATTGCCAAAATGAATCAATCTCCAACTCAATATTGTACAAAAATACCATAAGGTTTATTGAGAATAAGATAATTTTACAAAGTCGAGGTGTGTTTGCCTCGAGACCAATTCGTAGTTAGATAGTCGTAGACTTCTAACTTTTTCGTGCAGACTGCCGTTTTTGGGCATTGTCACTACTTTTAATGATTTACGTATTTCCCCCAGAATATTGATAATTTACCCCTTCTTTTAATTATTCCTTCTCGAATGTTCGGTGGCGTGATGCACCGTCAGCGATTCGGGGTTTAGCTCGCTCGGGGTCGATAGATCCACGCTTGTGATCGAGGAATGTGCTCGATCCTACTTTATCGTATAAAATGTAATATTCTTAATTTGTGGTTGCTATGCGGGGCATAACACGTACATGAAAGCGACAATTGACCTCTGAGGCTTTGAAAACATCTTCTTGGATGTGTGGGATGCAAGAGATCTTCCAACATATTTCATTAACAATTCCCTCAGTTCCCTAATATTATAAAACATCCTGTTTCGTAATCCCGACCCCAGGGACTGTGTCGCAAGGCCGGCGTGCCCCGCGATAACGAAACGTTTCAATACCTTCCCTCGACTCCTACACATCCTTACCATAACTCATACCTCGACGTCTGTATCGCGGATTCAAGAATTGTAATCACAAACCTAGACAATAATTATAAACTACCAGTGTCACACTACCCAAGCGACCACGACGCCATAATAATAGACGCCACCATTCCCAACGAAAACACAACAGAAATCGAAAACGACGCAAAACCTGCCTACCTGTACAAAAAAACAAAATGGAGCCTCTTTCATAAACACTTAAGACAAAACTACACAGCCACAATCCCAGCAAACAGAAACCTAACAACAGACGAAATAGATACAGCTATAGAAACAATTAACGTAGCACTAAGAAAAACAATACAAGAAACCGTACCAACACATAAAAAAACGGACAATACTCTAAGCTATGTAAATAACAAAATAATACGGGCACAAGCACAAAAGACCAAAATAATGTCAATCCACAAAAACCTCAAGCGACGACATTATTCTAACCACCACCCAGCTATAATTGCGACCAAAGCAATTATTGACTATCTAAACACCAAACTTAAAGCAGAATTCAAAAAAACGTACACTAAATATTGGGAAAAACAACATAGCAAAATTGATTATCGTAACCCAGCAGAGTTTTTTCCAAAAATTAACAGATTCTTCCGAGCTAAACAACCCTTACAAATAAAAGATCTTAGGATTAAAGAAGAAGATCACCATACAATAAACAGAAGTGGAATTAATCTAGCGGAAGCAACAACAACGAATGGCACGCACCTAATTACCAGCACACATGATAAACTAAACTTAATTGGCACGATATACGAAAAAATAAACTCGCCCCGACACACTAATCAAAACTCTCAAACTAAAGTGAACGTAGACAGACTAGTAAATACCATGAAACTAGAGGCTCAAATTTATAGAACAAACAACACAACCATAACACAATTCAATGACGAGAACACAGCAGACAAACCAAACAATAGACTAGAAAACTTACCGATATATTTCCATAACACTATCCAGCTCCAAAAAATACTCCAAAACCTACCTAACAAAACGTCAACAGGCACAGATCAAATCCCTTCCATCATTCTCCGCGAACTCCCAATATACGTAATCAGAGATTACGCCATGATCTGCAACAACGCCTTAAACCACAGTTATTTCCCAACCGCCTGGAAAACTGAAAAAGTCATACCGATCGGAAAAAAAGACAAGGACCTACACGAACCAACAAACTACAGATCCATCTCCTTAATTCCTAATATTAGTAAAGTCTACGAAATACTTATCAACAACTCGATAATCAAACATACAAACGACAACAACATTATACCGGAACAACAATTCGGCTTCAGACACCGACACTCAACGACTCATGTAATAAACAAGATAACGAGCGATATCAACGCACAGCTACACCAAAACCACATGGTCGGAGCCTGCCTGATCGACATCGAAAAAGCCTTCGACTCAGTATGGATCGACGGACTAATCTACCTACTCCAAACCACTAACTTTCCTAAACAACTAACATATGTCATCTGGGACATGATCACGGGGCGAAACTTTGTCACTACAGATGGGAAAAACATATCCACGAAAATATTTCAGATAACAGAAGGGCTAGCCCAAGGTACAGTCAACTCACCGATTCTCTTTAACATATTCACACACAAGATACTACATCTCCACAACAAACTCAATAGCGACACACACTCATTAGCGTTCGCTGATGACCTGATCGTATACGTCACCCACGAAGACCCGGAGTATATTCAAGGCCAATTACAAAAAGCAGCAAACGAAATTAATAAGCAATATCTCAACTGGAACTTACGAAGAAGCCCAACTAAATGTGAGACAATAATTTTCCACAAACCACTCAGATTTATAGGAGCCAAGAAGAGAGAAAAAATAAAAGAATTTAACATCACAATCGACAATACAACAATCCCACACAAAACAATAGTGAAATATTTAGGAATACAGCTAGACTACCTACTCCGACTAAACAATCATATTCAACAACAACTTACCAAAGCGAACAAGGCCTGGAAAGCAAATTGCAAACTCTTCTTCTCAAAAAAACTAGACCACCGAGCTAAGATAATATGTTACCTTTTGCCATTTAGACCAATAATCACATATGCTACGCCCATATGGTGGAATACATCAGCCAGCATGATGGAAAAAATACGGAAATTCGAGAGGAGATGTCTACGAGCGGCGTTACACATATATCGACACACTGACGAACCAACACAGATGATCAACAATAAAACATTATACCAAACAGCAAACATACCAAGAATAGACAACTTTACGATAAAACTAACAAGAGATTATTACAACAAACTACCTGACAGCTCAAACTCCATAATCAAAGCACTTGCCGAACCACCCAATATAGACAGGACTCAACAAGCCATTTCTGGATACATCTCCCCACAATCTTTCACTCACTTCGACAAAAGAGGTATAATACAAAACAGCAACAATATTCCAACAATATACCATATTCGACGCAACCAGGCCAACAAATCCCTTCCAACCACACACGAAGAAATCGACGAACAAAACTCAGTATACTCCAAGGCCATTCCTGACAGAGATTTATATGACTTCTCCCGATTATCAAATAAATATTGGTGGCTTACTAACGACGATAAACATCAAGACGAACCGAGACAGAGGAAACGTCACAAAGAACTACTATCCCGACAACGGCGAATCGGTCGCGCAAACATCAGCCGTAGATAAACAGACTGCTCCAAAGAGCCGCACCTGTACATATATAAATTAGTGACCAATGTATATAACCCCCCTGTATATATTCCCCCCCCCCCCTTAGTCCATAAGCAAAAACAAAAAGATAAAGTCAAACAGGTTTTTTTTTCCATACAAATTTCCTTTTTCCTGTTAACCCTCTAATAAACAAAAATACGCAGTTGGCTCAAAAGTATCGCCACACACACACAAATACATCAATAACGAAAATGTACGATAGTGAGAACATGTGAGATACTCGACCAACAACCGGTCACAACATGTAGTAAAACAAACATATATATTGGTTTTTTTTTTGTTTAGATTGTTTTTAACCACCAAAATGTTAAACTATGTATCGGAGCCAATAAAAACAAAACTTATTAAAAAAAAAAAAAAAGGTTCGAATCCCGGCAAACACCTCTGACATACTCAAGTGCTTTTTTCACTGCAATCCTGGTGGCTGGGCAACCACCTTAAATATTGGAAGGTCCAAAAATCCTCGCTTGTTGCGTGGGCGGTCGGTACATGGTTTGACGGTGCCTTTCCGAGCGGTTCTTACCGATCGGATGGTGACCCTCTAACCGTGCATCGGCTGGCTCACGGAACAAGAAGGGAAAAGAAACGGAAAAGAAAGAAAAATAATCCCAAAAAAGAACAAAAGTATTGGTAACAAAGGAATAGACCAAGAAGCCGGAGGTAATCAACAAGGAAACACAAATATAAACGGATATTGGGAGGACACAGCCCCCTCGACAAGATACAAACACTAATGAGTTCACTGCAACAAGAACGAAATTAATGAAAGAATATGATTGCACAAATTTAGGCCCTTTTGAGATACAACTTACGTACACAGACCAAGCGTACCGATCGCTGGGAGCGACAGCCAGAATCTTGATGAAATACGCGATAAATTACACTACAGTTACTCGAAAAGGACGTAACAAATTTATTGTTACATTTAAAAATCACACAGACGCAAATGCCTTGCTTAGAGACTCGAGACTAGCTGGACATCAGTATATTGCAACGATCCCGTGGTACAAAGTTTTCCGTAAAGCGATACTTCGAGGAATTCCATCAGACATCAGCATTGAAGAGGTTATGGAAACGATTAATGCCGAAAATAGAGAGCTAAATGCGGTGGAAGCCTACAGATTCACAAAACGTATAACAGTCAACAACAAAACGGAATACGTCAACACAGGAACGGTATGTGTAACCTTAACAAACCAAATTCTCCCAAAAAATCTTATCATGTGGAGGTGTATTTTTGACATGAAGCCGTTCGTAAGCAAGGTTCGTCTTTGTCTAAACTGCTTCAAAATTGAACATATTAAAAAATTTTGCAAAATAAACGCGAAATGTTATAATTGTGGGAACGATAAACATGAGGGAGTACCATGTCTATCAGATTCTCCTAAGTGCGTTAACTGCCATGAAGAACATCGAAGCACTGATCCTAATTGTAGAGTCCTTATTGAACAACAACGAATTAATAAGATCATGGCATATGATAATGTTTCCTTCGAAGAAGCGAAGAAACGATGTGTCATGTCAAACGCAGCAAAGCCGACGAATAACAAAGAAGACGTGGATTTAATGGATTTGAGAAATTTCCCTGCCCTGAGGCCCATAGCGGAGAAAGAACAGGACAAAATGAGGCTAGTCTCCGGTGATGGTGAGGGACGTTCGACATCGAGTAACAGCATCCATTCACGACGACCAAGCAGCAATACCGACATCGCAGCATCTACATCTTCATCTTCATCGCTTTTCAAGAAACATCCTGAGCAGACGCAATCACACGGTAATATGCCAAGTACAGAAGTGACCAAAATGATCAACCAACTCAAAACAACAGAATGGGAAAACAAGGAGTGTGATACGAAGAAGTTACTTACATTGATAAATGAACTAATCCAACGGATTGTTCTGGACAAAGAAAAAGGTCTGTTTTTAGCAAGACTGTTTAAAGTAGCTGAAAATCATGACAAGTTCAGAGAGAAGTAAGAATGCAATATCAATCTTACAGTGGAACTGTTGCAGTATTAGAGGGAAATTGCCAGAATTACACAAATATGCATGTGATTATGACCTAATACTACTTTCAGAAACTTGGCTTAAAGAGACTGATAGTTTGTATTTAAAAGATTTTCATGTTATTAGATTTGATAGAAAGTTACAAAATGGTGGCGGTACGGCCATATTGATCAAAAAAGATATCGATTATAAAGTAATTAACGATATAGAAAATAATAATGATTCTATAGAATATGTTGGAATAATATTGAAGACTACCATAGGAGACATTCTAGTCATGTCTTGTTATAGATCTCCGAATAATAATCTTGGTGCAAGGGCTTAGAAAAGATTTTTCAGCTCGATCTCTCGATATAATATATTTTTGATTACAGGGGATTTTAATGCTCATAACATGTGCTGGGGGAGTAATGCCACGTGCGCTGCTGGAAAAATTATAGAGGAATGCTTAGAAGAAGAAAATATTTGTCTGTTAAACGATGACACGCCAACATTTGTCTCACGCCCTTTTGGAACACAGTCATGTTTAGACTTGACAATGGTGAATGAAGAACTAGCACTCTCATGTAATTGGCAGGTAATCGAGGATGGATGGGGCAGCGATCACTTTCCTGTAGTGATTGGGCTCGGTGTGGATCCGGCCTTGGTTGAACCCCCAGGGGCGAGAACCAGGATATATCCGGCAAATAAAATATCATGGGACATTTCTTCGACCAAAGTAGAGACAGCAATAGAAGATTATGAGAAGTCCGAAAACTATATGTCGGTCACTGAACGGTATTCACACTTTATTGAATTAATAGGAGATAGTGTTCGCTGTGCCATTCCAGAAAGTAAGGGAAATTATTTGGAGGAAAAAAAACAAACGTGTGAGAGGACCGATGAGCCCATGGTGGAACAAGGACTGCGAGGTGGCGAAACGGGCCAGAGTAGACGCATTCAATCAATTTAAGCGAACTGGATCTAGAGAAGATTTTTTGGAATTTAAAAAGAAAGAAGGCAAAGCTAAATACACATTCAGGAGGGCCAAAAAAGAAAATTTTGTTGCCTTCTGCGAGGGGTTAAGTAGATTTATAAATCCTTCATATATATGGAAAAAGATCAAGTGTTTCAAAAATAGGTGGGTGAATAAAACCTCACAACAGCAGACGGGTAGTGAACAAAAAATTCAAGCAATTAAAGAAAGTATAGCAGGCTTATGCCCATCATGGGCAAAAGTAAAAGAACCAAATTTCACGGTTGAACAGCCAGTAGTAACTTTGGATAAGCCGTATTCGTTAGAAGAAATGGAAAGGGCAATTGGCTCGGTGAGACCTCGGTCGGCGCCGGGGCTGCATGGGATCGACTATAACCTAATAAGACATTTCAAAATTAAAACTAAGAAACTTCTACTAAATCTATACAACGATATTCTTCAGTCTCATGCCTTCCCGGATGAGTGGAGGAATTAGTTAATCTTTTTTATATCCAAGGCTCAATCCAATAAATTCCGACCTATATCGTTGGCTCAGTGTTTGGCAAAGATTCTAGAAAAAATGATCAACACCCGGCTAAGTTGGTGGTTGAAAAGAGAACAACTGCTGGCTCGGACCCAGTTTGGTTTCAGAAAACAAAAATCTTGCATCGACAATCTATCCATCCTTCAATCAATTGTGAATAACGAATTTCTCCACAATAATCGGATAGTAGGCGCCTTTCTGGATGTTAAAGGTGCGTACGATAATGTACTAGCAGATATACTTACAAACAGACTACAAAAGTTAAATCTTCCAGAGAATCTCCTGCATTTTATATACAATTTAACATCAGAAAGGACGCTACAGTTTAGGCTGGGTGGCTTGATCAGTTCTTGCAATACATTCAAGGGATTGCCTCAGGGTAGTGCCTTGAGTCCCCTATTGTACAGTTTATATACGACCAAGTTAGAGAAAGTAATCAATGATGATTGCGAAATATTACAGTTTGCCGATGACATTGCGGTTATTTCAAAAGTAAACCCTGTCCCCCTAGGGCTTGCCACGGTTGAGACTTCGATTGAGAAAATTAAAATCTTCCTTTCTGACAGTGGACTGGAGCTGGAGCCAAATAAGTGTCAGTTGATCATTTTTTCCCAAGGGAACTTTAATAAGCTGAATGGTCTAGCATTGTATATTAATGAAATCAGAATCAATCCTGTACAGGAAGCGAAGTTTTTAGGAGTTACCTTACAGTACAACCTAAAGTGGAGTGTGCACATTAACAACATGATACAGGGCATGCCAAAACGCGTTTAAAATAATTAGCTGCTTGCGGCACACTTGGTGGGGAGCAGACCCTACAGTATTAATGGAAGTATACAGAGCATTAATTCGGTCACGAATCGAGTACGCAGGTTTCATTGTAGACACCAAAGAGGAAAAATTGCTTACTAAACTTGATCGATTGCAATATAAGGCCGTTAGAATCTCCCTTGGGTATAGAAACTCCACGCCAACAAATATTCTGTTAGCAGAATCTCGAGAACCTCAATTATTAGCTCGAAAAAAGTACCTGTGTAAAAGATATATAGTTAAAACCATGTGTTAATTAGTAAATCCTTTCTTTTTTTATTTAGGCCGACTGGATCCGTTCACTGGCTTGGCCAGGGCAGTGGATGGATCAGGAGCAATAATAATTTGGTACACAGGAATGTAATGTGACTGATTAATTGTTGTTGGTTTATTGAAAGAATTTGACAAACGGTATTAAATAAACGATGATAAGTATATGATACGATATTAATGACGAGAGGGGACTGGCTGCCCGGTTTACACAAAGACGAGAGTACAAAGTCGTTGCCTCGATTGAGACAACCGCGTCCGGTGTCTCTTTTGCCTTCTCGATTACAACTACTCATTAATCCCTTAATCGTTTTGCTAACGAGTCTTGTTCGAATATTCTAGAGCGGGCACGTGGGGGAGCATACAATGCCACCCACGTCTACTCGGCGCTTTGGTGAACTATCCGTGGCCATCTTACTCTACTTTTAACACATGGCAAACCAAATGCATCCGTTGATTGGCGTATTACAGAATATGAGTGCACGATTTGAGAATCCATTGCTAATTACGAATGTAAAGAAGTCAATCTTACTAGAAAGCTTTGAAAAAATAGAAACTTTTGCTCACACTATAGCTGCCTTTGAGACACCCTACTTTTGTACAACGGAATTCGACTCAATAATGTTTCGCCCACAGATCTCTTATCAGGAAGGAATGACAATACAAAATTCGGTATCCCCACAAGTAGAATTCCTAGCTATTTTTCATAAAGAAATCGAAAATGGAGAGATGTTCTTCACCGACGGTTCCAAGATGGGTGGCGAGGAATTTGTTGGTTATGCCATTTACAGGGTTAAGAGAAAAGAAACTGTGAAAAGGAGGGTCACTTCCAATTCGTCAATATTTACTGCGGAAGCAATGGCCATATTAGAGGCACTACAGATGATCGATGAACTCAAATTAAACGAAGGGAAATCAATGTCATCAAGTCAAGTCAATCATCAAGTCAAATCAAGGGATACAGATTCCTTCAAGATTATTTTGAGTATGATGCCATACCCTGGTACGAAAAGTGGAAATTAAATAGAAAAATCATAGTATCGATAAATCGAATAAGGTGCAACCGTAATTCTCTCAACTATAGTTTGAACAGATTCAAGATAGTTCCCAGTGATCGATGTGTGTGTGGGGAATCAGAGGACACGCCCAATCACGTATTCTGGCAGTGCAACGTGTACTCCGAAGCTCGAAAAGAGCTAATCACCGAATTATTGAAAGCAAAAAATTTTCCACCGTACACTGTTCCGTCCGTACTAAGCCAAAAGTCAAACAAAGTCATTGCGGCGATAGCAAAATTTATTAATAGTATAAAATTAAGGATATAAGTAATGAAAAAACCCTGTGAATATAAAGTCCATAAGTTTAACTCATGAAATATATTTTTGTAATACAACCAAACTAATAATGTAAGTGCTAGAAATGTAAGAAACTCTCATGTGAACTGTGATGTAAAGTAAGGAGTATACCGTCAGTCGGTATGAGTACGCTTGTACCGGCAGGGCAGCATGAGCGTACAATTGACGCTCGAAGCCCTTAATAAATAAAAAAAAAAATAATAATATCGGTGAGATTTTCGCGGTTTCCCTCCACCCTTGGCAAATGCGATACAGTGAAAAAACAAAGTCGGTCCGCGCCGCACGGGGATAGGGGGGTCGGTAAAAACGCGCAAGGGTGTACCGCAGGAAGCAAATATATAATTAAAAAAAAAAAAAAATTTAAATACAAACACAAAAAAAATTGAATATGTCCGGACGAATAATTGCACATTATCCTTCCGGATGTACAACTTTCAACGATTTTTCAACACGTATCCGGATGAATAATTGCACAATATTCGTCTGGAAATGGGAGCTTCAGATGTATCGTCCAGGTAAACGATTTTCAACGGTTTTCTGGACGAACAATCTCAGCAATTCTCCCATATACGACATTCTCAATGTTTCCTTTACATGTGTCTGCATGGATAGTAGCGCGTAAATCATTCGGAACTACAATTTACAATCGTTATTGGATAAATCCGGTTGAATAATCCCACTTTATTCGTCCGGGTAAACAGCGATATTTTCTTTACATCTAACTGCATGGATAGTTGCGCGTAAATCATTCGGAACTACAAGTTACAATCGTTATTGGATGAATCCGGATGAATAATCCCACCTTATTCGTCCGGGTAAACAGCGATATTTTCTTTACATCTAACTGCATGGATAGTTGCGCGTAAATCATTCGGAACTACAAGTTACAATCGTTATTGGATGAATTCGGATGAATAATCCCACCTTATTCGTCCGGATGAACAGTTTTCAAGGATGCATATGCATCAGGACGAATCATAGCACGTAATTCATTCAGATTAATAGTTTTTAACGTTTAAACTACATATCTGCACGAATGCCGATCAATCATGCGCATATACGAATTTCTATGGCTTACTGATAAATCCGAACGAATAATTGCACGTAATTCATCCACTTATACAATTGTCAACGCTTTCGTTCTGTATATCCGAATGAATAATGGCAAGTAGGGTTAGGGTGGTGCACATGAATTCGTGGCTGAAAAATGCATCGGGGGACGGGATATTAAAAACACAGAAAAAAACTACCCAAAAAAGTACAAAATTTTCAAAAAATTGGGAAGATCAAGAATGATTTACATTCAGCACTAAAATTTATAATATCAATAATAGGACAAGTATTTCATTGTCTCTTGAGAATGGAGTATTTAATAAAAAGCAAAGTTGGTTATTGAAAAAAGTCACCAATGTACAAAAATAAAAATCGGTCAAAAGAACAGAGTCCAGAAAAAAAATCAAGATAAAACAAAACGTGGAGAAAAAAATTTCAAACGAAAAAAATTAGATTGAAAAATAATTTCGGCCGTAGTACTTGGCGAGTTCGTACCATGAGAAATACATTACGTGATTCTACCTAAGCAAAAAACTCGCCAAGTACTACGGCCGAAATTATTTTTCAATCTAATTTTTTTCGTTTGAAAGTTTTTTCTCCACGTTTTGTTTTATCTTGATTTTTTTTCTGGACTCTGTTCTTTTGACCGATTTTTATTTTTGTACATTGGTAACTTTTTTCAATAACCAACTGATTTTGCTTTTTATTAAATTCGGCTATTTCTTACAAAAAACAATGAAATCTCGGGTAAAAACTTCAAAAAAGTAAAAAAAGGGCGCCAAGTATAAAAAGTCGCACCTTAGTTATAATATGATCAGTCTAAACTCTTGTTACACTTTACAAAAACCAAAAACTATTTTTTTCTTTGTTTTATTTTACCTTCCTCGCTCTTTTTTTCTTTATCAGGATATATTTACTCTCCTAGCTTATATTTTTTGCCTGTAAAAAATTACTTTTCTTTTTTCCCTCTACCTCTTGCTTTTTTCTTCTTCTGTCATGTTCGTTGTCAGTCTTTTTTATCAAAAATAATCGAAATCACTATCTTTTCATGTAGCCAAGAAAAAGAAAAGTGACACTACATTCCGTTGGAAATTCTTTGAGGATGTGTTAAAATAAACTCAATCATTATTTAACAATGATTGCTTCTCGTGAATGCGGATAATGTGAAACAACAAAACAAAACTATGAACAGAAGTATATACAAAAAAATATTATTGTTTATTGCTCGATACTACATATGAACTTCTTTTATATTATTCAAAAACAACGAACGAATCACTTAATTTCGCCACAAGTTCGATGCAGAGATAATACAAAAACTTGGTGTGCATGGTTAAGACAATTAGCCCGGGAAGATAAAAAAATTATATAATGCTTCAACAGATGATTAGCTCCGGAGCAACGGTATATGTGCGGACGGATTCAGAGCGTTCGTAGTGTTACGTCCCACCCAGTGGTTTTCATTCCGGTCAAAGAGAGAGAACTCTCCATATTACACGTTTTTTGAAAAACTTAGGCGGAACACTTGGCCTTTTCGAGCGTAACCTCGCGGAAAATTGCTCAGGACGGCCTAGAGAGTGTAATCTTGTTTAATAAAATTAATTACCCCATCTAATTTGATTTTTTACAATAGGAATGATCCTGCGGATCAATTTAAAAGAAAAGCAAATAATGATAGACATTGTTGACGTAAAATGTGAGACAAAAGTTTAGGAAACTTTTGTAGTATTACCCCAATAAAAAAAACGATGGTAAAAAATATTACAACGTTTTATCACTTACCTGGTTCTGGAATCGACTGAAGGTTGACCAAGATGAACGGAAATGGGAATAAGGTGGCGATGATGAATAACAAAAATTAATTTTCACTATTTTCACTGAATAAATCAAAATAAGTATATTGCAGTATGAAAATTAAAGTTCCTCACAAATTATTACAGAATTTCTTAACACTGATTTACTTGAACAACAATGATTAGACTATCAGTTACATAAAGACAAAGATTGAAAACTGCACTGGAGCGTGAAAATAAAACGAAACACCCCGGTTATTGAAAAGAACAAGAATGCCCTTTTTCATGCATGAGTGCATGCTTAAATAACACGTCCAAATTTGTTTAGGGTGGGGATGAGTTCTAGCCCTAGCAAGATGCTGGGCGCTCACAGATTCCCCCTCCACCTAGAACGTAGCGTTTTCTCATTGATATCGATAGATTTTCTTTTCGCACGTTATCGCGAAAAGACTCTAGCCTGGATCTTAATTATTCAAATTTTTACTTAAAAATCAACGAATATGATTCTAATAGTTTCGCTCTTTTTCATAAAGTATCCGTACATATATTTCATTCATTCTCTTAACCTATTCGAATTGGCAAATGTTTGGTGAAATTCCTTTTAGAGTTAACAATCACGGTTTCTTAATATTTTATGCAATTCATAAAGTTATTATCTCATTATTCTCGGAAGGAATATATCGTTCTTTTTAATCCGTTACGGAGGGCGTAAGTCCAACGATCTTGAGAGACAATGAACGCGACTCATGCACAGAACACGTGCACAGAGCATGACGCAGCAGGGGTACTTTTCCCAAACCCTTGAATAGAGAGTGGTTTTTCTCCGTGTCTGCTGTAGCTCTTAGAGTCATTTTATGGCTAATGGCTCTGGATGTTTAGGAGACGGTGACATCGACTCTCTGGACGATTTGCCTAAAGTTTGTTTAAAATATCGAGTTGCATTTCGACGACGCTATTAATATGGAGCAACGTCGCCGCAACCCATCTCTATAACAACGGACCCTGAACGAACCTCTTTATATTATTTTATTATTTATTAGTTTAACTTGGTATATATAACTCAAGAGAGACTTTTCCATACATGCCCATTGTTGATAACTAACTTATTTTCTTATTCGAATGGCCTGATCCAGTTTACAATTTTCAAGCTTGAATTTAAAAATGACTCGACTGCATCCCATAAACGCGGACTTTCGAGATCCTAAGAATGACAAAGAGAGGAACATCGGGCGTGTGCAAGGGTACCCTTTTCGCCTAGAGCTGCTGGCGGGGTGTGAATGTGTGTGAGAAGGCCCTTGTCGTAAAATTTGACCGTACACGTCACGAGCGGAAAGAACTGTTTATTTACATCAGCTCTTAGTCTCGCCGGCGCCTTTCACAACAAATAATTGAAAGAATAAAATATCATTATCGATGTATGTGAAGTTTCCATGCACACCCCAGCTCCTTTCCCCGGAATTACTTGACAATGAGTAAACCAGCGGACGAAGAAAAAGATCTCGAAAATCGTAGGACATAACAGTAGCGCAAGTGGATGGATTGAATGCATGGGATAAGCTTGATGAAATGAGATATATGGAATTCATATGATGGGATCAATAGATCGGTGGATGGAATTTGTAGGATTGGATGGATGGACCGATGGATGGAATTTACAGGATTGGATGGGAGGATCGATGGATGAAATTTATGGGATAACATAAATGGACCGATAAATGAAATTGTTATGATGTGGTGGACGGACTTGATGGGATTGATATAATTGATGAAATGAGATGGATGGGATGAATCAATAGAATTCATTGGATGGGATGAATGAATGAATGGATGGAATTGATCAGATGAGATGAACGGATTGACGGGTGAAATTGATCGTGGATCGACGGATGGAATGGATCGGATGATACGGATAGAGGATGTTGAAGGAATGGATTCGATGCGATGAATGCATTGATGAAATTGGGTGAAGGGATGGTAGAATCGTGAATGAGGGAATGGAATAATGGCATGATATTGATAGAATGAATGGGATAAGATGAACGAATGGAAAGAATTAATAACATTGAATGGATGGGAGACCGGGATCGATGGATGGTGTAAAGTGGTAGGATATGAGTAAATATGGACACGTTAAAAATGGACGATATGGAAGCAAAGGATAGAATGAATGGGATGATATGGTGTGGACAAATAGGTTAATGGACGCAATGGATACATGATTGCGCACGAGATGCGTGGAATGGATGGAATAGATAGGTCTAAAGGTATGGAAAGATGAGACGTTCCTTCGCCGAGCTTATTGTCTTAACCATGCACACCAAGTTTTTGTATTATCCCTGCATCGAACTTGTGGCGAAATTAAGTGATTCGTTCGTTGTTTTTGAATAATATAAAAGAAGTTCAAATATAGTATCGAGCAATAAACAATAATATTTTTTTGTATATACTTCTGTTCATAGTTTTGTTTTGTTGTTTCACATTATCCACATTCACGAGAAGCAATCATTGTTAAATAATGATTGAGTTTATTTTAACACACTCTCAAAGAATTTCCAACGGAATGTAGTGTCACTTTTCTTTTTCTTGGCTACATGAAAAGATAGTGATTTCGATTATTTTTGATAAAAAAGACTGACAACGAACATGACAGAAGAAGAAAAAAGCAAGAGGTAGAGGGAAAAAAGAAAAATATTTTTTTACAGGCAAAAAATATCAGCTAGGAGAGTAAATATATCCTGGTAAAGAAAAAAAGAGCGAGGAAGGTAAAATAAAACAAAGAAAAAAATAGTTTTTGGTTTTTGTAAAGTATAACAAGAGTATAGACTGATCATATTATAACTAAGGTGCGACTTTTTACATATATTCTCTAACGTCTTTTTTGATGCCTTAAGCATTTTTGTAAGATTTGTCTTTTCTTATGTCAATAATTTTAGCATGTATTTCATTGAAAAACTATTTAGTTCGTTAACAAGATATAATGTAATGTTTTAAGATTTTATTCATTAAATGATAACCCCCAAAAAAACATACAAAAAAATGCCAGAATAGATTTGAGGAAAAGAAGTCCCTGATTCGAAAAAAGGAATACTCCCTCTTGCCTCAAAAAAAACCTTAACAAAACCCTGTCAAAAAAACGCCTTTGATTACTACCCCCCCCCCAAAAAACATGGAAAAAAAGTGAGAATAAATTTAAAAAAAGAAATTCGAGAAAAAAACAACCCAGCCAAACTAGTTCCCTGAAACTTACCAAACACCCACCAGAAAAAAAACCCTAGAAAAAACTACTTCCTCCTCTCCACCCAAAAAAGTGGAGCATCCGATGAAAAAGAACAGACTCTTAAAGAAAAAGAATTGCTCGATAAGAAAAATAACTACTCGACAACATGAAATATGAAGAAGCCAATGAGTTACGTTCAGGACTAAAATTTATAATTTCAATAATAGGACAAGTATTTCATTGATGCTCGACAATAGATTCATGAGAAAATTTAAAAAAAGCAGTTAGTGGTTGAAAAAAAAAAACCAGCCTAGCAACAAGAAAAACTGGTCCAAATGAAAAAATAAAAATGGGGTGTATAATAAACAAATAATAAACCTAGTCTATAAAAAAATCGAGGAGACAATGATTTACGTTCAGTGCTGAAATTTTTAATATCAATAACAGGACAAGTTTTATGTTATGATCGAACTTAGCAAACGTTCATCTCTGCTTTGATAGTGACTTAGGAATTGCAGATGTTTCTAACTTAGTGAGTAATATTAGCTTTGTAGTCTTGTTGCGCAATAGATGGAAGTGCAGCTGAGATTAGAAAGTCATTTAAGAAGTTGATTGTAACGCACATTTTCACATGTTACTGTATCTATACTGCGGTAAGTTTCTCATACTCATCATCGACCCCACTGTTATCATCACCTTACTACTGGAACCCATGAATATTTCAGAAAGTCGTCAAACAGGACATATGCTACTATAGTATGAAATAAAAGAATGAATAGGTAAGATTTCGCGCGATCGTTTATAATGGAAAGTCAAGGTTCAAGGTGCGAATTCCAATGATACCAACTCATCGTCGCAGTTAGAATACAATTGTTGTTAGCGATACAAACACCGGCCTGAAAGTGTTGACGATAACCGAAGTGTAGTTCGCTTTTGGACTACGTTGTGGAATGTTTCCGTGCGTGTCGTAATGAAGCAACGTGTTGTCATCGACGCTCGTACACAATAAAGCGTTCTACTTTTTATGACAATGCGCTTTGCCGTTGACGGGATGCACTATACTATCGCACCTTCTTTCTGAAAATCTGACATGTCTTCTCGTGCATAAGAGGCTTCCAAAAAGAGTACATATGAAACTGTTCTCCAACGTAGTTGAAACTTTGTTTGAATTCCGTTACAATCGTTTTTATGCAGGAGCAACAAAGTTCAAGCTTGGTGTTGGAAGAGACAGCTCCATACCCATGGATACTTTTTTCCTTGAACGTCATGTACTTATCCCACACAATTTGTGTTATTCTATGGTGAATAGATTACGGGAAAAAATAAAACCGAGTATATTTGTTCATACAATATTACATGAATGTGTTGCGCTGTACAATCAGGTCTCGTGGATTGAATTGCTTCTACATTAAACTTTTAGACGGCGTGAATCAATTACGCTGATATTCATTTGTCCCTCGGAGATGGCACGTTTTATCTATAAATAACACTAATCTTTAGTAGTATTGCGAGCAATAATGATGCAAGGTTCCGTATCCGTACGGATCCGCAGAACTCTTAGGAACACTCCAGCGCAGGCATCTGACGTTCCGAACACATGTTCATATGGACATGCATTCTAAGCAAATCTTCCAGCTTTCACACTTGGTGAATTTGTAATTTTTCGGGGGGTAGAGACGTGACTAGGTTAGGCGCCAGATTCCAGCGTCTAGTACCGTTAGCTTGAATGAAAACCTTGGTATAACAAGTTAATTTGATGTTAATTATATGGATGGAGGTAGTGAGGCCCAGGATTTTTTCGGGTTTCGTGAAACTATCGTTATCACGAAAAAATAGGCGTCGTTTGTGTTTTTGTTTCTCACAACCAGGCAAAGAACCCATTTCGTATTTCACACCGGAATCATAACATCGTCATGTCAAACATAAGGTTTTCAGTGTAGCTTCTACGAAATGATAGAATGAATCAACTGAGTGAAATCATGGGTGTACATGGAAATTCACGTGACGACGACTGAAACAACTTGTTTTAATGTTAAGATCGGTGGAGGTGGCGGAGCTTGCGATATTCTCCGTTTTCGTGAAGCCATCATCGTAATCACATGGTAACACGCTTCCTTTGTGTTTTTATTTCTTGGAACCGAACAAAGACCGAACACGTAGTAAATGTTGATTCGTTATAAGTAGGCAGAAAAATCTAAGTAACGACTTATCTCATTCGACTCGTCGTCGGTTCAAGGAAAAAGTTATCAGTATAGCTTCTACGAAATGAATAAAATAAACTAACTGGCTCCACAATCATGAATGTAAACAAGAATTCATGTGATGAGGGCGTGAAGTTTGGAAGTAACGGTGAGAGTCAATTCTGAAGTATAGAAGCTGTAAGGCAGGATATTTGATTTTTCACTTCTGTGTTAATCAATTGACGTCGTGACTGCCGTGAAGACCCCCTAAATATTAAAGTTTACTAATTTGAGGCACGCTGATCGGTGAGGTATTCTATGCTGATTGAGTATTTCGCGGAAGTTGACACGTGCAGAGAGATGGTGAGCGCAAGCCACTACGGAGATTTTTTAGTATCAGAAAAGATCACGTGATGGCATAGTATTCGAGATGCACCGCTACTAAGCCACGGCAAGCATGCAGTGTGCCGTAGGATCATCAGAGATTACCAAGATTTAGCTGCTATGAGCCAAGAGAAGTCAAAGTTGTATGCCCGTAAATACAAGGCATCGGATACAGCATCTACCTTCTTTAGTCGCTGGAACAGTCTTCAGTTAGACTTGAAGAAAATAAGGTGCTTAGATTGAAATTGTTACATGTTACAACGTATTTCAGTAGGCAGCGTAAAAGATTTATTTGTATGAAGATTTGAACTTCTTTTTATTGTTTTAAGTTGAAACCACACCAAATTCTGATATAATGCAAACATCTGGTAGTTTTGCAATGATAGAAAATACTATCTGAAATATTGGCTAATAATTCAGCAGCACTTATTGGGATTTGACATCGATGCGGCGCCTCATTCGAAAAATCAAACATGGCGCAAACATCATTTCAAATTCTGCGGGAATACATGAGATATTATATGACTTTTGCGCAATTATCTGTATTATGTATGTGAATTGTATTAGTATTTGTCTTCGGACTGGTGAAACTCCAGCTCAAAGAAATTCTATAGGTGCTGACGGAGTGCTACACGCGGAACATACTGTAAAGTGTGGAGTGAATGATGAAATCGGGTGCCAGCCAAAAACGTTGGACTTCTTGGCATTGTGCTCACAAACGCCGAAAGTCAGAGGAAGTACGCACGAAATCGGAGGCTAAATAACAAATGGATTGATCACATATATGGAATGTTCCGTACACCCAACAATATCCAGATGCCGTAGCGAAAATATGAAATCCCATTAATTTAGAGTTGTTTACGAATTCGCGTTGCTGACGCAAAACAATTCCCGGCTGAATTATCATTAGGTCGTCTGGGTTATCTGCATGTATAAAAACGCACGCTTTCTTAATATTTGTCAGAAGTTCTTCAGACACCACGGCCTGAACGTCGGACGATATTTTCAAGGTAAGTGGTGAATAAAAAGTCCAATTTATTCCTAGATCTTAGCTGTAGACTAATTCTTCTACGTATCAGTCAAAGAATGTATACAAGCCATTTTATAACTAAATTGAATATTTTATTTGTTTCTATTCACAGATATTAAAACATAGCATTACCTCAACCATGAAGATTTTGTGGTTTGCACTCGTCGCAGCGGTTATGGTGGAGGCACGGCCTGAGATCGAGGAAACAACTGAGCCAGACGACATGAAAGTCACATCAAAATGTGAGCCAGGGTGCATTGGCAATTACGAACCTGTAAGTATCATCATTGCCAGTACTTTGTCAACAAACCATTTAACCATATGCCTGCTAAAACTCTTCAGTGACGGGTATGTCGTAAGTGAGACGATGGAGATGTTAACTTTGTATATTAAAATAGCAAATCTATATTTAGCATACTGTACTGGAACGCTTCTACCAACGCGTATACTCGCTACACGCAGATCCGAGCTTCTTTAATCTAAAAGGAGCATGTATGAAAAAGAAGTGAGACGACACGAATTTTTCAAACCTGCTCCTTTTAGATTAAGGAAGCTCGGACCTGCGCGTAGCGAGTATACGCGTTGGTAGAAGTGTTCCGTTACAATACTTTGTGAGTTCCAATTAAATTAATACTGTCTTGTTCATTTCAGTGCACGCATTCCACCAAGCCGTGCTGCCGACTGCAAGATCCCTCATTCGTCACAGTTGGACTTGAAGAGTACATTTGTAATCGATTCAGAACCGGGCTCTGCGTACCATTAGCAGTCATTACCAACCTTCCACTGTATATAGAATTGAGTAATCAAATGAACGGAACTAATTTGTCGGAACTCAAAAATCAGTATGAGGCCAGTGAGAGGCAGAAATGGGCCATGTCGCAAGTCAAGCCACATTCCGAGCCAGATTACACGGCAGAAGAAGGGCCAAGAGTCGAGAAAGCCGTTCAATCGTTTGTGGTCATAGACCGGGAATCGGAAGATAGAGCCCCAGAAGTCGAGTCACCGTGCATCCCAAATTATGCATCGGTAAGTGAATAATGGCTACCACTTTCATTATCCAATCATTCAAGCATATGACTGATGGAACTTCCCAACAGAATGTATGTTGTATACCACCACGCTGAAATCTTCCGATGATGCAGGCGACAGATGCTTTCGATGATGGAAGCATAGGACGTCTTTAACATGCATCGAAGTAGACATCGTAACGTTTTACCTCTGGGAGACGCGAGTTTTTCAGTGCAATTTCACGGAGTAGAGTGTTGGTAGCTCTCAATATGTCGTCGCGTATCTTGTGAACTTAAACTACATCAATGTAATTTTGTATATTTCCAGTGCGCGGATTCCAACAAGCCGTGTTGCTGGGAGAGTGTGCCGTCCGGTAGTTCGACTAAACTTCGTAATTTCATATGTGATCTACACGGCCAAGAGAACTGTGTACCATTCGATGGTTATCGTCGATGCGAAGCAAAATTGTAAAAAGGAAGTTTACATGATCAACTTTTCTATAACGAGGACCACTTTTTTCGTTTTTCAACTGAGCTAGAGGTTGTTTTTTGTGTTATACATGTATTCTGTAATGCCTTTTTCGATGCCTTAAGCATTTTTCTAAGATTTTTCTTTTCTTATGTCAATAATTTTAGCATGTATTTTATTGAAAAACTATTTAGTTTGTTAACAAAGAATAATGTAATGTTTAAAGATTTTATTAATTAAATAGTAATAATAATGGAATATTTCTCGTTCTTTCTGTACAAACCCCTTTCGACAATCAACTATAGATTTGTCATCAATGTTCCGTGAATGACTCAATAACTTCATGAATATTAACCCGTTCGGTGGCAGAACAAATTCAAGGGTACCATTTGATACCATTGCTAGATATATTTTCAAGATTTTTTAAAACGGTAAGCCTGCTACAGGGTGGGCTCAAGGGTGCAATATAGGACTCGGTATTTTTACCAGTCATATGCCTGAGATGCCGTCATAACGTTTGAAGATTGTAAAAAATATAACTGTAAGGTTATACGATGAAGGATTCGTAGGAGGAGGAAATTGTGCAGGATTCGCTCCAGTGTGGTTTCTTTTTTCAATTTGGATCATCGATGCCTTACTAGTCCGACTATTCCACTTGTCCGAATCAATAACTAGATCAATAATATAATTAAAATTTAGAAGCTAGTTTGGACCTTGTTATAGAAAAGGACCATGAGAGTATAAAGAAGGTTCCTGGTCATAAAAGAGGAAGAGTAGAAAGCGCAGTGTATCAGATGGATTTAATTGTCGCTACGTCAAGCACATCAGTTCCATACCTTTTTTCCGTAATCATATTTGTATACATAAAACAAAATTATGAAAACGTAGAGCGAAGGAAGACCATCAGACGTTTTACCATTTTTCGGTCGATCTGTCGGGGACGATTCTTCAATGTCGGGAGATAGTAAAATGTTGAGCTAATTACAAAGGATCTCCAAACGCCAAATGTCGTTGTATCGTAGTTTAACCGTCTTCTTCGTTCAAGTACAATGGTAATAGAATTTTGGCTACTAACGTGTACGCTAAGTTGCCACGTGTGCACACTGCAAACATTATGACGGACTGTAGCACAGACTACACGTGACATGCCACACCGACAAACAAAGCGTGTAGTAAACTCTTTGTATCGGTCCTTCGTAATAAGGCTCTAAGAAAAAATAGTAACATGTTTACCGTAACGCACAGTGCGCGTGTTCTTGTGCCTTCGCACATTACATGATTTCACGAGAATATAGAACATCGCTGGCCCCTCTGTCACCACTATCTCGGAATTCTGTCACAATACACAGCATTACGGAAGCACGACATTGTGTCGAAGTCGTAACATTAAGCATATGATTATCACGTTAATGGCTATCGTCAATTCATCTTTCGCAATCTACAAAAGTACCTCTGAAAAGCAAGCACGGGTACACGGCCCACCTCCGCTGGATGAATACACACAATACTTAGTGTAATTGGCGTCATCCATTTCATTGCAGTGTTTAACATACCTCACAGTGTTCATCATGCTGATGATTGTTGTGGCCATCGGATGCATATTCAAGAGTTTACAGTGAAAAATGAACATGTGTTGAACAATAGAGCCCGTGCTCGCATCGTCGTAGTGCTGTCCTGATTTCTGCGGTCATACTTAAAGACTGAGCAGTGTATTTCATTTGAACAACAACACGGGCGAGGCTTCAGTCTTCCTCATTGTGCAGATTCAGGGATTTACGTAGAAAGTTATGTAGACACCTGATGTCTAGAACGTGTATAATAGGCACTTTGCATTTTATTCGAACGTGAGAATTTAGTCCTTATATTATGATCGAACTTAGCAAACGTTCATCTCTGCTTTGATAGTGACTTAGGAATTGCAGATGTTTCTAACTTAGTGAGTAATATTAGCTTTGTAGTCTTGTTGCGCAATAGATGGAAGTGCAGCTGAGATTAGAAAGTCATTTAAGAAGTTGATTGTAACGCACATTTTCACATGTTACTGTATCTATACTGCGGTAAGTTTCTCATACTCATCATCGACCCCACTGTTATCATCACCTTACTACTGGAACCCATGAATATTTCAGAAAGTCGTCAAACAGGACATATGCTACTATAGTATGAAATAAAAGAATGAATAGGTAAGATTTCGCGCGATCGTTTATAATGGAAAGTCAAGGTTCAAGGTGCGAATTCCAATGATACCAACTCATCGTCGCAGTTAGAATACAATTGTTGTTAGCGATACAAACACCGGCCTGAAAGTGTTGACGATAACCGAAGTGTAGTTCGCTTTTGGACTACGTTGTGGAATGTTTCCGTGCGTGTCGTAATGAAGCAACGTGTTGTCATCGACGCTCGTACACAATAAAGCGTTCTACTTTTTATGACAATGCGCTTTGCCGTTGACGGGATGCACTATACTATCGCACCTTCTTTCTGAAAATCTGACATGTCTTCTCGTGCATAAGAGGCTTCCAAAAAGAGTACATATGAAACTGTTCTCCAACGTAGTTGAAACTTTGTTTGAATTCCGTTACAATCGTTTTTATGCAGGAGCAACAAAGTTCAAGCTTGGTGTTGGAAGAGACAGCTCCATACCCATGGATACTTTTTTCCTTGAACGTCATGTACTTATCCCACACAATTTGTGTTATTCTATGGTGAATAGATTACGGGAAAAAATAAAACCGAGTATATTTGTTCATACAATATTACATGAATGTGTTGCGCTGTACAATCAGGTCTCGTGGATTGAATTGCTTCTACATTAAACTTTTAGACGGCGTGAATCAATTACGCTGATATTCATTTGTCCCTCGGAGATGGCACGTTTTATCTATAAATAACACTAATCTTTAGTAGTATTGCGAGCAATAATGATGCAAGGTTCCGTATCCGTACGGATCCGCAGAACTCTTAGGAACACTCCAGCGCAGGCATCTGACGTTCCGAACACATGTTCATATGGACATGCATTCTAAGCAAATCTTCCAGCTTTCACACTTGGTGAATTTGTAATTTTTCGGGGGGTAGAGACGTGACTAGGTTAGGCGCCAGATTCCAGCGTCTAGTACCGTTAGCTTGAATGAAAACCTTGGTATAACAAGTTAATTTGATGTTAATTATATGGATGGAGGTAGTGAGGCCCAGGATTTTTTCGGGTTTCGTGAAACTATCGTTATCACGAAAAAATAGGCGTCGTTTGTGTTTTTGTTTCTCACAACCAGGCAAAGAACCCATTTCGTATTTCACACCGGAATCATAACATCGTCATGTCAAACATAAGGTTTTCAGTGTAGCTTCTACGAAATGATAGAATGAATCAACTGAGTGAAATCATGGGTGTACATGGAAATTCACGTGACGACGACTGAAACAACTTGTTTTAATGTTAAGATCGGTGGAGGTGGCGGAGCTTGCGATATTCTCCGTTTTCGTGAAGCCATCATCGTAATCACATGGTAACACGCTTCCTTTGTGTTTTTATTTCTTGGAACCGAACAAAGACCGAACACGTAGTAAATGTTGATTCGTTATAAGTAGGCAGAAAAATCTAAGTAACGACTTATCTCATTCGACTCGTCGTCGGTTCAAGGAAAAAGTTATCAGTATAGCTTCTACGAAATGAATAAAATAAACTAACTGGCTCCACAATCATGAATGTAAACAAGAATTCATGTGATGAGGGCGTGAAGTTTGGAAGTAACGGTGAGAGTCAATTCTGAAGTATAGAAGCTGTAAGGCAGGATATTTGATTTTTCACTTCTGTGTTAATCAATTGACGTCGTGACTGCCGTGAAGACCCCCTAAATATTAAAGTTTACTAATTTGAGGCACGCTGATCGGTGAGGTATTCTATGCTGATTGAGTATTTCGCGGAAGTTGACACGTGCAGAGAGATGGTGAGCGCAAGCCACTACGGAGATTTTTTAGTATCAGAAAAGATCACGTGATGGCATAGTATTCGAGATGCACCGCTACTAAGCCACGGCAAGCATGCAGTGTGCCGTAGGATCATCAGAGATTACCAAGATTTAGCTGCTATGAGCCAAGAGAAGTCAAAGTTGTATGCCCGTAAATACAAGGCATCGGATACAGCATCTACCTTCTTTAGTCGCTGGAACAGTCTTCAGTTAGACTTGAAGAAAATAAGGTGCTTAGATTGAAATTGTTACATGTTACAACGTATTTCAGTAGGCAGCGTAAAAGATTTATTTGTATGAAGATTTGAACTTCTTTTTATTGTTTTAAGTTGAAACCACACCAAATTCTGATATAATGCAAACATCTGGTAGTTTTGCAATGATAGAAAATACTATCTGAAATATTGGCTAATAATTCAGCAGCACTTATTGGGATTTGACATCGATGCGGCGCCTCATTCGAAAAATCAAACATGGCGCAAACATCATTTCAAATTCTGCGGGAATACATGAGATATTATATGACTTTTGCGCAATTATCTGTATTATGTATGTGAATTGTATTAGTATTTGTCTTCGGACTGGTGAAACTCCAGCTCAAAGAAATTCTATAGGTGCTGACGGAGTGCTACACGCGGAACATACTGTAAAGTGTGGAGTGAATGATGAAATCGGGTGCCAGCCAAAAACGTTGGACTTCTTGGCATTGTGCTCACAAACGCCGAAAGTCAGAGGAAGTACGCACGAAATCGGAGGCTAAATAACAAATGGATTGATCACATATATGGAATGTTCCGTACACCCAACAATATCCAGATGCCGTAGCGAAAATATGAAATCCCATTAATTTAGAGTTGTTTACGAATTCGCGTTGCTGACGCAAAACAATTCCCGGCTGAATTATCATTAGGTCGTCTGGGTTATCTGCATGTATAAAAACGCACGCTTTCTTAATATTTGTCAGAAGTTCTTCAGACACCACGGCCTGAACGTCGGACGATATTTTCAAGGTAAGTGGTGAATAAAAAGTCCAATTTATTCCTAGATCTTAGCTGTAGACTAATTCTTCTACGTATCAGTCGAAGAATGTATACAAGCCATTTTATAACTAAATTGAATATTTTATTTGTTTCTATTCACAGATATTAAAACATAGCATTACCTCAACCATGAAGATTTTGTGGTTTGCACTCGTCGCAGCGGTTATGGTGGAGGCACGGCCTGAGATCGAGGAAACAACTGAGCCAGACGACATGAAAGTCACATCAAAATGTGAGCCAGGGTGCATTGGCAATTACGAACCTGTAAGTATCATCATTGCCAGTACTTTGTCAACAAACCATTTAACCATATGCCTGCTAAAACTCTTCAGTGACGGGTATGTCGTAAGTGAGACGATGGAGATGTTAACTTTGTATATTAAAATAGCAAATCTATATTTAGCATACTGTACTGGAACGCTTCTACCAACGCGTATACTCGCTACACGCAGATCCGAGCTTCTTTAATCTAAAAGGAGCATGTATGAAAAAGAAGTGAGACGACACGAATTTTTCAAACCTGCTCCTTTTAGATTAAGGAAGCTCGGACCTGCGCGTAGCGAGTATACGCGTTGGTAGAAGTGTTCCGTTACAATACTTTGTGAGTTCCAATTAAATTAATACTGTCTTGTTCATTTCAGTGCACGCATTCCACCAAGCCGTGCTGCCGACTGCAAGATCCCTCATTCGTCACAGTTGGACTTGAAGAGTACATTTGTAATCGATTCAGAACCGGGCTCTGCGTACCATTAGCAGTCATTACCAACCTTCCACTGTATATAGAATTGAGTAATCAAATGAACGGAACTAATTTGTCGGAACTCAAAAATCAGTATGAGGCCAGTGAGAGGCAGAAATGGGCCATGTCGCAAGTCAAGCCACATTCCGAGCCAGATTACACGGCAGAAGAAGGGCCAAGAGTCGAGAAAGCCGTTCAATCGTTTGTGGTCATAGACCGGGAATCGGAAGATAGAGCCCCAGAAGTCGAGTCACCGTGCATCCCAAATTATGCATCGGTAAGTGAATAATGGCTACCACTTTCATTATCCAATCATTCAAGCATATGACTGATGGAACTTCCCAACAGAATGTATGTTGTATACCACCACGCTGAAATCTTCCGATGATGCAGGCGACAGATGCTTTCGATGATGGAAGCATAGGACGTCTTTAACATGCATCGAAGTAGACATCGTAACGTTTTACCTCTGGGAGACGCGAGTTTTTCAGTGCAATTTCACGGAGTAGAGTGTTGGTAGCTCTCAATATGTCGTCGCGTATCTTGTGAACTTAAACTACATCAATGTAATTTTGTATATTTCCAGTGCGCGGATTCCAACAAGCCGTGTTGCTGGGAGAGTGTGCCGTCCGGTAGTTCGACTAAACTTCGTAATTTCATATGTGATCTACACGGCCAAGAGAACTGTGTACCATTCGATGGTTATCGTCGATGCGAAGCAAAATTGTAAAAAGGAAGTTTACATGATCAACTTTTCTATAACGAGGACCACTTTTTTCGTTTTTCAACTGAGCTAGAGGTTGTTTTTTGTGTTATACATGTATTCTGTAATGCCTTTTTCGATGCCTTAAGCATTTTTCTAAGATTTTTCTTTTCTTATGTCAATAATTTTAGCATGTATTTTATTGAAAAACTATTTAGTTTGTTAACAAAGAATAATGTAATGTTTAAAGATTTTATTAATTAAATAGTAATAATAATGGAATATTTCTCGTTCTTTCTGTACAAACCCCTTTCGACAATCAACTATAGATTTGTCATCAATGTTCCGTGAATGACTCAATAACTTCATGAATATTAACCCGTTCGGTGGCAGAACAAATTCAAGGGTACCATTTGATACCATTGCTAGATATATTTTCAAGATTTTTTAAAACGGTAAGCCTGCTACAGGGTGGGCTCAAGGGTGCAATATAGGACTCGGTATTTTTACCAGTCATATGCCTGAGATGCCGTCATAACGTTTGAAGATTGTAAAAAATATAACTGTAAGGTTATACGATGAAGGATTCGTAGGAGGAGGAAATTGTGCAGGATTCGCTCCAGTGTGGTTTCTTTTTTCAATTTGGATCATCGATGCCTTACTAGTCCGACTATTCCACTTGTCCGAATCAATAACTAGATCAATAATATAATTAAAATTTAGAAGCTAGTTTGGACCTTGTTATAGAAAAGGACCATGAGAGTATAAAGAAGGTTCCTGGTCATAAAAGAGGAAGAGTAGAAAGCGCAGTGTATCAGATGGATTTAATTGTCGCTACGTCAAGCACATCAGTTCCATACCTTTTTTCCGTAATCATATTTGTATACATAAAACAAAATTATGAAAACGTAGAGCGAAGGAAGACCATCAGACGTTTTACCATTTTTCGGTCGATCTGTCGGGGACGATTCTTCAATGTCGGGAGATAGTAAAATGTTGAGCTAATTACAAAGGATCTCCAAACGCCAAATGTCGTTGTATCGTAGTTTAACCGTCTTCTTCGTTCAAGTACAATGGTAATAGAATTTTGGCTACTAACGTGTACGCTAAGTTGCCACGTGTGCACACTGCAAACATTATGACGGACTGTAGCACAGACTACACGTGACATGCCACACCGACAAACAAAGCGTGTAGTAAACTCTTTGTATCGGTCCTTCGTAATAAGGCTCTAAGAAAAAATAGTAACATGTTTACCGTAACGCACAGTGCGCGTGTTCTTGTGCCTTCGCACATTACATGATTTCACGAGAATATAGAACATCGCTGGCCCCTCTGTCACCACTATCTCGGAATTCTGTCACAATACACAGCATTACGGAAGCACGACATTGTGTCGAAGTCGTAACATTAAGCATATGATTATCACGTTAATGGCTATCGTCAATTCATCTTTCGCAATCTACAAAAGTACCTCTGAAAAGCAAGCACGGGTACACGGCCCACCTCCGCTGGATGAATACACACAATACTTAGTGTAATTGGCGTCATCCATTTCATTGCAGTGTTTAACATACCTCACAGTGTTCATCATGCTGATGATTGTTGTGGCCATCGGATGCATATTCAAGAGTTTACAGTGAAAAATGAACATGTGTTGAACAATAGAGCCCGTGCTCGCATCGTCGTAGTGCTGTCCTGATTTCTGCGGTCATACTTAAAGACTGAGCAGTGTATTTCATTTGAACAACAACACGGGCGAGGCTTCAGTCTTCCTCATTGTGCAGATTCAGGGATTTACGTAGAAAGTTATGTAGACACCTGATGTCTAGAACGTGTATAATAGGCACTTTGCATTTTATTCGAACGTGAGAATTTAGTCCTTATATTATGATCGAACTTAGCAAACGTTCATCTCTGCTTTGATAGTGACTTAGGAATTGCAGATGTTTCTAACTTAGTGAGTAATATTAGCTTTGTAGTCTTGTTGCGCAATAGATGGAAGTGCAGCTGAGATTAGAAAGTCATTTAAGAAGTTGATTGTAACGCACATTTTCACATGTTACTGTATCTATACTGCGGTAAGTTTCTCATACTCATCATCGACCCCACTGTTATCATCACCTTACTACTGGAACCCATGAATATTTCAGAAAGTCGTCAAACAATACATATGCTACTATAGTATGAAATAAAAGAATGAAAAGGTAAGATTTCGCGCGATCGTTTATAATGGAAAGTCAAGGTTCAAGGTGCGAATTCCAATGATACCAACTCATCGTCGCAGTTAGAATACAATTGTTGTTAGCGATACAAACACCGGCCTGAAAGTGTTGACGATAACCGAAGTGTAGTTCGCTTTTGGACTACGTTGTGGAATGTTTCCGTGCGTGTCGTAATGAAGCAACGTGTTGTCATCGACGCTCGTACACAATAAAGCGTTCTACTTTTTATGACAATGCGCTTTGCCGTTGACGGGATGCACTGTACTATCGCACCTTCTTTCTGAAAATCTGACATGTCCTCTCCTGCATAAGAGGCTTCCAAAAAGAGTACACATGACACTGTTCTCCAACGTAGTTGAAACTTGGTTTGAATTCCGTCACAATCGTTTTTATGCAGGAGCAACAAAGTTCAAGCTTGGTGTTGGAAGAGACAGCTCCATACCCATGGATACCTTTTTCCTTGAACGTCATGTACTTATCCCACACAATTTGTGTTATTCTATGGTGAATAGATTACGGGAAAAACTATAACCGAGTATATTTGTTCATACAATATTACATGAATGTGTTGCGCTGTACAATCAGGTCTCGTGGATTGAATTGCTTCTACATTTAACTTTTAGACGGCGTGAATCAATTACGCTGATATTCATTTGTCCCTCGGAGATGGCACGTTTTATCTATAAATAACACTAATCTTTAGTAGTATTGCGAGCAATAATGATGCAAGGTTCCGTATCCGTACGGATCCGCAGAACTCTTAGGAACACTCCAGCGCAGGCATCTGACGTTCCGAACACATGTTCATATGGACGTGCATTCTAAGCAAATTTTCCAGCTTTCACACTTGGTGAATTTGTAATTTTTCGGGGGGGTAGAGACGTGACTAGGTTAGGCGCCAGATTCCAGCGTCTAGTACCGTTAGCTTGAATGAAAACCTTGGTATAACAAGTTAATTTGATGTTAATTATATGGATGGAGGTAGTGAGGCCCAGGATTTTTTCGGGTTTCGTGAAACTATCGTTATCACGAAAAAATAGGCGTCATTTGTGTTTTTGTTTCTCACAACCAGGCAAAGAACCCATTTCGTATTTCACACCGGAATCATAACATCGTCATGTCAAACATAAGGTTTTCAGTGTAGCTTCTACGAAATGATAGAATGAATCAACTGAGTGCAATCATGGGTGTACATGGAAATTCACGTGACGACGACTGAAACAACTTGTTTTAATGTTAAGATCGGTGGAGGTATCAATTGATGAATGTATCAATTGATGGAATTGATGGGATGAGATGAATAGATTGACGAGTGAAATTGATCGTGGATCGACGGATGGAATGGATCGGATGATCCGGATAGCGGATATTGAAGGAATGGATTGGATCAGATAAATGAATTGATGAAATTGGGTGAAGGGGTTATTGAATCGTGAATTAATAAATGGAATAATAGCATAATATCGACAGAATGAATGGGATAAGATGGGTGGATGAGCGAATGGGATCGATGGATGGTATAAAGAGTGTTAGGATATCGATAGATAAATATATAGCAGGAAGAATGGACGAGATACGCCTAAGGTGCGTGGAATGGATGGAAAGATATGGAAAGATGAGACGTTCCTTCGCCGAGCTTATTTTCTTAACCATGCACGCCAAGTTTCTGTATTATCTCTGCATCGAACTTTTGCCGAAATTAATTGATTCGATCGTGGTTTTTGAATAATATAAAAGAAGTTCGTATGTAGTATGGAGCAGTAAACAATATTTTTTTTGTATATACTTCTGTTCATAGTTTTCTTCTGTTTTTCGCATTTACGAGAAGCAATCATTGTTAAATGATTATTGAGTTTATTGTAAAACTTCCTCCAAAAATTCGCAAAGGAATGTAGTTTCGCCTTTCCTTTGCTTGGCTACATGGAAAGGTAGTGATTTCGATTATTTTTGAAAATAAAGACTGGCAACGAACATGACAGAGGAAGAAAGAAGCAAGAGGTAGAGGGAAAAGACAAAAACAATTTTTTATAGACAAAAAATATAAGCTAGGAGATAAAATATCTCCTGATAAAAAAAGAAAGAGCAAGGAAGGTTAAAGAAAACGGAGAAATATATAGTTTTTGGGTTTTGGGAAGTGTAACAAGAATATAGACTGATCATATTGTAACTAAGGTGCGACTTTTTATACTTGGCGCCCTTTTTTTACTTTTTTAAAGTTTTCGCCCGAGATATCATTGTTTTTTGTAAAAAATAGCGGAATAATTATACAAATTTCCTGTGATACACAAATGAGATAATGAATATTTTATTTATGCAAGAAAAAAATGACCATACGGTAATGTCTTTACCCCTTTTGGTAGCCGAGGAACAAGCTGTTGCTACCGTCGGGTCATTTTGACCCGGGGCGAAGCGAACTCCTCCTACCGGTTGCCGAGAACTATGTTTTCTTTACGATTGGGTCCGTTTGACCCGAAGCAAACACCGCTACTGCTATTGATAGCCTAATAACCGCTAACTGTTATTGATGGCGGTAACTGCCATCGGGTCAAATTGACCCAGGGCAAACACTACTACCATCGCTGGTAGCCGAGCAGAACACAGTTACACCCATTGGGTCCATTTGACCCGGGTCTAACGTCTTTACCCATATTGGTAGCCGAGGAACAAGCTGTTGCTACCGTCGGGTCGTTGTGACCCGGGGCGAAGCCAATTCTACCTACCGGTTGCCGAGTACCATGTTTTCATTACGATTGGGTTCGTTTGACCCGCTACCGGGTCTAACGTCTTTACCCCTTTCGGATGGCAAGGAACACGCGGTTACTACCGTCGGGTCATTTTGACCCGGGGCGAAGTGAGCTCTACTTACCGGTTGCCGAATACCATGTTTTCATGACGATTGGGTCCGTTTGACCCGAAGCAAACACTGCTACCATTACTGATAATCTAATAACCGGCGGTAACTGCCATCGGGTCAAATTGACCCAGGGCAAACATTACTGCCATCGCTGGTAGCCGAGTGGAACGCGGTTACTTTTATAGGGTCCATTTGACCCGGGTCTAACGTCTTTACTCCTTTTGGTAGCCGAGGAACAAGCATTTACTACCATTGGGTCATTTTGACCCGGAGCGAAGTGCACTCCAGCTACTGGTAGCCGAGCATCTCTGAATCGAGTATCACAGAATGTTTTGCCACGCAAGACATTTATATCGAGTCATGAAAGAAAATTTCGTTACTAGTTACATTTATTTCGAGTAACGAAAAAAATTTTAATTATTTTAAAAGTTAAAATCAAAAACTTTACATAAAAGTTTTAATTTATTTTATTCATTTTATTTAATTTATCAGCGTGAAATTAATTTATGTTTTAAAAAATAAAATAAACGATGAAATTAAAAAATAAAAATTAATTTACTTTTTACGTACGCGCGTATCTCAGGCAGAATGCGAGAGATAGGTCGAGGCGGGGTAGCAGTGGAGTGAGAAGACAGCGCGACAGCTGAGTATTACTTTCAACATATATGTATCGACGCATCACGAGGCATTAGAGTGAGAGAGATAGCACGAGGCGCGAACGCGGTAGAGGAACAGAGAGAGAGCGAGCGACGCGCGTCAGCTGAGTCTTACTTTCAATATATATATATCGCCGCATCACGAAGCATTAGAGTGAGAGAGATAGCGTGAGGCGCGAATGCGGCAGGGGGACAGGGAGAGAGTGCTAGCAACGGGAGGGGGTATAGGTGCCTAGCGAGAGCCGCTAGGCCTTACTTTCTACGTATATGTATGTATGAGTGTGGAATTTTTTTTCGATACTGAAAATCGTAATATTTCCCGTCACGTTTCGAGTTCACCCACTTCGTAGAAAAAAAATAATGACACCATTGGAATCAGATTGTACGATTTATATCATTCAAGTGGCGTTACATTTTCGATAGGACGACGCATTTTTAAATGGTATCGAGTTGAAATTGAAGAGGGCCGAATCTCGAGTATAGATACGCGGCGCGACTTGTCGTAGAAAAAAAATAATGACACCATTGGAATCGGATTGTACGATTTATATCATTCAAGTGGCGTTACATTTTCGATAGGACGACGCATTTTTAAATGGTATCGAGTTGAAATTGAAGAGGGCCGAATCTCGAGTATAGATACGCGGCGCGACTTGCCTTGGCCGTTTACACTCTTTTCTTTTTATACTTGGCGTCAAGACGCTGCCGCGTCTCTAGATAGGAACCAGAACTCATCTACATAGAATAGGACTAGCTGATTCCAAGGGAATGCGAGCTCAACAAGGAATTCACTGATGACCTAGTGGCAGAATTACAAAAAACAAGTACATTCCTGCCGTACGAAATTCAAAACCTGTCCTTCTCTCAGTCCGTAAGGATTCTTAAAGCCATATCGAAATTTGCAGAGGACTCTAAAGAGAATTGTATGCTGACTTATTAATCACCTTCCTCCTTCTTTTTGAACCAATTGTTATTGACGAAACATAACACAAAATTAAATAATTAAAAAAATAATAATAATAATAATAGAAAAATAATAAAAAAATTTTAATAAATAAATATTAGGGAGGGTCAAGAAAATCGACTATTTTTTTTTTGAATCTGACACACGAAAACTTGTTGCTAGGCGCCTCTAGAAAGTGCTCACCAAGTATAAGCTCTTAATATTAACGGGAAGATGATGCTCATCGTAGTTTTCCATTTTTTATTTAGTTTCATACAAAAATGGTCATACCTAATCACCAATAGATTGTTCAACCGAAATAGTTCGGAAACGCTTATTTCTCGAGGGCGTTGACCGTCCGACGATCTATAACTTTGAAAATCGCTTATTTCTCGAGGGCGTTGACCGTCCGACGAACTTTAACTTTGAAAAACGCTTATTTCTCGAGGGCGTTGACCGTCCGACGAACTATAACTTTGAAAATCGCTTATTTCTCGAGGGCGTTGACCGTCCGACGAACTTTAACATTGAGAATCGCTTATTTCTCGAGGGCGTTGACCGTCCGACAAACTTTAACTTTGGAAATCGCTTATTCCTCGAGGGCGTTGACCGTCCGACAAACTTTAACTTTGGAAATCGCTTATTTCTCGAGGGCGTTGACCGTCCGACGAACTTTAACTTTGAAAAACGCTTATTTCTCGAGGGCGTTGACCGTCCGACGAACTTTAACTTTGAAAAACGCTTATTTCTCGAGGGCGTTGACCGTCCGACGAACTATAACTTTGAAAATCGCTTATTTCTCGAGGGCGTTGACCGTCCGACGAACTTTAACATTGAGAATCGCTTATTTCTCGAGGGCGTTGACCGTCCGACGAACTTTAACTTTGAAAAACGCTTATTTCTCGAGGGCGTTGACCGTCCGACGAACTTCAACATTGAGAATCGCTTATTTCTCGAGGGCGTTGACTGTCCGACAAACTTTAACTTTCTGGTATCTCGAAGGCCCCCGGCCTCGGTCGGGCGGTTTTTACTACCGACGTACAATCAAATCTTCTTAGAGGGACAGGCGGCTTCCAGCCGCACGAGATTGAGCAATAACAGGCCTGTGATGCCCTTAGATGTTCTGGGTCGCACGCGCGCTACACTGAAGGAATCAGCGTGTCTTCCCTGGCCGAAAGGCCCGGGTAACCCGCTGAACCTCCTTCGTGCTAGGGATTGGGGCTTGCAATTATTCCCCATGAACGAGGAATTCCCAGTAAGCGCGATCATTTAGAGGAAGTGAAAGTCGTAACAAGGTTTCCGTAGGTGAACCTGCGGAAGGATCATTGACGTTTATGAAACGCATGCCATAAGAGCACAGCGAACAAAATACACAAAGTATGAGAAAAAATATGACGACGTCCCTCTGTCATCATTCGCAAGAGTGTATGACTGAGGACGCTAAAGATCTATGAAAGATCAATCAGAGATTTCCGACTAGCGCTTCGGCCGCGGCGTTGACGCACCGCCCGTTGTGTTCGTCTTTCGGACGCAAACGCGTGCGCTATCTTTATTATGAAAAAAAAGAATATCGATAGAATCTCGGAATCAAAGGGAAAAGAAAACTCTTTGTTTCATTTGAACGAAGGGAACGTTCGTCGTTCCCTCCTGCATCTCGGTGCTGAAAGGCGAGCTTGTGCCGCTGCTGCTCAACGCGGGCAACCTAATGAGCGCATAATACGAACCCATCGTTGGCGTGTAATAAAACGCAGAGTATTGAATTCGTAAAAACTGCGTTTACGAATGAGAATCTCTCAGAAAATTGCACCGATGGCGTTCGTATGCTCAGGGAGGAAACACTGCGCGTGCAAACGCGTCAGTCGTTTTCCAAGGTTTTTAAACGAAACTTCGCCCGAAGATGTGAAAATCTGTGTGAGCACAGCGCCAAATCGCTTCTATTTGGGGATAACGTCTTCCGCGTTATTCTCGGACTTTCAGCCGTTTTGCTGTCGCGATCTCACGAACTCTCTCTCCATCCTCTACGGGGGGTGTTGGTGTAGATTCTTTTGATCAGCGACTTCGCGAGTCGCGCCTTAACGGGCGGGCTCGCGAGACCGTCTTGTCGACGAAAATCGAAATATTAGAACAATGCAATTGAGAATGCTGTTTGTAAAGCACAAATATGTATTTATATGATTACCCTAAACGGTGGATCACTTGGCTCGTGGGTCGATGAAGAACGCGCGTCAACTTGTGAACTGCAGGACACATGAACATCGACATTTCGAACGCACATTGTGGTCCACGGATACAATTCCCGGACCACGCCTGGCTGAGGGTCGCTTACGCATAAAAGTAAGACTGCTCTTGCGAAATTTTCGCAGAGCGAATGTATTGGGCGTTCGTCGATGGCAAACTAGCCTAATCGGCGTCGCTTGAAGTTATGTAATCGCTGGTTTATGGAGATCGAGCTTAAAAACTTGATCACCGTACCGCGACGAGCGTGCGTTACGCGGATCCTTAACGGGAAATACGCGTACGCATGCGAGACTCTATGAGAGTATCGAGTCGAAACGAAAGTTGAGTTGATCGGACAAGATCGAGAAACTACGAACGCGCAATCGTTCTAAAGGGTCTGTCCCCGTGAACCGTGTTGTCGTAATGCATCTCGTGCGTAATTCACCGCTCACATTGAAAAGTGAACGCGCCGCTCAACGGTCGGTCGATCGAGTCCCGGAGCTATTCGTTAGTTTAAAGGACAGATACGACTGATCGTTTGCAGGCGTTGTGCAGCGAAAGAATTTCCACATGAAGAGAATAGGCAAACGTATAATCAACACGATGTGGTTCGCGCGACAATCGAACGCGAAAGACCCACGTTACTCGATCGTTATTGAACTC